>CP092092.1:20243255-20285755 GCA_029203775.1 Neoneuromus ignobilis | reverse complement strand
AGAATACCATATTTCTGATACCTCTATATTCCTAATCCATTTGTTTCATTAGCTTTTTACATTGTTTTCATTAAAATTGACAATACTTTAAATAATTGTTATAGTTGTGATTTTTTCACGTCACTTACATTTGTCAATTTCAAAGTTTATTATAATTTTTACACGAAAAGAATTTATACTGTTCACAGTTTGCATGTTATTACAACAAATACAGATCAATGAAAGAACGGATATTGTTACATTGTATGGATGCTAATAAATAATAATGGTACTGCCTAGAGAGCTTTTTAATTACTTCCTTTGTATACGTAGTTATTAAACAAACAAATCATTGCGACATATGTCTTAATTACTGTATTTAAGTTTAAATTATTTCGATGTTTATTTTGTTTGAAGTTTATATGATGTAAGTATTAATAATATGAGATTTTTTAAAATGTTCAACTGTATGTAATATCCAAATCGATTTATAACCATAATTATTTTTTGAAGTCATCAAAACTGAAATTTTTGTTAAATTATTAGTAAAAAAAAAGATTTTGTGTATAAATTTTGTATAACAAATATGTATCATCCTATCAATCTATCACTAAAATTTCTATAAAATTATAATAAAACATCCAATTATTATTAAATTATAACTTAAATTTTTAATAAAGTAAGAATTGATATTATTTTAGTATGAAAACATTTCAGTAATAATTTTAAATTATATCAAACATTCATTTTAAATAATAAAAAGAAAAATAATGATTATATATAAGTAATAAAAAAAATAACCTAAAATACTTTTTAGAATTTATCAGTTAAAAAAATAGTAAAATAATCATTTTCCTATGACAGAAGATATTTCATTTTAAATATTTTTTATAATTTATTTGTAAATAAATTCCTAATAAATCCCTCATATATTTTTTTAAAAAAAAGAAATACTTTTAATTGTAATATATTTTAAAGAATATCTTACTTTATTAAAATGTTAAGTCATGTTAATGGGATGTAATTCAAATATAATATTTTTCAAAAATAAAATTAAAGTATTATGAAAAAACTGCTGTCATAAAAATCATTTTTGGAACAAAGTTTAATCAAAAGATTTATAATATGAAATTGTTTTCTTGATATAATTTTAAGTTCAAGATTTAAGAAAGTAGATTTAATATTTTTCCAACTTATAAATCATTTCTTTGAAAAACAATATATTTGATAAAAATATTGTATATTACACGATATTTTTTATATTTAATTCTTGTTATACATTTGATATATCGAATATTAGGAATTAAATTGTAATACTTCATTTTTAGTTTTATTATATTATTTATACACACGTTATAATAATAAATTTATTTTTTGATGAAAACGTTAAAAATTTTAATCGTTATTATAATTACTTACTCTAATGAATTTAAATATTATGCTTTTTGATATTTAGAATATGTCTAAATAATAGTATTTACCGACTTATAATAAATTTAAAATAAAAATAAGTATAAATATCATTCAACATAGAGAATCTAAATTTTTTATAAACATATATTGTTATAAAATATGTCAGTATATACTGAAATAAAGTTTATTGATTAAATTTGTTTAATTCATTTGAAAACATAATAAATATAGTATTATTTTGCATCATTAAATATAATATATTCCTACTCTTATGCTTTATATATCAGTACAAACATAGTTAAATTACATACTACGTTTCAAAAGCACTAATTATTTATTAGTTTTATTATTGCCATTACACTTTATACACTTTATTTTGTTAAATTTCACTTTGATTTATATTATATTGTATACGTTTATTATACATCTTTTAATTTGTTTCATCTGAATTCTTATTTTAATTTTAAAACAAGCACTGATTTTCTATCACAATCGATTATTTATTTTTATTAACTTTAATGTCTGACAAGCCTCGCCAACAAAAAAATAGATATTATTTTATTTTGAGTATTAATCGTGCACATAAAATGAAAATTTGAACATATTTTAAGTTATTTAAATTATACTTGTGATTTACAAAATAAAGCTAAACATTAAAAAAATATAATTTACTGTGAAAATTTTAGTTCTAGGCGAAAACTGTCTCAGCACGTTTTTAAAAGAACAATAAAAAATAAATTATATATATATATATATATACATATATATAATTTTGTAAATGTACTTACGAATATATCAGAATTCATAGTTTTCCTCTTGAGTTTTAAATAAGAAAAAAATTATATAAATATTCACCTGAAATAATAAAAAAATATATTAAATTTCATTCACAGACAACATAATTAGTTATATTTATTTTTCTAACATGCTAATTTTTACAACTGAAAATTTTATGAAATAATTACAGAAAATACGTTTAGTTCAATTGAAATAGACTATCTATAATAGTTTCTCGACATAAATATTGAAAATATTTTAATCACATTTTTTATTCTATTAATACAATTAAAATATTACGTTGATTTTAGAAACGAATTAATACTTGAAATAGTAGATTTTAATGATAAAAAAATGAGAAAATAATCACTGAATGAAAATAAATTACTTGGAATTTTAATATGAAAAAATCAAAATCAATTCATTTGTGAAAGTGAATGGAGTTCCAATGTAGATTTATAATTATTAATGACGAATTTTATTCAGTAATGTCAATTATAGTAATCGATCAATCACAGTAACAAAAACACTTGTGTTACATTTTCACCTTTAAACATTTTAATTTATTGATAAATATAAAAAATGCATTTTATATAAAATGAACTGATTTGTCTACAGTTTACTACTAATTTCTGATAGATTTTTTAAATGAACTTTAAAAAGAAAACAAAAATATATTTTTAATAACAGATAGAAAAATATATTAGTTTTAAAGTCTAATTTTTATGATATTTAACATAAGTGAATAAAATGAAGTTGAGTATAGAACAGATAATAATGTTTAAAGTACTAACATTTTAATGAAATAACTTCTTTATAAAAAATCATTTTAAAAAGAAATACGTGTGGATCTTTAAATTGAAAATATGTACAAATTAGTGAATATAGTTGAGATAAAATCGTTAAGAAATCTACGATAGATTAAATCATTTAAAAATGAAAAAAATAACTGTATGGAATTGAAAAAAATATTGGTAATTTTTTTTCAAACCGTTGATAATGAATTAAATGTATCAATTAAAATTTGGAATGTATCATTAATTCATGTTTAATTTAATGAAACAGAATTATATCAAACAAGAAGTATCAATAAATAAATAAAACATGACGACATGACTAGAATGTTAATCTCAAGAGTCTGCCTTTTAATGCAGAAAATAATTTGAAAAATTTCTTAAATGATTTCAGAAGCAATTTATTTTGTTTTAATTGTTGTTGTTAAAATTTCTTTTCATTAAATAATTACTTAAATCAATTTTTGTCAATTGTAATGACTTATTTATTCACTATTTCGGTATTTATTTCGTGATTTTTCTAATTTAGTTACTGTTAATAAAATCTCACTATATTGAAATATTTAAAATGCACATATACTACTCAAATTCAAAACTGAAATGTTATAAAAAATCTATAAATTAGTAATGTTTATTCTTCTGTATTTCACTACATTGTTTATAAATAAATTGAAATAAAAAAGAAACAAAGTTATTAAAGAAAATTGTAAATATATATAAATATAGATAATATGCAAATGTATATAATATAAATAAATATATAACAAAACGGACAGACGGACGGTTATGCAATCGTAAACACTTTCAAAATGCAGTACACAATACAGTCGGCTGACCAATCGACTGAGCCAGCGTGCCGGGTGGTTGCACTGCAACGGCCAACGATTGAGTGCAGCAGCGGCAGCGGCGATGCGTCGCCACCATGAGGTTGATTTCTTCGTTGCCCGCGCAGTTGCCGAGAGTTGTCTGTCTGTTGCCATGGCAACAGCTGGGAAAGTTAGCAGGCTGTACAGTTTGCTCCGAACGGTGTAATACTTTACTATACAACCTACTACCTCAACCAGACATTGCCCTTTCTTGCAGCGTCGGATGTTGTGTCATCGACTGATATTTCGAACAGAATTTTTCACCAACATTCACGTACTACTACTGAAAGTTCATATCAACACAGACTCATTTCGTCTACGTCTTATGAAACGGTTCTCGCCGTGTTTGTGCGTCTCGAACGTCGTGTCTGAAGACGTGTAATTGTAAGACAATGAAATATAACGTTTTTATACAGTTTTTTGAAAAAGACACGGTCTGGAATTGCGAAATCATATTCACAATATTTCAATAATTAAGTACGCTTTTAGATACAAAAATATGAACGTTTAGTTGAAGTTTCCAATAAAGTTCAGTGACCCCGGATTATAAATAAATTGTCTATAAATGAACTACTTGTTACCAATCTTACATATAATAATTCATTTTTCGATAACAACATATATTTAAAATTCTTTTATTTTACTTTCTTTAAAAAAATAATTAGAAACTCTTAAAAAACACTTCAAATATCATACAGTTTTTTCTTGTCTTGCTATTATAACGATTAATAAAGTATATTCTTTTTTTATAAAATATAATTTCTTGATGATTATAATTATGAGAAAATAAGTTAATTATTCACATTTTCATATAGACGATTATTTCAATTCTGTAAATGAAAAATTTACATTTTTCGAATAAAGATGTCAAAAATAGTGAAATGTTTTAAATTTGAATTTAGGAATGAAAATATTTTATCGAATTATATATATATATATATATATATATATATATATATATATATATATATATATATATATATATATAATAAAGAGAATAGTGTATTCCACTAATTTGTATACAGATTCAGAAATACAAAATGAATAAAACGTTTATACAGACATGTAATTGGAAAGGATTCATTAAAATGATACATGTACAAGTATTATTACTTACAAGGTGATTTTTTTATTTATATTAAATAAGCTTTGTTATTTCATTGAAAGATTATGTTTCATCATATAATTCATGGAACGTTTTATTAATTTATAATAAATATTCGGAATGCATTTTTAATTTAAAAGCACTAATTCAACGTTTCGAGTATTTCCTCTTTTTTCATAAATCTGCACACTGATTATTCAATATATATATGCATCTGTATATATATATGATATATATATATGTATATATATATATATATATATATATATATATATATATATATATATATATATATATATATATACGTATAAATCATTTAAGAATGTAAATTGCTTAATATGGAATATTTTTGAATTTATCTGTTTATAAATCGTAACAATTTTATTGATAAAACATGATTGTACATGTTTATGCAAATATTATTTAACTGTATAATGAGGGTTTGAAATACCATCTGATTATATTAACATATAAATTTTGATCATTTATTTTTCAAATTATAGTATCAAATACTATTTATTTAAAAATAAATGTTGAACTTTTTTTTATTTTTTTTTGTATTTTTCAAATTACATTTGACAATATTGTATATTCTAATTATTATTTTTATTCATTACTTAAAACCTTTAGATAAGACAAATATCTGAAAAATATTGAATTTTTAATGGAATTGAAAACATTAGAATTTCTGAAAAAATAGATAAATGCATATTTTCAAGATTATTTCAATGATCTCTACACATAATAAACGATGTAGATTAGATGTCAGAAAAACATGTATATTGATTCAATTACATTTTTTAGTAACTTTAAAATTCTTGCTGAATTAATCATCATAAGCAGGTGTTTAAACAAGTAAATGATTGTTATACATCAAACAATTTTGTTGAACTTGAATAAATGGCAGTAACAAACTCAGTTTTGTAAAATAGAAAATTTTAAAAACTTTCATCCAATGTTATTTTATTATATATAAATTTTATTAATGCATAAAATGATAAAAAAAATTCGTTCGATTTTATATTTATAAATTTTATCGATGGAATTTTAAAAAAATACAAGTTTATAATTATTATATTTTAATATACAAATTTATGATTTAACTATTTAGTTTTCGAAAACAAAAAAAATTGTAATATTTTAGAAAACAGAATCCAACAATCGTTATTATGAATTAATTATGATACTAATTTCAATGAAATAATTTTTGTATAAATGTATTGACATTTTTATTATTGATATTATTATTTTGAAAAAAAACATCATTTACTAAACAGACGTGTTTTAAATAAATTTGTTGTATATAAAAAAGGAAGCAACTTTTAATTTGTGTCTGCATAATTTGTTCATGTCTAACATATGCTTATTTTTATAGTATCTAATTATTATTGTTAATTGCTATATAAAATTGATGTATTGAGTCAATATTAACAAGAGCGTATTTCACTTTTTTAAAAAAATAAGATTTCGATATAGGCTTTGTTAATATAAAGTTACTAATTTCTAATCTAAATAGCTAATGATATAAAAAATTGGAAAAGTTTTTAAAACTCTTATCAAAATTGTATTTAGAATTTATATCACAATATATCAAGATTATTTTATGGGAAATTAACGTATTGTTAAAAAATATACTACGAGATGTATCTGTATTGAAAACTGGCATTAATTCAGATTTTTAAATATAAAAAAATACATTAAAATTATATACATAATTGAATTACGGTACAATTTTATAAAATAGTGAATTTACTAACTTATTTAAACAGTTTAGCATAATGGAATCGTTCATTCTAATCTACAAGATTTTAATATTCAGTAATTACTTATTATTCACTGATACGTGTTTAAATGGTTTTGTTGTAATTATCGAAGGACTGCATTATAAAATTTTATATATTTTTTTTTATAAATTCAGAGTTCTGACGATGATAATATGAAAAATTACATGTTGTATTTTTTAAAAAACTAAATATCTTACCAAACACTTCTAATTAATTTTTCGTTTGAGACTTGAAGTCTACAAATAAATTATATTATGAAATATTAACAAACAGTAATAAATCAAGTATTAATAAAAAAAATAAAGTTTTAATCTAACAAATCATTTCTGAACAATAATTTCACACACTTAAGTTTTTTTTGTCCCTAATAAGAATATTTTTAACAGTTATTACTAAATATATAAAAATTAATTTAATTTATTTTATATGATGTTATATATTATATATATATATATATATATATATATATATATATATATATATATATATATATATGTTGTTAAAATAGAGAAAATATTTCTATTTACACAGTATATAATTCTGTCTTAAATTAAAATTACCTACATAGTAAAATGGATTATACGATATTACAATTGATTATCAAGTAATATACTGACTTCTATGCAAAAAAATGTTATCGTTTCAATACAATTTTTGATTGTTATGATGATTAACAAATGCATATTTAAGTTTTAACCTATCTTTCTTGACGTCTCTACCAATTACATTCCAATATGTTATTAGTAGTTTCTAACTACTTATATTTCATTTAAGAATTACTATATGTTAAACACTATTTTATCTGAACAAAAAATCATAGATCTATTTTCATCATCATTCACCATTTATCTACAAGTTTAAACAATACCTGCTATCTAATAAAAATTTCATATGAGTCATATGACCGACTTATTAAATATCATTGAAAAAATATATAATCATTTATAATTACAACTTTACAATATTATCCAAATTATTTAACTCTTTTTGAAGTAAGTACACAATTATTTTTATAAATTTAAAACAACTTTCTTCTAATTTTTATAATTTTTTCAGGTTACAAAATTAGAACTCTGCGAAATGCAATTATAGTATATGAAAATTTTATGGTATTTTTAAAAATATGATATTAACTAGATATTAAAGTAATTACAATATTAGAATATTATATATTACCTAATTTTATATAAAAAAGTAATGAAGATTTATTCATTAGAATAAAATTTTGGTAGAAAATATCGATTAATTCTCATAATGTATACAATGATAAGTAAATGGAATCTTATTTTTTTCTCCATATTATATATACATATATATATATATATATATATATATATATATATAAATGCACACATACACACTGCTATTACTATTACTAGTCTAGTGCTACAGTACTTGTAGCGCCATAGATTTTCTGATAATGCGAGTCTAGTACGGGTTTTTTAACGAAGTTCCATGTTAGTTACGTTTTTTTATAAAGTTGTTAGCCTTATGCTTAACTCTCAACTTTCGAGACTTTTTGACCGGGAATTGAACACAATTCCTTACATGATAAGCAGTAATGGTGCATGTATGTATGAATGTATGTATGTGTGTGTATATATATATATATATATATATATATATATATATATATATATGTGTGTGTGTGTGTGTGTGTGTGTGTGTGTGTGTGTGTCTTTTTAAGCGTGATAGAACTTAAAATTGAATTCGTATCGAAAGTTCAATCAAACCTAAAAACAACCTTTATATATATATATACATATATATATATATATATATATATATATATATATATATATATATATATATACCTATATATATATATATATATATATATATATATATATATTTATATACATGTGTGTGTATGTATGTATATATAAAGGTATGATAAAGTTTTTTTTAAGTTAGATAAAATTTTCCATAGGGATCCAATTTAAAATTCTATCACGCTTAAAAAAACCTATTTATATATATATATATATATATATATATATATATATATATATATATATATATATATATATGTATGTATATGTATGTATATGTATATGTGTGTGTGTGTGATAATTGTACACTGAATTTGTGTTTTACATAAAAACATAAATTTTAATAGACTGTAAACTGTTTATTTTAAATAAAAATAAAATTATTAAAAAAAATATTAAACATAACTGAATAAAATAATATTGAATATATACTGAATATTAAAACCTGAAATATAAAATAAATATACACCAAAAATGGCGATTTTTAAATATTTTCATTGAGTAATTTAATATTTCAAATAACATGCTAACAGGGTCAAAAATTATATTTGAAAAATAAACTAATTGCTTATATTTTCAGAAATTTATAACATTTAGAAAATCGTAATTGATATATATATATATATATATATATATATATATATATATAAATGTAATTATTTGGAATAATAATAATTTATAACTATTTTATATAATAACGTTTCAATAAGGTGTAAAATCTTCAAATTGGCTGTAGTTAATATATAAAAATAAATTTAGATTATATTATATGTTGATGAATATATATTTATTTATGTATAAGTTGTTAGAATAGAGAAAATATTTTTATTTACACAACATAATTCTGTCTTGAATTAATGTTACCTAAATAGTAAAATGAATTTATACAATATTACAATTGATTAATAGGTAGTATTTTGACTTTTATGCAAAAAAATATCATCGTTTAATATAATTTTTGATTGCCGTGATGATTAACATATGTATATTTAAGTTTTAACCTATCTTTTTTGACGTTTCTACCAATTACATTCAAATATGTTAGTAGTTTCTTTCTAACTACTTATATTTCAATTGAGGATTAATTAAAATGTTAAACTCTTAATTTTATCTGAATAAAAAATTCAAAGATCTATTTTCATTGTACTATTTGATATTTTGAAAAAGGTATGAGTATAAATATTGTCAGTACGATTACTCTATTAAAACACTTGTTATTAATTACAACTTCATGATATTGACATTGAATTAAAATTATAAAATTTATTTTTTATTCAAAAACAGTTAATATATAAATTTCGATTAGAAATTAAATCTATATAATTATAGACACTACTGCAATTTTTTCATCAAGAATATTTAATAAGATTATCTTAATATTCAAGTAAAAAAATATCACTATGTAAAATGTATTATTGGAATTCGTAGATAAATGATGAACAATAATAATTAATAAACCTTTTATTATTATTTTTAAAAAAGGATCTAAACATTACTTATAAATGAATTATTACGTTAATTATTTATTTATTATCGGGACTTTGAATATATAAAAAAAGTTTGAATTAGAAGATAAATTAATTATTACCTCAATACTACAAAATAAATATAAAAGTGTCCAAATAATCACTTATTATTAACTTTATTTGTTTCAAGCTGATGTGCATTTTAATAGATTTAATTTTATCGTCAGAGTAGTGTATTATAAAATATAGATTTGTTCTTGGTTATAAAGTGAACAATAAATGATTACTGGAGACTTTTATAATTATTTTGTGATGTTGGGGTGATAATTCATTTGTGTTAAAGTGAATCTGCCACAGTGTCAAAATAAATAATAATTATCTTGTGCTTTTCTAGTGTTTTAATTATGAATTGAGAGTTTATAGCAGCATTTCCAAATGTAAATAAAAAAATATTCTAATTATATATATATATATATATATATATATATATATATATATATATATGCAATCAAGAAGAAAATACAATATAACATTATTCTTACTGCAAATCAAATTATATTCAACACTTTATATGATTTTACATCTTTTAACAGTGTTGTTATTTTTGTGTTTTTTAAACGTTTATTTTCAGAAACTGCATATTATTAAATATATAAACCTGTGGATAATTATTTTAACTGTTCTTTGCATATATATTTTTTAATACTATGTAAATATTAAATCTGTGGTCATTATTAATAATTGAAAATATTGTTATCATTAATCAAACTTATTCATTTCAATATTTTGTAAATTTTGTTTCACTCATTCAAAAATCTGTATGAATTTTATGTATTTTTCTATTTTAGAAAAAAATCCAGTTTTTGGTTATTTAAATAGACCTATATCTTTCAACACATTTTCTTTTTCATTCTGTTAATTTTTCATATAATAAACTTATTTCAATATACATTTTTAAAACTGTTTTAATTTTTTATGTTACTAACTAGATTACACGTTCGATTTTTGTTATTAATACAGGTCACATTGAAACATTTAGTATTTCAAGTGGGTTGTTATTTATATTTAAAAATATAATAAATTTGTCATGTTGAATAAATAATAAATAATTTACTATATTAATATTTATACAACAAAAAATACTAGTCGTATAAATTCATATATATATATATATATATATATATATATATATATATATATATATATATAAGTATATATTCACTTTCAAATGACATTAGATGAAAGTTTTTGAAGTAAAGTTTTAAAATCTCATAAACAATTTGAGTTAGAAGTTCTTGGCAGGATTTTTAAGTCATGAATAAAAAATGTTCCATATTTTATTGTTTTTAAATGGCATTACTATTCGAAAAATTAGTTTATTTCATTTCTTAATTTCATTTATTCATGAATTTCATGCACAAATGATTGAAGTAATGAATGATTAAAATAAACTATAAAGCATTTATTAAATGTAATTGGAATAAAAACTATCATTTTCAACCAAAATTATATACATTAAAAAAGGTTATATTTAAATTTCAATATATAACTATTATATAGTCAATTTAAAAGAAATTAAAGAATAAATCTCTATTAAAATATATAATTAATCTGTTTAAACTTCATTTTAACGAAAATGTGAATAATTAAATTTCTCAATTTGAGTTAACATTGAAAATAATATCGAAAATAATAATATTTTTTACAGTTATTTGAAGTTTGATTCATGTTATAGACAATCTAATTGCAAATAGTTAAGTTGTGAAGTGATTTTCAATTACATTTATACACAAAAAAGTACAATCGGAATAATAAAAAATTCCGAAATTTTACACTCTTCGAAAAGTATGTTCATAAAATGTTATCTCCAATATAGCTGATGTGTTCTCAAAGACAAGTACTCGTAAATACTAACTTGTGATAATAACAAAAAACACAAGTTCGGATCTACGGGTTGTTGTCAATAAGATATGAAAACGTAATGTTTTCCTCGTTATGATGATTGATTGATGTAGCTGAAACAATTAGAGAAAAAAAATTTAAAAAAATATATAATCCTGAAATTATGTGTTAAAATTATAATATTATTAACTATTATGGTATATTAGGTTTATAAATCAAATAATTGGATTGTATATATTAGTGAACAAAATTTTAATTATCCTACTACAACTTATCACATATTATATGATAATTATAGAAAATATTATTTGTAAAATAACAATATTTTTTTACATAGGTAACTTATTAGAATAATATATATATATATATATATATATATATATATATATATATATATATATATATATGTAAATCAGTTTCATTTCAATTTGTCTTACACAAACAATTAATTGATTGAAGCTTTGTCGGATTTTACTTACTTCAAAAACAAATTTAATATGAGTATAATATATATTTAAATATACGAGGCTCGTTTGATAAGTATGGTAAATTTACTTATTGTTTAATTTAATTAATTAAATTAAATTTTCCAATTTAATTTTTCTTACTTTTTTATCATACTTATCAAACGACACTTGTAAATGTAAAATAATATAATAGTCTTATTGTATGATTAGTTTTTAATAAATGGAAATTCATTCCAGAAAATATTTTATTTAAAAACTAAATATACATAAATACATATACATATTGTATGTATGTATGGACGAGTATATATATATATATATATATATATATATATATATATATATATATATATATATATATATATATATATATAAATATATATATATATATATATATATATATATATATATATATATATATATGTATATACTGGACGTATGCGTACTTTCGCGACTTTTTCACTTTTTCTTATCTGCAACTAATTTTATCTAATTTTCGTCTCCACTATGTTTTACATTTTCACCTTTTATAATGATTTTTCATAATCTCATTTTATCTCTCTATCATCATTCCACAATGATTTTTATCCTACTATGGTCTTCATTGTATGTTACATACCCAGCGTATGCCATTTTAGTGAGTTTATTTGTTCTATCAGTTACTTATGTTTCTTTTCATAACTATTTTGATTACGTTTTCAAATCTCTTACATTAACTTTTTTATGCTTTGTTGATCTGTCGAAAGTTTTTGTTCCATTTTTGTATTCAGTGTCCAAGTGATTATTAAACACACACATATATCTAGACCATTATCACCCTTTTTCTATCTACTGCTGGATGAAAGCCTTTTTTAATACTTTTTAACTCAACTGATCCAATGTGTTTTTCTTCTAGTTTAATCCGACGAATTTTCTTATGTCTATCTCATTTATATATGGGTTTTTATGAGGTTTTCCTATCAATATAATCCACGTTCGGAATCAATAGTTCATTTTATTCATCAGTGGTACTTTATTGTTATATAACCAGCCTATTTTCATTTCAAACTTCACTTTTGATTTAATATCTGTATTTTTTATTGTTTCGGTTTTTTCTATCTCTACTTGATATGCACACACACTTATACATACGTGCATACATATATATATATATATATATATATATATATATATATATATATATAAACAGGAAAGATTTTATATATATATATATATATATATATATATATATATATATATATATATATATATATATATATATATATATATATATATATATATATATATATATATATATATATATATAAACGGGAAAGATTTTTTTTTAATAATTGCAATCTCAATTTCATTAAACTACTCTACGATACGAAAGTTAAAATACATTAATATAATTAAAAATATAATTATATGAGAAATAGAACACAATTTGAATTAAATAAAAAAAATTAAAGGTCTACAAAAAAACTATAATTATATATGGAAATTAAAAAATATAAAAAGCAAGACAAAAAATATCCAAAAAATATAAAACATGAAATAATAAAAAAAAATTGTTAATAAAGTACACAGGCATTAATTTTATTTAATATATATATATATAAATTATGTGTTATAATACTGTACAAGAAGTATAATACTTTATAGCAATTTGTCAAAAAATCTAAACTCAAAATAAAATACATATAAATAATTATTTCATGTTATCTATTAACATTCATTGACATGTGTCTCAAACAGTCTCATATATCACACAATAAAAGTTCGAATAAGTTGTAAAAAAAATTTAACTTCTAGAAAAAGTATTTAAACGATTAAGATATATTACTTTCAATAGTAAGACTATTTATCTAATTATGAGCACAGCAATCAATCTATTATATTTAAAAATGTAATAATAGGCTGAAGAATTTCGAAGGAAAAAATTAAAATCTAAATAAAACGAATTGGTATAATGCGTCAAATGATCAATTATTCAAATACGAGGGTCGTTTGATAAGTATGGTAAAAAGTAAGAAAAACTAAATTGAAAAAACTTAATTAAATTAAACAATAAATAAATTTACCATACTTATCAAACGACCCTCGTACAAGTTTATTATATACAGAGTGGCCCAAATAAGACTGAATGGTTTAGATATATATTTATTTCTTACTATCATTTACTATCCTGCAGTCTCATTTGGGCCACTTATATAACCAAAATATGGATACTAATAATTAAAAACAAGAATAATCAATATATCTATTAATTTAACGTAAACAAATCTAAATTAAATAATTAAATCAACCTATTAAATAATCTATATTCATTAATTAAGTTAGTTGTGTACAAATATTTTATATAAGATATATTGAAATGTAAAATAAAACATATGTTTTTATAAAAATGAATAATTCATACTACATCAATAAAATTTTATATTAGTGTTCATTCTTCACTTATTATTAACTTTATTCGTTGACTTGTATTTCAAAAATCATGCTATTATCCTATTCAATCTAAAATTTGTTCAACATGCACTGATACTTTCCAAACTCACTACATTAAATTTTAAAATATTAATTAAACATTAAAGTACATACCCTTAAGAATCATTTGTGATACAATATTTATACTAGAGAAACAATCAAACTGTAATATAAAATACATAAGAATATATGTAATGTTGGCACGACTACTTTCTACGATACAAACTATTGTATCCCGAAGAGATTATGTACTTCGTTTAAGAAAAAAATGCAATTTTAATGTTACTTCGTTGGAATGGCACAAAAGTCATACATATTTTATGCAAACAGCGTTGAAGTCGCCAAATACAAACCGATTATTACGAAAGGAGACAAGTATACGTGTCAACGGACCGTAAAAGATGAAAGATAAAACAAGACGAATATTCAATTCAACGCTACAGTGATTAACATAAATGAGACAATTATATAAGAAAATGTACAAAACGAGATGCAACAATTTTAAAAGACATATACTACGATGGAAACATTTCATTGTAGGATAATTCTAGTTGAAAACAATGCGAATAAATATTTATTTCAGCTGTTTATATCCGTAATTTTAATAGAATTTCCATATTTAGAATATTATGTGCACATTTCTAAAATTTGATTTGTATTAATGTACAAATTCCTTTTTGAAATATCACAAATATTCCAGACTATAACGAAATATTTAAATAATATTCTAATTTCTATCAAAATAATTAAAAGTGATAAATATAATTTAACCCTTTCACCACTAACGGGACCTATGTGTTCCATAACATTTTCAAAAATTACTAACGAAAATTCTGTGTGTTTAATTTTACTGATGGGACATACGAGTCGTTTGATAAGTCCGTGTAAATTCCAAAAGATGGCACCACTGGTGCATACCGAGGTTATTTTTAATTAATAGCACCTCTTGGAAGAACACACATCAAGTTTCAGCCATATCGGTCTATTCCTTTATGTTTGACAATCGTTGGAATCAAGGAAATCGAGTGATTGTCAAATAATGGACGAAAAAGAATTTCGCGTGTTGATTAAACACTACTTCATTAAAGGCAAAACGCCTCAGGAGACTAAACAGAAGCATGATAAACATTATGGTGACTCTGGACCTTCGATTAGTACGGTTTATAAGTGGTTTCAAAATTTTCGGAGTGGCCATATGAGCACAAGAGACGCTGAACGTTCTGGACGCCCTGTTGAGGTCACCACTCCAGAAATCATTGATAAAATCCATGATATGGTGATGGATGACAGAAGAGTGAAAGTGCGAGAGATTACTAGTGCTGTAGGCATCTCGTGTGAACGGGTACATAATATTTTGCACCAACATTTGGACATGAAAAAGCTATCCGCCAGGCGGGTGCCGCGATTGCTCACAATCGACCAAAAAAGAGGTCGTGTGAAGTGTTGCAAGAACGGTTTGCAGCTGTTTCAGCGAAATCCGCAGGACTTTAAGCGTCGTTTCATCACTGTAGATGAAACATGGATACATCACTACACTCCTGAGACCAAAGAGCAGTCTAAACAATGGGTTATCAAGGGGGAATCTGCTCCGAAAAAGGCGAAGACAATTCCTTCGGGCGGGAAGGTTATGGCGACTGTCTTTTGGGATTCGCAAGGAATAATCTTTATCGACTATTTGGAAAAGGGTAAAACCATTACAGGTGCATATTATTCATTGTTATTGGATCGTTTGAAAACCGAGTTGCAAGAAAAACGTCCCCGATTAGCCCACAAAAAAGTCCTCTTTCATCACGACAACGCATCAGCTCACACCTCAGCAGTTGTGGCCGCAAAACTAATGGAAATAGGGTTTCAAATCGTTTCACATCCCCCCTATTCTCCAGACTTGGCTCCATCGGACTATTATTTGTTCCCTAATATGAAGAAATGGCTCGCGGGAAAAAGATTTTATTCGAACGAGGAGGTGATTGCAGGAACGAATGACTATTTTACAGACTTGGACAAATCCTATTATTCGGAAGGGATCAACAAACTAGAGCAGCGTTGGATGAAGTGTATAAGCCTAAAAGGAGGCTATGTTGAAAAATAAAAACGATTTATTCGAAAAAATTTAGCAGTTTTTATTTTTACACGGACTTATCAAACAACCTCGTATGTGTCCGTAATTCAAATTTGAAATCTGAATTTAAAAATCAATTTTTTGCTCAAAAATAGATTATTTAAGTAACTCAAAAGATCATCAAAGGAAACAGAAGTTTTAAAACTAAAAATATTTAATCCGTGCTGAAAGGGTTAATTCATTTTATAATTATTGTGACTCTTCAGTCATATCCGTATATTAAAAACTTAATACAGTAATTAAAAAGCAAATATATTCTGATAAATATTAATATTCTTATTTGTTGTTTTTTTCATACATTCCATATAACAATATGTTATATTAAACATCCAATTATTTTAAAAATGAATTCACATATAACAGCATAAAGACAAAATAATCATCTCATACTCATATTAGAATAAAGTAAGTTTATCAAAATAATTCAGTTTGTAAATTTGACATAAGACAACAAAACCTTATTACTAATATTATAGAATCTTTCAATAAGGGCGTTCGATCTTCAAAATTGAATAAAAAGAGTTGAATGTAAGGTATGACGAAAATCTTTATCGCGGATTAAAGTACATTCAATGCCATTGCGTTTTAAAAATAACATCGTTCAAATGGCATCCAGGGCTTTGTTTGCAGGAATCGATCCGAGAGACCCAATTTTGGATGACTCTACCATATAAATCGAGTTGGATTTCAGCAATGGCTTGAATGACGTTGTTCTCCAGGTTGTCAATTCAATGTTTGAACTGGAGTTTGCTTGGTTCGCTTTGTTGGTGTACAGAACCGATTTTTCATTTTCGGTTGCAATAATTTGAGGAAATGGCTCCTTACTATGCTTCGTTAGTAACAAATTACAAATTGTTGTTTTTTAATTTTTGCTGGTCGAATACAGTCCATGTGGAACTTATTTACTCTCTCTGTGAATCTTGTCAATTTTTTCCAGATGTCTGAACTGTTAATCACAGTTGTGATAATTCCTCGATGATCACTTTTTGATCGAACTCAACGAGAAATTTTAAGGCCTTATTATTAAATTCGACTGGTTTTCTACTTCCAGATCTATCAGAACGGTCAATGTCATCTTCCACATTTTTTTAAAACCAATGTTGACATTTGCAAATTTCCAACACATCACCATAGATATCACATTTTTTTTAATTATAGCTATTATATTCAATCCATAGTGAAAAATGAATATCATAGTGTCATATGTGTTCTCCTGAGGATTGAAATTCCACTATATTGTCATGATGGGGATAATTTGGAAATAATATACAAACAGAAAGTTGAATTAAGTAAACACATAACACAAGACACTGATGTGAAATACCATGCAAATCATGTATGGAACATTTCTCAAAATAGCTTAATAGATGTATCATTAGTTACAGGAATTCCTAATATGAAATTGATGTTTAAATTTCTACTCACAAATTTTCCATTGGGTTGATGTCAAGTGATTGTGTGGTTGTTTCTCTAATTTCTTATCCTAAGCAAAATACTAAATCTATCTAAAAGACTAAACCGTAATTTTAAGATCCTCACTAACTCGCCTGGCCAGCGTAAGGATTTCACTAAATATTAGCGAATAGCAAAATTCAATGAGGTTTTCGTTTAGCAGTGAGTTGGTATAATGATATTTTATATATATATATATATATATATATATATATATATATATATATATACATATATATATCCGGCCTGTACGTATGGAGAAGAAACAAGGACTCTAAACATAAGAATGAAACAGAAACTGTTAACTGCCCAGAGAAGTATGAAAAGAATAATGTTAGGAATTACTAAACTGGACCGAAAAACAAGTAAATGGATAAGGGAACAAACAAAAGTAATTGATATAATAGAGCAAGTTAAATCGTTAAAATGGGCATGGGCAGGACATATAGCGAGAAGAGAGGACAACAGATGGACGAAGATTGTTACGGAATGGAGACCAAGAGATAAAAGGAGACCTAAAGGAAGACCACATCAGAAATGGAGAGATGAAATTGTGAAGTATTGTGGAGGCCAATGTTAGATGAGATTGGCCAGCGACAGGAAAGAATGAAAGAGGCTCGGAAAACTCTTCTTATTTTAATTATGACATTCGACGAGGCTTTTGCCCAGCAGTGGACTGATGTGGGCTATCAGTACTAGTAGTATATATATATATATATATATATATATATATATATATATATATATATATACGAGGGTCATTTGATAAGTATGGTAAAAAAGTAAGAAAAACTAAATTGACAAATTTAATTAAATTAAATAATAAATAAATTTACCATACTTATCAAACGACCCTCGTTTATGATGACCCAAATGATATTGAAAGACAATAAATAATAGTAAGCAAGTAAACTCCTTCAGTGTCATCTGGGCCACCCTATACATATGCATACAATAATAACATGATAATTTGAAAAATATCGATGTTTAAAATAATATTTTTTACGGATAAGTCAGTACAGCAAAACAATATAACGAAATTTACAATTTTAATCACCAATAAAAAATAAATATATAAATATATAAAACATGTAAAAAAAATCAAAATTAAAAAAACGTAAATTTTCTGTAAATTGTTTCATGTTTGATGAGATTTATTTCAAGTAACGTCTCTTAAAAAAACCTCTTAATTTTAATTAGTTTAAAAAAAATCATTTGAGAAAATTATTTTTTTTAATGTATTATATTATAAAAAAGTGTTATTTGATAGCAAATGATTTTTTTAGCTCAGAGAATAAATTTAAAACAATAAAATATCACAACCCATGCTGTAAAAATAGTAAATAATATCTCTTTACTTTCAAAATAAATAAATAGAACATTCATTTAGTTAAAGATAGTAAAATATATCCATCATATGCATCAATAAAAAATAAAGATATAAGCACTTGTTGAAGATGTGTTCAATAAAAATCACAAAATATAAAACAATAAGTAAGTCATAATCAAAAACTAGTTTAAATTTTATACAAATGAAGAAAATAAAATATAAAGATAAATAAAGATAATAAAATATAAGAAAGTATACAAGTAAATAATAATCCAGAACTAGTCTTTATTGTTTATACAGCGCTCTGATGATGATGGCATGGTCATCAAAATTCGCATAAACTAATAAACAAATAAGGTAAACAATAAATGAATACTGAACACATTTATAATATCTTGTGATAATAATTTATTTAAAATCATTTAAAAAAAAAATAAACAATGTTGCAGAAATTATGAAATGTTGAAGACTTCAATGCTCGATAAAGTATAAAGAAACTTTTTTACTACTAATATTTTGACAAGGAATTGATTTTAAATATGAATTGTTTGCTTTTTACTTTTAAAAATTTTAATTGCAATTGTATATTCACTCTCTTCATTTATATTTTGTAGAAAATACATTTTAAAATCAAAAAATTACTCACTCCAATATCATAATATTTTATAAATTATATTTTTCAATAATCATTTATTGTATATTGTATTTATTCATGTATATTTCGAAAATCGTGTTATCATCGTTAATTTTGCATTGTAAAATCTGAAACAAGCAATTATTTAGAACTTTCATAAAATCTTATGTTAGGCTGAGTGATTTATTTATACTGAAATGTATTTTATACGATATAAAATCGAATTATTTGACATAAAATAGTTTGAAAATTACTACAGAATATGGAAATAATATTAAAATAAAAAACTCAAATGAAGTTTTTCAATTTCAGTTATTAATTTACGAGGGTTGTTTGATAAGTATGGTAAAAAAGTAAGAAAAACTAAATTGAAAAATTTAATTAAATTAATTAATCAATTAAATTAAACAATAAATAAATTTACCATACTTACCAAACGACCTTCGTACTTACACATATTTTTGTTCATATAACGAGTAATAAATATTGCCTTTGTCAAAAAGTAATATCAGATTTTTGTATTAAATAGCGTTCTTGTTTGGTTTTTTCAATAAAAAAACACTTTTCCTAATCTATAAAATATATACAAATACATATAAATATATATATATATATATATATATTTATATATATATATATATATATATATATATATATATATTACAAAAAATATACCAGTAGATACTTCAATGCTTATTTTTTAAAAAAAAATCATTACTTTTGGTAAAAGAATATTGATCATTTTGAAATTGAATAACGACAAGTTGTACTTTTGAGCAATTATGAAATTTTTATTTTTTCAAAGAGAAAAAAGCCATACACACACCAAAAAAAATTTCCAATACATATGGTGATGTAAACGAACGAATGGTTGAAAGATGGTTTAAAAATTTTCGTGATGAAGATTTTCGTCTATTTGATGATAAATGCTTTGATAAGCCTTTCGAATTTGATAACGACTAAATATCCACTCTAATGAAAATAATCCAAGTTACACAACACGAAATATTGATGATATATTGAAAATTATCGAAATTCAATGCTAAAAACTATTTACACCAATTTAGAATTGTTTTTAAAGACGATGTTTGAGTTTTGTATAATTTGAGTGAGAGAAATTTAATGGATTGGATTTTAACTTACGATTCACTTTTGAAACACTTTAATAATGAACCATTTTGAAAAGGACTGAAATGAGAGATTAGAAATTTATGAGAGATTAGAAATTGATTGTATACAATAATGTGGAACAAAATATACATTGGGGTAGGTCTGGATTAGCTCAATTAATTATATTCGACATCGATTTACACATCAAGAAGATTATATTATTCGTGTAGTGAGATTAAAAGGAAGGACTCTATTATAATATTTTTTCATTTAATCAAAATATTAATTCTGAAAAGGATTGTTTTCAATTAATCTGACTGAAGTCAAATATACAAGAAAAGTGGCCAAAACCGTCCAAAAGAAAAGAAGTCATCTTTAACCATGATGACGTAAGTCTACATATATATTTGTGTAGATTTGAAAAAAATTGAGGGAGTTAAGTTTGGATATCCTCGTCCATCGACCATATTCACCTGATATTGCACCTTCGGATTACTATTTTTTTCGATCTATGCAAAATTCATTTGATGGTAAAACTTTGATTTTCTGAAGGCCTACAAAATACATGTGTCAAGATTCCTCATCCAAAAAATAGGAAGTTCCAAGAGGGTGGGATTATGAAGCTGTCCGAGAGATGGTAAAAAGTTTTTAAATTTTGTCATGTATAAATTTTTTTAAAAAAATATAACTGTTTCTTACTAAAAATTCCTACATTACTTTTCAACTAATCCAAACAGGTAAATATTTGAGAATATTTAAATTTGAATCATAGATGTGAACTATACAGTTATCTGCCATATGAATATTGTAATTTTTTACTTTATATATATATATATATATATATATATATATATATAATATATATGAATCTTCAATACCCTTTATTTAATTATATAAAAAATATTTATTGTTTACTTCAATGATTCAACTTTGTGATAAAAAATTATGATATGGATTTTGTAATTTTTTTGTGAAAAGTTAATTTGTCTACAGTGAAGAATAATGATTATACCAATATATTTAGTTGCTCGTTTCATACTAAATAGTCATTCGAGATTGGATAGATCAAGTAAATAATAAAGTATCTATAGTAAAAGAGCTTTAAACGAATCTACAAACACGCGATTTTAATTTGCATTTTTAAAACATTTTAAGAGTGTATTTAGCGCAGGAAGATTTTAATCAAAAGACATCTTCTATTTATTTTCTCGTGGAAAAAATGACCATGCATTAAAAATTCAATTAAGAATTTATATAAAAAACAGGTTGGTTAAATTTCAATCTTTCATAGAGAAGCTCGAGTTTGCAATGTACTTTATTCCAATATATCCAAAGAGACGTCTTTCTTATTTACAACTTTTAAGCTTAGATCAAAGAAGTGGAATATAAAAAGAGAAAAGTGTTATTGAAATTTCTGTCAATGGAGTTTTTGTAATAAGTAGACATATTTAACATTATTATTATCAATTACAGTAAAATATTATTTCTTTAAAAATACGATTATATTTTCTGAAATATTTTTTTATCAATGAATTTTATTATAATAATATAATTGTATGTAATAACACATTAATAACCATAAACTGTTTCATCATAAAATTTTAAATAGTTTAAATTAATATAGAAGATAACTAAATATTATAGTATAAAAATTAGTAATTATTAATGGTTTCTAGCATGACATTTTTTTTTAAAAAAACACATGAATTGTAAATGTTTAAGGATTTGTTTCGATGCTGTTACAAATTCATAATAATAAAAATTAATCATTCACAACACCATCATAAAAATTTTTAAGTGCTCAATTAATTATTGTTAAATTTATTCGATGTTATGCATATCGAAACACAAGCAGTCCTGTTTAGCAAAATATATATAACTAATTGATTAAATGATATAATATTTTATAATATAACATCCCATGACCATCGAAATGTGTATAAAGGAAAAAAACAATGAGTAATTATTGAACATTTTTATATAATCTTATGATTTTGAGTGATTCCAAAGTGAATTTGTTACAGTACTAAAACAATTAATGAAATTTTATCTCCTTCCTCAATATAATTTTTTGTCTAAGTTTCAACAAGTCTTTATTGTTTATATATATTTCGATGGCGATGCTATATTTTATGTGAGTATACTACAAAGATGTTATCACTATTGAAATATATATAAGTAACAATAAATAATTACAGAATCATTGATGTTCGATTAATGATTTTTTGTAAACAATTTTTATTTTTGAAATTACAATTCAAAAGTTTCATCATGTTAAAAGATATACAATACATTATAACTTACTCGAAATTAAAATTTAACTGAAAACATTCTTGAGGCGTTTAAGAATATTTTCAGCGTCTTAGGAATTGTCTAAAAAAAATTTCACGCTCGGCGATCAAGAAATTCCGTTAATCCTGACAATATTTCGAAAATTAGAGAGATTGTACAGACCAAACATTGAATAACTGTTGTTTAATTATCACTGAGAATTAGTGTCAAGAGTGGTGAAAAAATACTGTACATGAAATTAAAGTAAAACGAAGTGTGAGCAAGATAGGTTTTACGTCTCTTTACACCGGAACACAAAAATATTTAGCGGACGTTACTCAAATTCTTCAAAATTTTTAAAAGAAGGAAATGAATTTTTAGACTTTATTGTGACCTGTAATGCGATACGGGTACATCAATTTAATGAAAAATTATCTTTAAAAGCAAAAAAATATCAATTCAAAAGAAAAAGAAGGCAGATCGTTTAAAGATAGGATCTATTAACAAGTTGTTATGTATAACTTGTCACGTGAAGGAAGAAAAATAAGAAGAAATGATATCTAAAATTTGTTTAGATTTATAAAATATCAAAATATTAATTATGTTTATTAACATAAATCCTCATATTTTTCAATAAGTTCAAATTTTAGTCTTTATTATATATTTTTATTACATTACCTACACTGTTTGTTCAGGATGTTTTTTTAAGCGTGATAGAACTTTAAATTGAATTCTTATCGAAAGATCTATCTAATCTAAAAAACATTTATATATATATATATATATATATATATGTGTGTGTGTGTATGTGAGTGTATATATATAAAATGTTTTTTTAGATTAGGTAGAAATTTCAATAGGGATTCAGTTTAAAGTTCTATCTCGCTTAAAAAACATCTAATATTGTTTCGTTTCTATTAAGTATTTTTTAAGCACGAAATTGTTTTTATATTTTAATTTATTTATATATTTTTTGTATTTACCTTTAAAATTTTTTATTTGACCAATATATATATATATATATATATATATATATATATATATATATATATATATATATATATATACACACAAAATCAATTAGAGTAATATGGACAGTATTTGGAAGAATGAGTAACATAACAAAAATAAAATGCCATCAAGCGTGTAATAGAAAGTATATAATCAATATGTACTACTTGCTTGTACTTACAAGGGTCGTTTGATAAGTATGGCAAATTTATTTATTGTTTAATTGAATTAAATTTTTCAATTTAGTTTTTCCTACTTTTTTACCATACTTATCAAACGACCCTCGTACAAGTCAGAAAAATTTCTAAGTCAGTATTCAAGTGGATGCTGAATGCAAAAATGAAGCAAAAACTTTCGGCAGCTCATCGAAGCATGATAAGTAAGATAATATTAGGAATTTTTAAATATGATCAGAAACCTTGTAAATAAATACGAGAACAGACAAAACTGACTGATGTAATAGAACAAGTAAAAACAATGAAAGGGGCATGGGCAGGGAATATTGCAAAAAATTAAAATAATAGATGAATAAAAATAATTACGGAATGGCGACCAAGACAGATAAAAACCTAGAAATAGATCATATCAGAGGGATGAAATTACGATGTATAATGAAGGTGAAAGTAGTTATGGGCAGTAAACAATTGAATAATTTTGAGAAAATATTAAAGAACAGCCAGAGTATAATTCGATAATGCTTTTGTGTAGCAGTAAGTTAATATAAGCTAATATTATGTAAATTACAAGTAGCATTTAGAGACAGAAAGAGAAACGAATGAATCAGACGAAAAACAGAATTTATTATGGCAATGGCGATGGGTTTGAAATAGAAATAGGTAGGTTATATAGCAAGAAGGTAGACCATTGATGAACAAAAAAAAAATTAATTGAGAATCTAGAAATATCAAAAGGCCCAACAAAAGACCTATAGATAAATGGAACAGAGACATAAGAAAATTCAGAGGAATTAAATGAAAGAGAAAGGCATTAATCAGTCAAATTGAAATATTTTGAGAGATATTATATATATTTTGAGATTATCTCGTATATATATATATATATATATATATATATATATATATATAGAGAGAGAGAGAGAGAGAGAGAGAGAGAGATGTCTTTACATACATGTTTCTATGTATTTTGTAATGATTATTTGTTCTAAAATATAGTTGAATCATAAAATTATCCAAAATATATCAAAGAAAATGAATATTGAAATTTCCAATGAAGGTTAAATAATTTATTTACATAAAATAGAATATATTACAGTTTTATTTTCAAAATCTTTTTAAAAGCTTTAATAAAGTAGCCAATATTTCAAAAATATTTTTCTCTATTTGATTTTGAACTGAAAAAATTAACATTTTGATAATTTTTTTCATTTATATGAATATATACATATATATATATATATATATATATATATATATATATATATATATATATAAAATATATTTTTTTATTCTTCTTTGTAAATCTCGCTTATATTTTAATATTCGTTAACATTTGTTTTTACATATTTTTTTTTACATTTTGTCTATATTTTAAAACAATTATTACATCTCATTTTCTCATTTCAGGTCATTAACTACAACACAATAGGTTTAAAAAAAATTAAACAGTACGAGGATTAAATATCTGCTTATTTAAAATGTAAATGTACATATGTGTATATAAATATATCTAAATAAATTTGAAAAATCTAATCTTTTACCAATCTTAACTACGAGCTAATTATAAGACAAATTATGAAAATAATGCCAAATGAGGACATCATTTTCTTTATTGAGACTAAACTACAATAGATTATAATAGTTTTCGTTTAAATATACCTTATTAAATCTACATAAATGTATTCATTTGTATTTGGAATCGTGTCGAAAATTTGTACCAAGTCCGTTTCCGTTATATTATCAAATTCGTACGTCGACCGAACATTTGTGCAACATTATATTTAGATATGAATTGTTACGAACCACCGCGGCGAGTTCTTCCAGTTTTGTCATCCGATGTCTAGACTGAAATGTTATAAATGTTAAAATTCTATTTTTACATTTATCTTTGTGCTGCATGTGTCACTTTGATTCCATTTTTGATAAGACCGATCCGCGGAGGCATGTTTCGGAAAAAAACGATTCGCTAGTTAATGTTTGTTTTTTTGCATATAATATTTCACTCATGCAGACTCGAGACGAGGTTATAGTGTGCATACATGTGTAAATATTATATTATATTATATATATATATATATATATATATATATATATATATATATATATGTATATACATATACAAAACACAAGACTCCATATATCAAACACCCTAAATATAAAATAATGTTTAAATAAATTAAATTATCAAATCTATTTTATATAATATAATTAATTTTCAATTCAGAAAAAATAGGTTTGAAAATATCAAAATAAGAATCAAACAGATCAAATAACAAAAAAAATTGATGTTGAAAAATAATATTTATGAACAGGTTTGCCATTTATATATATACATATATATATATATATATATATATATATATATATATATATATATATATATATATATATATATATATATATTTGTGTGTGTGTGTGTGTATGTGTGTGTGTGTGTGTTCATGTATGTAGACAGACTGATAAATAAATAGAAATATTTCTAAAAATGATAACTTACTCATCTATCTATAACGGGTTTAGAATGTTTGTTGACGTTATCCGATGATAAGCTACTCATAAAAATATTCAAATGTTATTATTAGAATGCAAAAACGGTTAATATGAAAGAATTAAATTGTATATAAAATATTGCATGCCAAAACATATTTTATAATAAATATTTTTTTAGTAAATCAATTTAAAGAATATATATATATATATATATATATATATATATAGAGAGAGAGAGAGAGAGAGAGAGAGAAAATGAGGGGGAAGGGTCATATAAGAATGATAGAAATTTAAATTGATTTCAATGTTAATTTCTATCACGCTTATAAAAACCCTATATATATATATTTGCAATATTATAGAAAAGTTAAAAAAATTAAATGAGAGCGAGTCAAAAAATATGCATAGATGAAAAAAGCGAAAATATTATACAATGCACTTTTATATCTGGAGAAAATTGAAAAAAAGGTCACTAAGTAAATTTAATGCATATGATTATCAAAAATGGATCATTCATTACAGAAATGAATATAAAAATAAAAATTAGATGAAGTATTTTCTGATGAAACGTTTTAATATTTCAATTAACAATCTTATACCATATGAAAAAAATCAATTCTATTATTTTACCAGTCCTCATTTATTAAATGTACCCATCCATAAGTAATGTCGTTTTTTGATACTGTACACAATTTTATTTTATTTAATAAGTAGATGGCAATGTTTTTAAAATTTGAAAAAAACGACATTACTTGGGTATACTTAATATTTCAATGAAATATAGATTCATAATATGAAAATAATTTCAAAAAAAATAATTCAAAATAATCTGAGAAAATGTATGCTAGAAATAATAATGAATATAAGAAGAGTAGATCTGAAAACAAACATGAGTGAAAGAAATAATAATAATAATATAAATATTGAAGTAAAGGCAAAATAGATTGTGAGAAAAGAAAAAACTAGTAATATAATGAAAATTATTAATCGAGAACCAAGAAATATAAAAAGACCAAGAAATAAACTAAAACAGGATATAAACGTATTTTAAAAAAATCGAATATTTATGAAAGGGGATGTTAAATTATTCGGACTGGAAAAATTTGAAAAAAATATTTTATTCATTAGTGAAGTGAAAAATTCTGAAATTATATATACATATATACTCGTATATATAATATATATTTGTATAAGAAACATTTTATTTTTTAATCTAGAATATCGACTTAATCGTCAAAAGATAGAGATACTAAATTATTTTTTTTAAAAAAAGCATCTAATCATGTCTCTACATTACATTAATAATGTATTATTAAGACATGAAAATTTAGAACAAAAATTGAACGAAAAATTATAATAGATATTTTTGTACGTTATTAGTTAGTACATTTATTCAAATTTTTATAAGATATAACGAAACTTTAATTTCTAAAAAAAATCCATTTGTATTAAGAAGAATACCAAAAATATTTTAAACTAAAATCTTCTCTATTTTTCTACTGTTTATAAAATAAGTAAAAGTTCTGTTCGCATTTACTTCAAAATACAATTAACAATGACCAAAAACACGAATAAATTAATTAGTAAATTAAATATATCGTTTTGTGGTTACAATTTTCCATCTATTTTTTTAAACAATAATATTAAAATAATGTTCTCGTTAAAAAAGAACGAAACAAATTTTAATTATTAATTTTATAAATAATAGATTATCTGGAAAAACACATTCTTTGAAAAACCACAATAATTAAAAGATATTTTAAACATTAAAAGCCGATTTGACTTCGAGACATTTTTATTATTACATTTTATTGCGACATTTTAATTAATTGAAATTTTCATTAACTATTATTGTTTAATTACTCATACTTTATACACTCCTCATATTGAACCGATAATTACTTTTTTAAAAAACTGTCCAGGTCTGGTTATTAAAATAATAATTTTATACATTTCAATGAAGTTTAAAAATTATTTTCATATATTAATATTATTTTTGAATATAGAAAATATTTGTCACTAAGTCTGACCAAGTAAAAAATACTTAATATGACTTTTATTTTATATAATTAAAAATAATCCCACTAATTCAACAAATATAAAATTTCAAGCATTAGATACTGAAATACATAGCCTTTCTATTTCACATACAAAGATTATTATTTAAAATAAATATAAAAGTAATCATTTGAAGAATTGTCTCTGTTAGTTTCAGAAAATATATATTATAATTACATAAAATGAATAGAAAGCAATTCGGTGAATATGGTTTACATAAGAAATATAATATTCTTAAAAAAAAACGTGAAATAATACTAAAAACAGTAATTTATAATCATACATTTTGATATACAAAAAATAAAAGTAGAATATAAATATACATGAATGCATACAGTAATTATAAATTTCAGAATACGATAATGATCTACGAGATTTTATTTTTTTTAGAAATGCAACCTTCCATTTACATACAAATACTACTATACTCAAGTACTATCAGTATTACGTTTTTCCTAGAAATTAAAAGAAACAACTTTTAAAATAAGCAATAGTATGTATCTTATACATATTATTTTGAAATATTTAAAGAAATGTTTCTAAAAAAAACATACGTTTATTAAAGAATAGACATGAAATAACATGTTAACTAATAATAAACACATATATTATTATTAACAATTATACACATATTATTATACTGTGTGTGTATATATACTTTATATATATATACATATATTATATATAATATAATATATATATATATATATATATATACCCGTCCCTCAATTTACGCGGGACTTTTTTTACGCGATATTGATTTACGCGGCACTTTTTATACGCGGTCAGATAGATTTCATTTTAAATAATTTTTCATGGAATTTATTACAAATCAGTGACGAAAATTCTTACTTGAACGTATAAAAGCACGATATAAATATATAAAAGGTTGATTGTTTTGAATTACAGTAGCGATAGTGACACCGAATAAAATTTATCTACTTTTGTTTTCTAAAACGTCATTATTTTTCTATTAAACTATGTCAAATAAATATGTGTTTCTACAACTTTGCTAGCTTTTATTTTCAATATTTTTTCTATTGTAATGACAAACTCAATTTACGCGATTTTCATTCGCGTAAAACAAATCCACGTGGAACTGATACTCCGCGTAAATTGAGGGACGGGTGTGTGTGTGCGTGTGCGCGTGTGCTTGTGTGTATATATATATATATATATATATATATATATATATATATAGAGAGAGAGAGAGAGAGAGAGAGAGAGCATATAATCAATGTGTACTAATGCTTATACGTATGAATCAGAAATTTGTGTCCTGAATGTAAAAATTAAGTAAAAACTGTTAATAACCCAGCAAAGCATAAAAAAGATAATGTAGGAATTTCTAAATATGATCGGAAAACCTGTAATTGAATACGAAAACAAATAAAAATCGATGAAATGAGAATGTGTAGGGGTATATAACAAGAATAAAAAATCATAGATGGACAAAAATCATTATGAAGTGGCGGTCAAGAGACAAAAAGAGACCTAGGAAGAGACTTTATCAAAAATGGTAAGATGAAATTATAAACAGTATTGTGAAGGTGAAGGCTGCATGAGATAACCGTGGACAGGAAACAATGGAAAAATCTTGAGAAAATATTTAAAAGGACCTAATGACATTCGATAAGGTTTTCAACCAGCAGAGGACTGATATAAGCTTTTATGATATATATATATATATATATATATATATATATATATATATATATATATATATATATATATATATATATATATATATATATATATATATATATATGTATCATAAAAAAATAATAAAACAGATATTTTTTTAAAATTTTCACAATGATAGTATTTTTTTTAAAAAAAACAGTTAAATATTAAAAATTTGAAATTTAAATCACATAATCTATTTATGAATTTGTTTTAAAAATAAAAATATGATAATATTTAACAAACCAACAATTTAATTTTGACAACATTAAAGCAACGATAATTCAATTTTTATGGTACTTTGTAAAAGTAATATCATGTGAGTTTTTATTTTTACTTTATGAATATATTATTATAAAATTGTATCATAACTCGCACTTTTCTATAATATTATTCAGTTTTCTGACAACTCTTTTAAGAACGTATCGATGAATAGTAGACCACAAAATATTATTTCTAAAAATCAATCCGGAGTAAAGTTTATATAACAGTTTTTGTATTTATAGATGTTTTTATTTTTTAGTACATTTACATGCATTAATTATTTTTTATAATATTCACAATAACGAAAATTAAACTTATCACAATATTTTATATTAAATGAAATATATATGTCAAATCACAAAAATAACTCTCTCTCTCTCTCTCTCTCTCTCTCTCTCTCTCTCTCTATATATATATATATATATATAAATATATATATGGCAAATACGAGGATCGCCTTCTGATAAGTATGGTAAAAAGAGATAATATAAATATATATATATAAATTAGTTGAATTAATTATGGTAAACAATAAGAAAAATAAATTTACCAAACTTATGAAAATAAAATTAAACAATATATAAATATATATATATATATATATATATATATATATATATATATACAGGGGTTCCCAACCTTTTTATACCCTAGAGCGTATTCTAAAATATCGGTAGGGCGGCGGGCACCAGTTATTTTTTAAGGATATTTATAACTGACCAAGGATAAAAAATAATAAACAAAAATAATTTCAAAATAATAAAATTATTGTGCAAATTACATACACACAAAGAAACGTACATACTAAACGTAATACAAAGTAAACAAAAAACACACATACAATGAAATCATTTAAAAAAACATACAAGAAAACATTAAAAAAAAATATCAATCTGTCAGTGTGATCTTTGGCATTGCATTTCATTGACCAGTGCCTCGTAATTAGGAGAGTATGACGATAATCCTGTTAGCAAACAATTATAAAGATGCTCATCGGTGAGTCGAGATCTATATCGTGATTTTATTAAATTCATGTTTGAAAACAACGATTCGTATAAATACGTTGACCCGAAAAATGATTTGATTTTATATGCCGCTTTTTTCAAAAATGGGAGCCTTTCTTTGTCAACTATGTTCCATAAATCCTCTGATATTAAGGATTTTAGCAAAATATCATTCTTAAGGTCCAAAATTTCTAACTCTAGTTCTTTTGCTTTCCCCTGAACAAGATCTGCAATACATGCGGCTAGTTCCATTACATTTATTTGGCAAGTAAAAGGATTTATACAGAAGGAAACAATTGGCTCGATATTTATAAACTGCAGAAATCTCTCCTCAAATTGTTTTTGAAGCACTTGAAGGGTCTCAATAAATAATGACGCGTTTAATTCATTGTTATCTAGCATTTTTTCAGAAAAAAATCTGTCGCGGTAGAATAGTGGTGGGCGCATACAATCGGTCCGCGGGCGCCATGGCACCCGCGGGCACGGGTTTGGGAATCCCTGTATATATATATATATATATATATATATATATATATATATATATATATATATATATATGATAAGGGATAATTGCTTACGATCCTCGGTCGGAAAACTAGGGCATGCGGAGCTCTTTCGTACAGATAAGCACAACCTGTTTATGGGAATAAATCCTTATTAATAAATTCTCATTAACTCGCCTAGTTAACGTGGTAAATATGATCAGTATCAAAGTACAGTATTATTCAATGATGCTTTTACCCAACAACGGGCTGATTTAAGCTAACATGATATTGATGATGATTATATATATATATATATATATATATATATATATATATGTATATAAATATAATATTAAATATTGCAAGTGCAAATATCACTTGTTCTTATTTTTCTTTCCTATGTTATTACATATTTTTTAATTCATATTTATTTTCTTGCGTCCTTTTTTTCGTTTTCGATGGTCATTTTAACTTTCATATCAATTAATACAAATATGTCATATTTTTCATATAAGTTGTTCTTACGACTGTATCAAGTAAAATCAGTTAATCTGTGTTTTATTAACCATTTGCGGACGGGACGGTTCGAAGCCAACCATACCGTGAGGCAAAGCTGCTGTCGCGGTAACCGTTCGAAATTGCCAGCGCACATTTCTGCCTACCCGCTATTATCATTCATAGCACTACAAGATGCCAAATTCTGGACATATGTACTCGCACAAATTCTCCACAAGATAAATAAAATGTTTATTTGTTTATTAACATCTTATTTATTATCTTATTTATAGTTGTTTATTAGCCACAGCGGTGTTTACGTGGGACACATAAATGAGTCTATGGGAGTATTCACACTAGTCAACATTCATACAGTATTCACGCCAATTACCGCTCGTCTCACACCCTCTTATCACTAAATTCTCCCACCTAAAAAAATTAGTTTTTGGGTAAGAGCGTGTAAGACGAGTGGTAATTGGCCGTGAATACTGTATGAATGTTGACTAGTGTGAATACCCCCTTTCGGTTCTATCAGTTGTTTTCACCGAACCCATATGAGTTCATAGGGCAGATTGATGGTTTACGCAGAACGCATATATGCAGTGGTAATCCACAAAGGATTAATAGTTAATATAATCTCCAGAGGCATACCGTACCCAAATAGTAATAAGTAAATTATAAATAAATCACTCGCCACGAACACCATACAATTTTATAAAGGTGTTCAATAATATTTTTTATTTAATATCTAATTTGTCTTACGATGGTTACGTCAATTTCGTAACAATACTGTATTATAAAAATCAGATAATGGAAGAGTACTAAAAGTCTAGATTTTATAATGCAGCAATATGATAATGGTATTGTTATCGAAATGCAAATTAGCGAATAAAGTAAATAATAAGTAAATATTGAATACTATTATAGAATCTTGTGGTGTTCGAGATGAATGATTAATTTGTGTCAAAGTGAATTTGCCATAATACCAAACCAAATAGAATTGTAACTTTTTATCTTAATTATCAAAAATATACAGTCCAGTGGTTATAACGAAAATGTGAATCAAATATATATGTTTTCTAATAAATGGTAGAATTTTTTTTATTTGCAATTATACTAATTTTCCATAATATAGATGATATATCGGTTACTTAATTTTTCACACACTCATTGCTACTTCAAGTCAAGAATAAAATAATTTCATTAAAATGTTGTACAATTACTTATTCTCCAGTCATTGTTTTTTATAGGTATTTCTATATCAGTTCCATTACCTAGACTAAAGAATGACAAAAATATCTAAAAATAATTACACTGTCATCGAAACAATTATAAGGACAATAAATATAAATAAACAATAAATAATTATTAAACTCCAAAAAAATCCTGTTTTTTAAAGTTGATGATTTTTTCCAAAAATATATTAGCTATTATTCAAAAATTTCGATCGTAATATTAATTACTTTTTAATATATTATTACAAATAATAAATTAGTTTTTGCAATTTAACAATATTTTACATATTCTTTTATTAATAAAAATGTTTTAATATCTCCTCAACTTTATTAGTTTTAAATTTATTATGAATATTTAAATCAATATATATATATATATATATATATATATATATATATATATATATATATATATATAATATTAAAATATATAGAAGTGCTTTTATGATCTTGATACAGTTATCAAAATATAAATCAGCGAATAAAGTGAATAATAAATGATTACGAATATTTTTATTAAAAAAATTCTAGTTTTCCATTAAGCGATTTAATGGAATAAACGTTTTATTTTTTTTATTTAATACTAAAGCGTAATTTTAACATTAAGTATTAAAATTATGCTGTTTATTTTCATATGCAAATTATTTCAATAGATGAATATAATTTACAATACATATAACATTTCGTTTTCAAAAATTATACAAATTGAAAATCAATAAACTAAAATAATAATCTTGTGGTGTTTAGACGAATAAATAAAATCTTGTAGTGTTAAAACAAGCAATTTATTTGAACAAAAATGAATTATTGGTTTGTTGCATATAAAATGGCGAACTTTTAGATGTAATGAATTTGGCTACGATTTTTATAATAAAAATTGTTGGCAGAAAGGGCGGGTTATGTTTTGTATTATAGTATAACTAACACTGAACAGAATTATGAAATTATTTCTATTCCAGATTTTATTGCAAAAAAAAAAAATGAAAATTAGCCAAACATGTATCTTTTCTATCACGAGTTTACATTTAGACAAAAACAGCGGAGGTAGCCAAGAATATCAACAAATCATTTGAAGCTGATAGTAAAAAAATGAACAATATAGCAATGGTTTAAAATAAATCGATCAGGAGATATGAACTTTGAATATGAACTCCGCAGACACCCAAGATTAGCCATCGACAACAACGAACTGAATATACTAGTGGAATCTAACTCTCACTAATCTGTAAACGATATTGCACAAAAACTAGGCACACATAATTTGACAGTTTCTCGTGATAAAAAGTCACAAAAATTAGGAAACCGAATAAGTAGGTTATTTATGAGTCTATCAAAAGAAATATGCCTACTAATTGGAAGTTTAAAGTTATCTATTTACTATAAATAAATAGTTCTTAAACTGAGTAGTGAATGAGATAAAAATGGATTCTGTATAACAATCATCGTCGATTTGCATTATGACTGGATGCTGGTGAGGTTCCGAAACAAATGCTGAAATAAATCTTTTATCCTAGGAAAATAATGATGCCTGTTTGGTAGACTGCAACTGGCGATATTTAGTATTGCTTTTTCTTGAGATCTAGTAAAAGCATTAATTCCGTGAAATATTATTTCGAGCTGGAGAAAATGTATCAACAATTATTGGCCAACAGACATGAAATTATAATCTACTGATAAATGACAACACTCGATTACATGTTTCAAGAACAGTCCAGAAATTGTAGGAATAAAATAGTATGAGACTCTTCCTTATTCAACAAATTCATCAGACTTTTCGTCAACGAATTACCATTTTATTAAAATTTAGATTATTTTTTAGCAGAGAAAAAATTCAACAATGAAATAGCGGTCAAAAACGCTTTCAAAGAATTTTATTAAATACAAACATTCGAATTTTCACAGAATTAGCATGAATACACTTGTATCTTGTTGGGAGAAATACAATGAGCCTCAGCACACTAGTCAACATGCATACAGTATTCACGCCCATTACCGCTCGTCTTACACCCTCTAATCATCAAACTCACCCATCTAAAAAAATAGTTTTCTGGTAAGAATGTGTAAGACTTGTGGTAATGGGCCTTGAACACTGTATGCATGCTGACTAGTGTGGAAAGGCCCAATGAGCCTCAGCACACTAGTCAACATGCATACAGTATTCACGGCCCACTACCTCTCGTCTCACACCCTCTTTCCAGAAAAACTAATGTTTTTAGTTGGGGGATTTTGGTGATAAGAGGGTGTGAGACGAGCGGTAATATGCTGTGAATATTGAAGGCATGCATACAGTGTGGAAAGGCCCATTGTGTACGATCAGTACTTATTTTGATTAATAAATATTATTTTAAAAAAAGTTACCGATGTTTAAAATTTCATTAAAAAATCTACCATTTTATAAGCAACAACAAAATAACTGAATGGCTAAATGAATAGTATTGTGAATTTAAAAAAAAATAATACATTTAATGCTATAATAATTTTAATTTCTGTATATATTATTTGCATGTTAATATAATATATACGAGGGTTGTTTGGTAAGTATGGTAAAAAAGTAACAAAAACTAAATTAAAAAATTTAATTTAATTAATTGAATTAAACAATAAATAAATTTAACGTACTTATTAAACGACCCTCGTACATCTTAAAGACTGACGTAAATTGAATGAATATTCCCTATTATCTCTCTTTTTCCAGTCCTAACTCTCTATATGAATCGTGGTAGTCAAAGTAACGTCATTGATAGTTCTCTTCCAAGTTTTTCTATTAATAGATGTATAACTAGGCTGTTTAAATTGAATTTTCTATCATATTTTTCACGAGTTAAAGTCTTTGTCCTCCTATCTTTTCTTGGATAATTAATTTCTCTATATTATCTGACTATATAAACATCACATGGCTAAAGTACAGAAGTAGCCTAAGTAAAATCACACTTGAGAGTTTCCTTTCAATTTTTTATTCTCTTATTAATTTTAAACACTTACCTACATGCATACATACATACATATATATATATATATATATATATATATATATATATATATATATATATATATAAACACCCGTCCCTCAATTTACGCGGGACTCTTTTTACGCGGGACTCTTTTTACGCGGTAATGATTTACGCAGCACTTTTTATACACGGACAGATAGATTTCATTTTATATACTTTTTCATGGAATTTATTATATATCAGAGTGACGTAAATTCTTACTTGAACGTATAAAAGCACGATATAAATATATAAAAGGTTGATTGTTTTGAATTACAGTAGCGATAGTGACACCGAATAAAATTTATCTACTTTTGTTTTCTAAAACGTCATTATTTTTTTGTTGAGCTATGTGAAATAAATATGTGTTTCTACAACTTTACTAGCTTTTATTTTCAATATTTCTTCTATTATACTGACAGACTCAATTTACGCGATTTTCATTCGCGTAAAACAAATCCACGTGGTACGGATACTCCGCGTAAATTGAGGGACCGGTATTATATATATATATATATATATATATATATATATAATTTAATGATTTAATTTAATAATCTAATGTGTTATTACATAAAATAACGAATTATTGATAATAAAAAAAAAACTTAAAGTTCGTTGAGAAACACCACGAATGAATATAAACAAGAAAGAGGTTGTCTGCATTGAAAATCGTATATGATCTAAAGATATTTATTTTGTAAACATCGGCGAGGGGACAAACCGGATCCAAATGAAGTTTAAAAACTCTGCACATTAATTAAACGTATGTTTCGTTTTCGCATTAGAATAAAAGTACCGATGCAAAAAAAGAGCCGTTGAGTAATCGACACGTTCGTCTAGAATTCCAAATTTGTCTCATTCTATGTGGACACACGCGCCACGTATATATTTGTTCGCTGTGAGGGTCGTGTTCTTGCTACTGGCCAGTGAACGTGCATTTCCAGTCACGTCGTCTACAACAACTGCCGAAAATCGTCTCATCTAGTATGTCTGTTAAATTGTCTGAAACGTTTTTTTCCTTCTCAATATCACTTATAACGAGGAACACGTCATATGTTTATGCTGCGCTCTGTCGCCACATGTATTTTTGCAATGAGCAGCAGTTATTATAATCGATAAATACACACACAACGAACAGACAGACAGGACAGGACGATTTTCAAACTTGAATCCGTATAATAAGTACGTTTCAGTGATATTTGGTTTCTGGTAGTTTATGTTCAGAAAATAAAATTGTTCATTTCATTGGAATACAGGGTAGACAAAATATAGGGTCAACCAAATGTAACGCCTAGATTTGTGTTTTATTAAAAAAAACATGTGTATTGTTTCTTGTGTTTCCTTTTAACACATTACGGTCCGCAGTATTTCGTGCTAGACTTCATCTAGAGTCCCATAAATTTCGCAAAAAATGCACAAAAATAACTACTTCATAAAATCGATGTAATTCTTAAACCAATGAACGTTTTGAAATGAAATTTCATATCTGCTTATAAAATGGTTCGATGCATAGATATATGTAAATATAATCGTGGTTTTCCATCTGTAATGAGTGTACCAGCGTAATAAATTACAAAAAAGAGATGCTTTATAATAAACATAGTTTATTATAAAAAAAACACTTTTTAGCGTAAAAAAACATCTAGAAGGAATAAAAATATGATAAATTACGTAAAGCATATATTGTATATACAGAAGTTGTTAGAAAAAAAGAAGAGAATAAATTTCGATTTTATTTCAAAAAAACAGAACTTTGCTAGGGATATAAATTACTTTATTTAAAATTTCTGAAATATTCTTCATAATTTTTATAATTTACCAATATTTTAAATATATAAACCATCATCTTTTGATGGAATTAGAAAAAAATATAGCTTGTACATATTTTTTTGGTGTCAAAAGTTTATAAAACAAAATTCGCGTTAACACGTGAACGGACTTACAGTAGTTCAACACGAAAAACATATTTAAGCGTGGCCGGGCGGTAATGTGTTAATAAAACACAAATCTAGGTGTCATATCTGGATGACCTTATACAATTATTAAGAATAAATAGAAATAAAAACATTGTAGAATAGCAACCAAGAGACAAAAAGAGATCAACGAAAAGAGCTTTTCAAAGATGGAAGGATGAAATTGTTGAGTATAGTGGAGGTGAGGGTTAAATGTGATTAGCAGTGAACAGAAAACATTAGAAAAATATTTAAGGAGAGTTAGTAACATATGAGGCATTCACCCAGCAGAAGGCTAATGTGGGCTTTTATGCTGATATGTGTGTGTTTATATATATATATATATATATATATATATATATATATATATATATATATATATTATCAGTCTTTCCATCAACTGCTGGATGAAGGCCTCTAACAAAACTTTCCACTTCAACCAATCCAATGCCCTTTTCTTCCATTCCATTTTGATGAATTTTCTTATATCTCTGTCTCATTTATTTATGAGTTTTTTTATATATCTTGATTGCAATAAATAATTTCACCTGTCCATCAATGGTCTTATCTTTTTGTTATATAACCTGCCAATTTCCATTTTAAACTTCTCAATCTTGCTATAATATACAATACATAGCTATTATTTTCTTTCTGATTCACTTAATCCTCTTTTTGTCTCTATTGTTATTCCTAACATCCATATTTCCATGTTTCTTTATGTTGTTTGAAACTGCTGAATTATTCTGGTATTTAAAATACATGTTTCATTACCATAAGTAAAAACAGACAGAATGAATTGATCAAAAACTTTTTTCTTTAAATATAAAGAAATATTAAATTTCATAATATAAGATTTTTTTCTGAATTGATATCCCATTCTTATTCGACTATTTATATCATCCATAATTATTCTTTTAATGTTAATATGTTGTTACAGATAAACACAATTTGCAATTTTTTTCTATTTCTACTACTCTAAGTTTAATTTTTATTCGATATGAAAATTCATTGCACGTTGCACAGTCTTGATGGGAAATAAATAATGTTGACAGTAATATATATATATATATATATATATATATATATATATATATATATATATATATATATATATATATATAAGAACAATAAAAATCAAGTAACTACTATTATTTAATTAGTCATTTAAAAATTCCCTCTTTAGATAAAAAAAGGTCTAATGGTCATAGAAATCTCATTCAGAACAATATTCTATTAAGATGTGATTTAGTAGATTTTTAATAACTGATATTATTTTCTTCTAATTTTAAATGGATATCTAGAAAATTGTCGCACAAAGTTTATAGTAACGATTTGCAATGAAAAAAATGTGTAAATACATAATAGACAGTACAAAAAAAGTATAGTACATAATAGACATTTACAAAAAAAGTATTAGTGATTAATTAAACACAAATGAATTAGTGATTTGTAGAATTATCAAACTAGAGTTGTCATGCTAGAGGCATTTTCTATACTGCACCAAATTCTCGTCGTTCACAAAAAAATAAAACAAAACGAATGAAATTTTGTGCTTAGTAAAATCTGATCTTTCTATGTTAACAGAAAACATAAAAGTTGAATTAAATTTAGAAATAAGTTCCTGAAACATATAACGACCATTTGTTAAATACTCTCATTGCAGCAAAAAAGTAACTAGAAAATAATTTCTAGTAAAAAAAATACAATAACGTACACTTGATATTTGCTCGTAAATATATCAATTGGAATGATAAAAAATGGAAGAAAATCTTCTTAAAGAAAATTGAATTGTAAATCTACTTTTCGCCATGAATAGTTTACGAGCAGACATTGTCACGTCTACTATAAAACTGTTAAGTGTTAAAATATAGGTACTGACTGGAATATTAAAGAAAATACTGCTTGGAATATTAAATAATATAATGGAATATTGATAAAAAATATTAAAAAAACGAATTATTATATTTGGCTATTTTGAATATTAATACATGGTAAGTTTCAGGACCAAATATTATATGTTTGTGTGTGTATGTGTGTGTGTATATATATATATATATATATATATATACATGATATAATTTTAAAAAATAGTAATGTAGTGGTAAACATCACTGTCTCTTACGCAGAACAGTACGTTTGATTCCCGATCAGAAATATATGATAGCAGCGAGATTTTGTTGAGATTAATACAACCTGTTTAAGGGAGTTATGCTGAATAAAAAATTCTTACCAACCCACCTGGTTAGGGTGATGAGTATGATAAAGTATCAGCGAATGGTAACAATCAATGAGGTTCTAGCAGTGGGTTGGTATAAGCTAATATAAAGATGATATATACATATAATCTGTTAAAACACAATATTTTTTTACAAATCAATTGTAAATTGCACGCATATACACACCAAACAAATCTTAATATGATATTAGATTTTTCTAAAAATAAAAGTACATATTAAATATGATTTTTTAATACTGAAATAACCCACTTCCTAAAAGAATCTATGACAATCGACATAAATTGATTATTTTTTCAGGATTCAAATACTAATTTGTGGTATTGAGTTTTGTAAATAATATATATATATATATATATAAATTAAAATGGACAATTTTCATTTCCATAATAAATGGACTTACTGAGCCTGACCTGTTTATTCAATTTAATAACTGTATTATTTGTTCAAAAAACTACCCCTTTAAGATAACACTTCTTATATAATGTACAAGACAGGTGGAGTCTGTAAAACATTAGCTTTAATTAATTTTAAATTTTTTATTTGATAATTCTTCCGAGCAATTCAAAATTCAAGTGATACTTTTCTCGTTGATTTATACAGATTAACTAGCCTCGTCGCTACTTTGTATATTATCATCAGTTATTATAATTTTTGGTTGTCATGATTTTATTAAATTATTGACTGTGTTTATTTAATTTACAAATCAT
>CP092092.1:20138255-20240755 GCA_029203775.1 Neoneuromus ignobilis | reverse complement strand
ATTTGCAATAGGAGTAATAAAACGGATTGAAGGGTGTGACGTCAATGATAATTAATAAATAATATGAACACTATTTGCCATTTTCAACAAATCGGTTTGCGTTAGTATGTGTGCATGTTGTCTTTTGTTTAACTGAATATCGTGGAACTAACCATGCATTTTTGAAACAAAAAATCTTTATATAAATCTCTTTCTCTCTCTCTCTCTCTCTCTCTCTCTCTATATATATATATATATATATATATATATATATATATATATATATACATGAGGGTCGTTTGATAAGAATGGTAAATTTTCGTCAGATAGCACCACAAGTCACAATGGGTCATACAGTTAAGTAGAACCACTCTTCGAACTGAATCATACATAGTTTCAGCCTGAACCGTCGTACTGTTATTGATTGGCAAACTTTAAAAGCAAGCCGGTCAGTGATAGTTGAGATCATGGAGAAAAGTGAGTTTCGCGCAATGATCAAATATTTCTATTTGAAAAAATTGACAGCTGCACAAGTCAAAACTGAGTTGGATGAAGTACACGGGGACTCCGCACCATCACTTAAGACCATTTACTTTTGGATAAATAAGTTTAAACATGACCGAAAATCGACGGAAGATAAACCGCGCTCTGAACGCCCGGTCGAGGTAACCATACCAGTAATGATAAAAAAATCCATGGTACAGCGTTAGAAGATCGTCGGATCAAAATTCGTGAGATAGCTGAAATCGTGGGCATCTGAACAGAATGAGTTTTTCATATCTTGCATGCCGAATTACACATGAGAAAGCTCTGCGCAAGATGGGTGCCGCGATTGTTGATTATCGATCACAAATGAATACGAGCCGACATTTCTGAACAATGTTTGTCTCGTGTTACTTGCAATCCAGAAGATTTTTGGCATCGATTCATTACTATGGATGAAACTTGGATCCTTTACTACATTCCTGAATCAAAGTAACAGTCAAAGTTGTGAACAGGACCTGGTGAAAGTGCTCTGAAGAAAGCGAAGGCCATTGCATCGGTCAGCAAGGTAATGGGCCTCAATATTTTGGGATTCACAAGGCGTTATTTTCATTGACTACATGGAAAAAGGTCGAATAATAACGGAACAATACTACGTTATCCTCCTAGACCGGTTGGACCGAGAACTGCAGGAGAAACGCCCAAGACTGGGGCGCAAAAAGGTGATCTTTCATCACGACAATGCACCTGCTCACACGTCAACTGTTGCAGGGGTGAAACTGCACGAGCTGAACTACGAATTGCTGCCGCATCCACCCTATTTTCCAGATTTGGCTCCTTCCGACTTTTTTTATTCCTAAATTTCCGTGGACGAGTATTTTGCAGGTTTGGATTTAAACTATTTTTCCGAAAGGATAAAAAAATTGGAGCACAGCTAGACTAAGTGTATAGAGCTCGAAGGAAATTATGTTGAAAAATAGAAGTTTTTCGAAAAAAGTTGTTTTTCTTACTTTTTTACCACACTTATCAAAAGACCATCGTGTATATATATATATATATATATATATATAATCATTATCACTTTTAACTTTTGTCAATTGATTGTTAGATAAAATCTTCTTTTAAAATCTTCCAGTTCAAACGATCTATTATAAATTTCTAATAAAATCTTTAATATTTTTACCATAATATCTAATATAACTTAAGCTATATTAATAGAAAACAAGAACTGATGATTAAAAATCTATTTTTAAAATATTTAAGACAAATAGAATCTCAAATAAAATATATTATTCTATAATAGAATTAACACATATTTATGTTATTGGAAGAACATGTTTGATTTCAAAAAAATTATAGTGTTAAAAATTACATTAAGACAGTAAATAAAATAAGTTATGAAACGATTAAATTTTGTGTGAAATCCTTTCAAGTCATAATAACAGGTAACAAAATAATATAATGGATTACAAAAATTTGAATAAAAACAACAATTTTGTGTATTAAAAAATAAATAATCCCAGTTTAAAATCAATAGCATATAGACAAGATATGCTTTTAAAACAAATAAAGATTGATATTAATAATAAAATTATGAATAGATTATTGTCATATAAAAAATAATATCTATAATAAAAAAAAATTCACATTTCCATACATTTTCTATCATCATAATAAATATCATAACATTGAATTTATATAAATCAATTATTAAACGTTTTTATAAAATCCTGTGTAGTTGCAGTTGGAGTCAATGATTTATTTCTGTAAAAAATATTTTCTCGCATATTATCTGCATGTATAAACTTATATAATATTATATAAACTTTTTGACGCAATTTTAATTAATGTTTTTAACGCAAAGAATATCATTTTTATATAATTATCAAATGTTTTAAAAATAAATAGTTCTTTATTTAATAAATTTTGCAATTAAATAAAAAAATATTTGTTCATTAAATAAAATAGAACCTGAATATGCATTAAAAATAGATCATAATAAATTAATAAACTAAAAAAGCATGTTCTTACACGTTTATCAATTTTAACCAATTCAGTTGTATCTATTGGTTTGAGAATGTTGCTAATGAATCATTTATTCTATCACTATAAGGTTTTACTGTATTTAAGTTATATTCTATTTAGTTTATTAAATGTTTTATACTGCTTTAGCAATGATTAAATACATTATTTATAACAAATTGTTATAAATTTTTAATACCAACGATATTAAAACTATAAGTAAAAATAGAGTTTTATTGATGATTTCTTGAAAAAAATTATCGTTAAACGATTAATGGAATACATATAATTTTTTTTGTTAAGTAATTATAATATTTTATATATATATATATATATATATATATATATATATATATATATATATATATATATAGTCAAATGAACTGAAGAAAATTTTCAAGTTAGCCATAATTGTCATATGAATAATATAAATAAAATTATAATGTATACAAAACTTATACCAAGAATAAATTAAGTATATAAGCATTATTTAAATAATTGTTAAATAAGGTATAATTAATTCTAATTAAAAAAAATACTTTATAAATAATATGCTTGTAAATCGAACAAATTATTAGTTTATTCGACACATTTTAATCTATATTGGGTTAAAATTGACTTATCTGATATATACGAAAAAAATGCCTCAAAAAATACAATGATTTTAATTTATTTCTTTTCTTAAATTAATTTTTATAAACGGTAATACCTTGCTGATCAAGGAATAAACTTAAACAGAGTATAACAAGAAAGTAAAACTTGAATTTGTCTTAATCAGTAGTAATTAAAATTCAACATTATACTTTAAAAAATATTTATACAAAATAATGTTCACAGATATATTTATTATATCACACTTATTACTTTATATTGATTTTATTTACTTTGATTAATTTAGATTGAAAATTATCTTTAATAAAAATTTAATTTATGATCATTTGTATAAAATACAAAATTTGTAAATATTTTCACAAATTATTTTTGAGTTTATTTCGATACAAATGATTATTACTTGTAGAAATAACAACTTATACATTTCTTTAAAATTCAAAAAAATCCTCTTTCTTGTGTTTAAATGGGAAAAAATGCTATACATAATTATCATCATTTTATTCTTATTAGTTAAATATGTAAAGTAATGGAGAAAGTAATTAGTGTTTATCTAAAATAAAACTATGAGTCAAATAATATTTATATAAAAATCATTAAAAATCTACATCTCAGATGTATGCTAATTTCAATTTTCAAGCCTAGTTCAGAATTTACTAGACATTTCCGAGAGTGAAGACCAAAGAGATATTATTTTTTTGAATTTTTATGGTTTTTGATAAAATTCTCCATAATCTAATCAATAATATTTTAGATTATTTTAGTTTTGATAATAAAATCATTCTATAAATACAAGCATATCAACTGAATAAAAATCAAAAAGTTAAAATTGAAGACACGCTGTTAGCTTAAGGGGTTATACGCACTTGCGAGGCGCAAAAACGACGTTTTTTTAGGAATTTTTTTTAGAAACAGTATTTATTTTGCAATTACAAATTATGGTTATTTGAATAGATCCTACATTCAAGAATAAAATAACATGTCGATCATAAAAAAATATTGAAGTGCACCGCTCCTGCAGACGATGTCCCGAACGACCTCCAAAAAAAGGCGCTTGGCGGTGATCTCCATATCGGCGGTTTGGATTATTTGAAATCAAAAAATATGGTCAATTCTTTTAAAGGATAGATTAATGCAGGTATTGGAACGAAGGAATAATAAAAATTTTCATTTTTGACAAAATGGCGTCTACTTGAAAAAATGTTTCGTTTTTTACTAAAATTTTCGCTCCAAATTGTTTAAAAAAAATAGTAATAATTTTTGTAAACCTTATTCCTTCATTCAATACCTGAGGAATATATTTGAGAAGATTGTGTGAAAATTTGAGACCGATCGGTTCAGCCATTTCTGAGATATCGAGATTTTGAATATGAAAACACTGTTTTGAGATAAACGCGTTTGAAGTTTCGGAAGTAGTTTACACATAGTTAAATTTTTTTTACAAATTCAGGTGTATGTCCGAAAATATTTATCGGATTTACTTCAAATTTTCAGAGAATATACTCAAATATATGTGCATTCCGAAAATGCAAAAAGAAAAAAATCGATTTTTTGAAATTTCTAACTGCGTATAACCCCTTAAATATCAGTAACTGTAGGGGTACCTCAAGGTATTTTTTTGGTTGTCATTTTTAATGTAATCTTCAAGATGGAATCATAAATTTAAAAGTTAGGCTTTTGCTGACGACTGCGTTTTCTATAAGAACAGTGTGAAGAGTTTTATCCTTAACTTGTACAATTTGATACAAACAAAATAATTAATTAAACGAAGTATAACGGTGTGGAATTAAATCTCTTAAAAAGCACCTTTGTTTGATTTACTAATACACGAAAGTTTATCTACCATCCTACTTTTTAAAGGAGTAGAAATTACAGTATTTGATTCATGTAAACATTCCTAATTCACATTCGATTCATCCTTATTATAGGACAGACTTATTATATTTCAAATATTGTAAATAAAGTCTATAAAATCTAATTTTTCAAAAAAGAATAATTAATGCATGCCAAACTGCCGTTAAATAAAAAGTAAATTTGACTTTGTTGATATTTTTTTCAGCTATTGCAGGAGTATATAGAATCCGTATTTAGTAAAAAGGCAAAATAAAAAAAGAATTAAAAAAAGGCTGCTTGTTCATGCTAAACAGATACTTTAGAACGGGTAATCCTTGTAAAATAACAGACAAGCTCCGGTGGAAGAAGTTTGAGGTACATTGGCTTGGAATGATTTAAATCAAAGATTAATTTCTGTTTTTTTCTCTGATAGAAAAGAACACGCGCTAAAAAGAAAATTAAGAAATTATGCAAAACAAGTTGAAAAAAGTTTAATCTTTCAAAAAGGTTGTTGAGGTTGAAATGCTTTTCTAATATTTTTCAGTTACAGCCTTATCTAATGAAAAAGCTTTTGAAATTTGGATTAAAAAATCATTAGATTTAATTAAATAAAAAGTTTAACCCCCATTACCGGTTTTGTAATCTTAAATAAGTTTATTACGAGGTCAGACAATTAAGTAATGCGACCGATTTTTTTTCTCGGCACCGTAATAGCAGATCCCTACTCTCTCGATTGAGACCTTGACCACCCTCGTACGATCATTTCTTCGCCAGCTGTTTAGTGCTTTGTAACAACGCGTGAGTAGTGCATGTCACGAAAATGGAACAGAGAAATTGAATGAACATCGCTCAAGATTGTCTCGAGCAGGTTGAAAGTGATCCTACTCTTCTCGATCGAGTTATTACTGGTGATGAAAGTTGGTTCTTTCAATATGACCCCGAAACTAGACGACAAAGCCAACAGTGGCTGTCCCCTGGAGCACCAAGGCCAAAGAAGGCGAGAATGAGCAAGTCCAAAGTGAAAACCATGTTGATTTGCTTCTTCGACAGCAAAGAGGTGGTTCACAAAGAGTTCGTACCACCGGGACAAACCGTAAATCAAGTATTCTACCGCAATGTGCTCGAAAAATTACAAAAAAGGGTGCTCAGAGTGCGTCCAGAGATCGCGAAGACTTGGGTTCTGCATCACGACAATGCTCCCTGTCACAGTGCGTTCAGTGTCTCTCAGTTTTTGGCGTCTAAAGGCATCGCAACGTTACCACAACCGCCCTATTCACCGGACATGTCACCCTGCGACTTTTTCCTATTCCCCCATATGAAAAAATTCGTCAAAGGTCGACATTTTGACTCCGTTGAAGATATCCAAGAATCTGTGACGAGGGTACTCGGAGAGGTCCCACAAGAAGTGTTCCAGAATTGTTACGAAAACTGGAAAACTCGCTGGAATAAGTGTATAGATGCGGGAGGGGACTACTTTGAAGGGGATCGCAGCGATGTACCTTAATTTTTAAATATACTCGATTTTTGAATTTTGTCACATTACTTAATTGTCTGACCTCGTATTATTAAAATATTTACAAATTTCTTATTTTAAATGAATAGATGTATATACATATATCTATTTACATATATTTCTAAATAGTTTGATAGTTTCTAATCTAAATAAAAAATCATATTCCATTTAATTATGTTTTTTTTTAATATGAGGTTGAATTAGTATGAGGCGCGCATTAACATAAGTCTAAATCTAAAAGTTTGTACAAAAAAAATACTATTGTATTTTCTAGCATAAAACAAGATCATAGACAAATGATAATTTGTATTTTTTTTAAAAAAATATTTTTATTACTATTAAACTCTATCCTGATTAAGGAAAAATACTGTTTGTTTTGGAACTATCACAACAATAACAAATGATATTAAAAAAGTGTTCAATAACTAATTCTGTTATAACGCTGCATAATAGGATTTTAAAACGTAGTACTTTGACGATGATGCCCGAAAAGTGCATCAAGTTATAAATAAAAAAACTGAACAGTAAATAATACTGAACACGTTTTCAATACCCTGTGCTGATGTGAAAGTTTATATGTGTGATTAGAAATATACATCTTTACAAATAAATTTGTTTATCAATTGGATATTTATTTAATTCCATAGTTTAAAAAATTCAAAGATTTTATTTAACAATTTAACCTCAAAATTAAATTCGACGTGTTGTAATTAGTAATTACATATATATATATATATATATATATATATATATATATATATATATATATATATATATATATAAAAACACAACTATATAATTACTTCACATATTATTTTAATCACACTTTTCGCCCACGCACGTCATGTACACAAATATATTTATGTATACATATAACCTAAACCGAGAGCAAAGTAATAAAGTTGAATTTTCTACTACTGAATCAACCGTTCACTTTTCTATTCTACATATTACAGAGGATAAAATATAATACGTATAATTTTAATTATACGTATATCTATTTTCTACGAATTCGAATTTTAATTTATTTGTCTAGACTGTTTTATTGCTGTATAAATATTATTAACTCATTCAAATTATTTAATTACGTCATAAAGTTAATTTAATGTATCTGATTTTTTCCTGCGAGTAATTCTGATCAAATGGTTAATTTATTACCAAATATGATATTCTTGTTTGTGCCATAATTACGTTATACTTTTCTGGATAAATGATATTCGAGTTTACTATTGAATTATGTTAATGCCTATTGTACAATTTATATATATATATATATATATATATATATATATATATATATATATATATATATATATATATATAGAGAGAGAGAGAGAGAGAGAGAGAGTATAATAATCAGGAGAGTAAAACTTTTTTTGAGTGAGTGATTATATTTTTTTGAGGTATGATGAATGTGTACTCCTGATGGGACACCCTATACATACATACACACATACACGCACGTACAAAATAGTCTAATCTAAAATTATTATTTGTCATAGAAGCTAAACGAAAATTAGAGATTCTGAAGCAAATACAGGGTAAACATTCTTTCACACAAATGAATTACCACCCCAAACATCATAAGATATTACAAAGTGGTCAATAATCGCTTATTGTTTAGTTTGTTGTTTATAATAATAAGTTAATGCACATTTTGATGGCGATACCATCATTGAAAATCATAGTGATTATTGAATATTCTATAACATCTTCTAGTGTTAGAGTGATAATTCATTTGCGTGAAAGTGAATTTGTCACAGTTTTTAAATTAATAGTAACAAGTAAACAAATTAAGAAAAGAGAAAAATTGGTGCATAATAGAAATTATGAACTAAGGACTAAGTTTATTGTCAGAAAATTATAGATAAGTTACTTTGTCATGATCCGTTCTAAAACTACTGATAAGATACTTTTACTTAAGATAAATATATACATCTGCCATTTATAAAAAAACTGTTTGGATTTAATGATAATGATTCATGAAATTCGTTCAAATACTTTAAAGTAACTATTTAAAGAATGCATTTATTTATAAGTGAATTATAACAATCATTTATTCTAGTTTGAGTATATTGTTAAAGTTCTTGCATTCCTTTCTATTTTTTTTAAAAAAAAGATATATAAATAATAAATAGAAAATTAATTTAATAAATATAAACAAATATATAGATAAATAAATAAATAGTATAATAAATAATAAACCTTTTACTTAAAAATATTAAATTATAGAATTGTTATAATTATTATTATTATAGATAATGATTAATTTTTTTATAAATATCTCAATTACAATAATATTTTAATAATCTGATTTAAACAATGTCTAAAAATGATAAGCATGCACACAAATGAATTTGTGTGTAATAAATTTATTTGTGTGAAAGTGAATTCAACATAGTTTCAAAACATTAATAATGATAAGTTTACTAAAAATGTTGATTTGTATAAAAAATAAAAAGCTAAAAAAATGTTGTTAAAAATAAAATGTATTAAGAATCTTATAAATCATATTTCTGCTGCATTTTTATACACAAAATGGTATTGTTATTTAAAAATACATTTTTTTAAAAAAAGAAAAGGAAGTAATTAAAATTCGTTAATATATGACAGTTCTTACAGCAACGTTAGATTACCTAAAACAATGAGCAGTGTAGCAATACCGTATCATCAGGATTTTTATATTGTATTTAATTTTGAATTCTCAACAGTCAAAATCGTCTAACAGGTAAAATGAATAATTTTCATTTTGTAAGTAAACATTTTTTAATCCAATTATTCATTTGAAAAAAATGAAGTTAATTAGAATTATAAACATTTTTTTACGAATTAATTACTCTACAAAACCACGAGATTTTATAAAATTGTATAATAAATACAATATTTAATGTTCACTTTTTTAAAATTTATATGTATTTCAACAGCAAATCAAATTTCATAATGACTTGATTTGAAGATAATGCACGGTCATCAATTATAAGAAAATTTTATGAAATAAAATTTGTTTGGTCTTGTAGATAATACATTTTCTTGTAACTTATTGATGAAAAAAGCATATTATTTATAACATGAATTGTGACAAAAAATATTATTGTAAACTTAAAGCCAGTCGTTTTAGTTTTTTTTTTTAAAAAAAAAAAACTAAGAATCTACTAATGCAATTCTATTGATTATTGGGAATTTTTTATAAAAGAAATTCTGTTTGACATTATAGATAATACACTTTTTTAAAATAACTTATTTATGAAAAAGGTATGCTATTTATAACATCAAATAACTTGTTACAAAAAATATTGTTGTATTTTTAAAGTCAATCATTTTTTTTAAAAAAAAGTACTAACAATCTACTGATGCAATTCTATCGATTTTGTTTTAATTTTAATCTTTCGAGTTCAGTGAGCGATGAACTGTTTGATAAATCTTAAGACGGTCATTTCACTATGATTCACATCTAATCCAATACATGGAATCAAAAAACGAAACGGTTACACCTTACATACACATACATACATACAAATATAATAACAGTTTATTTCAAACAACATTGATCAAGAAACTATTTCATCTGTTTAAGAAATATTATTCTGTAATCCATTATTCAACTTAATAAAAAAGTCTTATAAACATAAATACAATTAATCCGTATCGGTCGTATGTCACCTCTAACGTGACATTACAACTTTGCTCTATCAGTCGTATGTCACATGCGAGGTAACAAAACTAAACAAGTAACAATGTCCTCATTGCTAAATGTACACACTGTATGTTTTTACAGTTTAATTCTTACTCGATTGCAGACAACACGTTCTGTCATATTTCAGTAATTATTTTACTTATATTATAATATTTTATTCCTCCAAAAATGAATAAAGAAACTATAGCAATATGGAAAGTAACAGTGATAGTTGTAGTGAAATATGTGAAAATTTTGAATATTCGGCAAATGATTTTAATTCTTGTGATGAAGGAGAGAGTGATACAAGTGTTTTATTTCAGTCAAAGAAAAAAAATGATCCCTATTCAATAATCAAGTGAAGAGGAAAGCGAAGTGGAAAGAGAAATTGTTCTTGATTGTAATGAAAATTGGATTGAAATCGACAATGATGATAAAGACAACTTAACTTCAAGTATTCCTTTTACAAATATAGGACGTCAAATCTTCGGAAATGTTCAGGAGCCTATAAATTATTATGCACAAAACTATCTTTTTATATCAAATAACCTTAGTTACTCTTCTTTTACAATAAGCACTCAAATATATCTCCGACCTAGCGGAAAGTTGAGTACAAAATGCTAACGTCCGATAAGGGTTAACATCGTAAAGATAAAAGAAAAATAAACTACATTAAATATATATTTTTTAATGATCGTAATTGAATATTAATAGACTATTTCTATATTACTTAATATTTTTTATAATTTATTGCAATTATAATCTCGAAGTTTTATTAATTTTTAATTTACGAGGAATATATATGTATGTGTATTATTTATAATTTTAAAGTCCATGCGAATAATACGATATTTTCAGTTTCAAAATTCTGATATGGATTATTTTTTTAAAAAAAATGCAATGTAAGTTTAGATAAAATATTATTTATTTTTATGACGAAACACAAGATCTGTCTCTGTTCAAAGATAAAAACGAAATAGCATCTCACGTTTGTATGATTGTATGAAGTCTATATAATATACGCAGTATCCAAACATATATATATATATATATATATATATATATATATATATATATATATATATATATATAATATATAAACTCCATACACACACACAGACATAAATGAGAATACTGCAATGTCGACCCGCCGACCGACCGATGTCTGCGCGACTGGTTGTGTTTAGCGAGCGGGTGAACGATGGCATCGCAAGAATCGCGGTGGGGGTGTTGGCGGCCGACAATGGGTTGGTGACCTACGAACGGCCGCGCGCGGATTCCAAGGGCGCGCGCGTAACCATGCTCCCGCTCTGTCTACACACGCATCGCGGGACAGGATGAAACAAGTTGTGGCCGATGGCATACACACACACACAAAGACGACAGCAGCAGCAGACAGACACACACATATGCACACACGCTGACAAAAGAGCGTTTATTGTGTCTGTATGGATACGAAATAAACTGCTCCATCGGTTATGAACGAGTGCTACACGAACAATATATCTATTCAATCGGAATTATCGTACATGTTACGACTGGACGTCGAGCGACACATTTTATATACGGACGACGATAATGTGGAAGTAATGAGACGGTCGTGTTCTGAATATGTTATTATTATATTCCAGCAAGTTCACTATGTGGCCTTTATACGATCATTGTATAATTAGTTTCCGTATGTAATCCTCATTAAGAATAGATTTTCCGTTACGAATTTGAATTTGTTCACTTGTAGTTTACAATCGTTACATATGGTCGATGCATAGAAAGATTTGAGAAACTATTTAAATCGACGAATGCATTACGTTCTCTTATACTTGTACGTATGTGTACGAAGGTGGTCCCAGAAGTACCTGACCCAACAAAGAAAACACAAAAATTTTGGAAAAAAATATATTTATTTTTCAACATAATCTCCTTTCAGCTCTATACACTTTTCCCAGCGATGTTCAATAAGTTCGATACCCTTTTTATAATAAGAACTGTCTTGCTCCTCAAAATACCCATTAACTGCTATCATCACTTCTTCATCGTTGGGAAATCTTTGACCACTGAACCATTTTTTCAAGTTTGGGAACAGAAAATAATCCGAGGGGGCTAAATCTGGCAAATAGGGTACATGAGGTAACAATTCAAACTTTAATTCATTAATTTTGGCCATTGCAATAACGGATTTGTGAGCTGGTGCATTGTCTTGATGAAACAACACTTTCTTCTTAGCTAAATGCGGCCGTTTTTGCTTGATTTCTTCGCTCAAACGTTGCAATAAGTTTGCATAATACTCGCCGTTGATAGTTTTTCCTTTTTCAAGATAGTCAATGAAAATTATCCCACGCGCATCCCAAAAAACCGACGCCATGACCTTGCCTGCAGATGAAACGGTCTTCGCCTTCTTTGGAGCCGGTTCTCCCTTTTTAGTCCATTGTTTTGATTGTTCTTTTGTCTCGGGTGTGAAGTGATGGACCCATGTTTCATCCATGGTTATGAAACGGCGCAAAAATTCTGCTTTGTTGCTGTGAAATTTAGCTAAACACTCAATTGAAACATCTTCACGACACATCGGGACTGACTCATCAGGCCTAAACCAAAACCGTTTGCGGTCCACGTTGTTGTATACGATCCACTTTTCGTCGTCAGTTATCATACGCTTTAAAAATGGATCGCTTTCTTCACGTTTAATAAGCATATTGCAAATGTTTATACCCAAAGTCAAATGAACGTTTTTGGGTTCATGAGGAACTCAAATGTTGAGCTTTCTTATGTGTGCTAGATTCTTGAAACGTGTCGTGTAACCCGGGTTTGACTCTATTAATGCCTTTATTTTGTCGTCATCGAGCGAAGAGCGTTGTTAACATCAAAATTACTAGCACGGAATTTCACGAACCATCGTTGACACTGAAGTTCTTGTAGGGCATGGTTACTGTAAATTTACACAACTTATCACACGCTTGCCGTGCGTTCTTTCTTTTATGGAAATAAAATAGTAAAATATGGCGAAAATGCACAGTTTGATCTTCCATCTTTAACTTGTTATAAAATATATAAAACTCAACCAAATTGCTCAAACTTTTTATCTGGATGAAGGTAGAAGTGCCAGCTGCCAAACGACATAATTATATAGATGTGAAAGAAGTTTCTACTATAAAAAATAGATTAACAATATCTATTGCAAAAATCCGATATGACTTTTTGAATATATATATATATATATATATATATATATATATATATATATATATATATATGTGTGTGTGTGTGTGTGTGTGTGTATGTTATAATAAAAGTAATGAGTTTCAAACAGAAATGGATTAGTCATATAGCAAGAAAAGAAGACTACCAATGAAAAAAAAATTTACTAATTAAAAACCTAGATATATAAAAAGGACCAGAAAGAGACCTATGGATAGATAAGACAGAGACATAAAAAATAGTTGAAATGTCTGAAAAAGAAAAGCATTGCATAAGTTTAAATAAAAAGTTTTGGAAAAGGTTTTCATCCAGCAGTAGATGGAAAGGAGATGATGATACACACACCATAAAAATATAATTTCTGCTAATACCTAATTTAGTTATTATATAGGCTCATCCAAATATGATGCCTATATTTGTGTTTTATTAAAAAGAAACTATACACATGTTTCTTTTTAATAAAACACAAATCTAGGCGTCACATTTGGATGACCGTATATAATTAATTAATTAATTTTTACGAGTTTTTTTAATGTATAGAAAGATATTAATATCCTATGGCTTGCGAAGTAGACAAAAGAAATTAAATCTAATTGTGCATGTCTGAATACAAGTGTTTACATAACAGTGCAACAAAAAATTGTGAGTACAGGTATAACTAAATTAGTGTTCAGTTATAAGTTTCAATGTTTGTAAGTAAAGACAATTGCTAGACAAATTGTAACTAATTTCATTATCATAATTTAATAAAGAATACATTAACAGACAGTCATCGGACTGAAATTGTCGTGTCAATGAGGGTCATAGTCGAATCATAGACAATTCTAAGAAATATTTTTAAAAATAGGAAATTTATTAATTTAGGAAATTAAGGTAAAACATTAAGAAAAACTGGAAAAATAATTGAGAAATTGTAATGGTCAATTCAACTTGTGGTGGACATTTTAAGTTAACAATAATATTTGTTTCTAAAATCGTTTTGAATGCTCGAAAATACTCATGAATTGCAAAAAACATTAAATTTGAATCCTGAAATAAGTGCGCATAAATTAAAGTCAAAAATTATTTTAAAAAAAATGTTTGTCGTGAAACGGTTCGATACATCCTTAAAATTTTAAGTACCATGGTTGTTCAGCCAAAAAAAACTATTAATTTCAAATATCAATTGAAAAAAATATTTGGAAGCTGCTAAGACACACGTTGACAAATTAATGATTTCTGGGATAAAGTGTTTTTTTGTGAATGAAAGCAAGTTTTACATCATTTTATGGTGCAGAAAACAACGAACGAATAATGGAATAAAGAAAATTTACTTTTAACTTTTAAATACGGTGGTGGAGTTTATTGTTTCTAGCTATCGTGCAACCGTTTTTTTTAACTCACTGAATTGTTTTAGTGGAAACAGATTTTTTTAGTATATGCTTTAACTTCGTATTAAGTTTTGGAGTACTAATTTTAGACTTTTCTTGACTTTCCTCATAATCCGTTCTTGATTCAGATTGTTTGAAAATTTTCTGTTTGTATTTCCAGATTCATTTTCTATCGTAACATTGATTTTAAAACAATTTATTTCGCATTGTAGGTAAAATGATTTTTATTAAAAATATTTTATGCAATGTCTTTTTATCTTAATAATGATTTATATTCAATTTTCTAAGTTTATTAAAATTCTTTTTGCATTTTTTTCTATAATGATTAAAAATTTATAAAAATATGTAACTGAATTGTTGCATTTAATCGATTTAAATAATTGAATCATCTGCACTGACATGACATACTAGGTATATTGCCTGATCTGTACATAGTAAAATGTATTACATATTAGATTTATATTTTCCACTTAATTTTCAAGATATAATTTACCTCCATTATACAATTTAACAACACTTCCTTTTTCTATAATTCTAATTTATATTCTTTTACGTTCGATATTTAAAATCAATGATCTTTATGTAATCAAACAGAATAATTGGCATTTTTTTAAAAAAATCGATATAAAAAATACCCAAACAGTTAACAAAGAAAATAAGACCAGGAAAATAATATTAATAATTAAGCTTAACTGAATACAAATAATTTTTTGGAAAATATTTTGTATTTATACAAATAAAAAAAATGAAAATATATAGGCCCCTGATTCAACCTATTCACATTTAGTTCATAAATCTGGACATTAACACAAGTAAATGGAAATGCTCTGAAATATTTTTTAAAAAATATCGATGAAAATATATGGATGAATTAAAAATCATACTAAATGAATGATATTTTATAAGAACGACCTTTAACAACTGATTGACGAACAAGATATTATAAAAACATAAAATAAGATAGATACGCTACATAGAGAAAATGCTAGAAACATATGTGCCAAAGACAATACTTAAAGGAAGTATTTGCAACAGTAGAAGAAAAGACAATACAAGAAGAAATGGATAAAGAGTGTAAGATAATGGTTTAGGAGCTAAGAAAGTATGGGAATAGAAAAATGAAGTATTGTATAAAGTTGGACAGACAAATATTCGAGAAGCAAAAACCTATCAAAAATTGTAAAACCGAAGATGTTGATTGTATGCTTAATAAAAAATTTGTATTTTCAGTAAGAATTATATATGTAGTATCCTTAAAATTATTTACATCATATAATGTATTTGTATATAAACGAAAATTTATTGTATTGTAACTTATTAAAACTACTATTTTTAATACACTTTTCAAAACATTAAAATATTGTATTTATATAAGGGTTATAAATACGTTTGTACACAACTTTACAACGTATTTGTCATCAAATAAAAATCTGAATTCATTAACTTGTAGTTTAAAATCACTACATATAGATGATACATAAAAATATTTTAGAAAAAATTTAAACTTGACAAAAAATCGTATATATTCAATATATATATATATATATATATATATATATATATATATATATATATATATATATATATATATCATATAATATTACAGTTGTAAATAACAATTAAGACACATAATAATAAATTATTAATGTTTTTTTCAATGTTAAATTTATTATGGAATATTTAACAGCACAGTTTTCATAAAATTACGCTTTTTTATATTAAATTTACATTAATGTTCGGTCAAAAATCCATATATTTTACAAATGTTCTGTTTAAATTATATACCAAGCATTAATTTCAAAAGAAAAAAATTATTCTAGCTTCTTAATAAATTGAATAAACGGTCTGATTTTTTATTTACTTTTTAATTATATTTTTAAGTAAGATATGTTACTCACTAAATATATATATATATAGTTGACTAACATTAAAATAGATTACTTGTTTTAATTTTTTTATTTACTTTAATATAATATTTAAAATTTACTTTAATACTTAAAATAGTACTAAAAACAAATCATTTTTTATTGTCATGATTTATTTCCACTAGTGCAATAAAAAAAATTCTAAATATTTTACAAGATATTAAATTTCAAGAAACACTTTTATACAAACGAATTCACTTACCCTAACATTATAAGATTTTATAGGATAATATTATAATGACACAGTTTTCATAACCACTAGAATTTATAATGCTACGCTCTGATGATAATGGCATGATTATTAAAATGCGCATCAGTGAATAAAGTGAACAATACATAATTATTTAACACTTATAAAACCTTGCAACGTTAGTGACAATGATTTATTTGTATAAAAATTAATTAGCCGCAATTCCAAACTAAAAATTTAAAAATGATGTAATGTTTTATTAGAAATGTAAATATGCTCATCCGGAAATACAAACAATATATAAACAGACTTTGATAATCCACTATTTGATAAAAACTCATTCAAAATCTTCTAATTCAACGAGTCGACGCTTTTATTTTCATTAAATATCCAAAAAAATCTAATATATAATTTTATCTACTTACTGAATAGAATTTTTTTTGCATTGTCTAGCCAGTATTTTTTGTTACTTTCGTTTAAAATAGAACGTAAATATTTAAATTGACATTAAAAAAACAATAAAATACATTGTTGAACTAAATACAAGAACACTAGTTTTATAAATAAAGACTTCCCCACTACTAACTTAAAATATTATCAATAAAAATTAATATTATGTTATCAACTGAAAATAAAAGTTCGTAAATTGATCAGTAACATAAATTAAAAATATATATTCTTTCAATAAATACTACGATATTATCGATTTAATATACATTATGTTTATACAATGTCTTAAATTTAATTTCGAGAAAAAAAAACAGAATTTCAATTTCAAAAATTAAAAAATATACACACTTATTTGAAGAAAGTAGAATAATCGAAATTAGATACTACTTGAAAGAAAAGCAACAATGTTCAAGAAAATAATAAGAAAATTAAAAGTGAAATATATATCTAAAATTCTTTTTATATTTTTAGATTCTCTGTATAGCTATATTACAAGAATAACTGAATTGTCTTATTGAAATATATATTAATGTCTTTAGAAAGATAATAACCACTTATCGAGCAAAAGAAAATGTTACAATACTTCAAATATAAGTTCATTTTTAAAAATAAAAAATCTTACAATTTTCCATTCAATTAGTAAACGTTTTTTTTATATGGCGCAACATTTATTATATATATATATATATATATATATATATATATATATAGAGAGAGAGAGAGAGAGAGAGAGAGAGAGAGAGAGAGTAGGTGAAGTTTTTCATTCAAGATGAAGGTAATCTGCTTAAGAAAGTAAACCCTGAATAAAAAAAAAATTGGTCTTATATTGGATCATGGAAAAATAAGAAAACAAATAATATGTAGATTGAATATACAAATTTGAAAAATCAAATTAACAGGAAATAATTATAGAAGAAGTTAAAATCACGTATATTTAAAACACATCATTAGAATAAATGAAACATTTATAGATGAATTGAACATGAAAATGAAAATCATATGGTGTCTATTTAAAAGAAATGCTTACATTGTGAAATCGAATATTTCTCTATATTAAAAAAGCAAAGTTTTTTTGCCAACACATACTACCTATTCTAATTTATTTTCAAATAACGGCCTTAAATATCAGAAAAATTAAATTTTATTAGACAACACAGAAATGGATGGAAAGATTCATTTTAGGAATCATATGTAGAGACAGAAAAAGAAGTAATTGAATGCGAAAAAGCCAGTTATAAATATTATAAAAAATGTAAAATTAAAAATGAAAGTAAGCCAGTCAGGTAGCAAGAAGATGAACTACGGATGGGCGACAGAAATGATTGATTGGGAATCGAGAACTAGAAAAAGTCCTAAAAAGCCACTCATGAATAAATTATGCAGACATATAAGAAAAACTGTCGATGTGAAAAAAATAAATATACTGAGTTATTGAAAATATATCTTTTGAGAGACCTTCATCCAGCAGTGTGTATAAAAAGACTGATTGATGATGATAATGAAATCATTACAATATTATTTCTGAAATATTGGTACACATTATTTATAAAATAATATTTAGCACTAGTTTCTTAATTATATTACAATGTCTTGTAGGTTGTCTCAGATACCAAATTTCTATAAACAAATATTTAAATTATATTTGTATATTTTTTTGATTGAAAAGATAATTAGACAAGATTTGGAGTTTAATTTTTAACTATTATGTATCGACTTGGAGAGAAGAAAGAATTCTTCTATAATAAATTGTACGATATTATAAATTAAATATAATTTTAATTAAAATAAATAAAATATTGTACTTGGACAAACGAGAAAAATAATTATTATTGTATATGAATTACAATACTGTATTTTTGCCTGAAACATTTGCATTTTATAAATCGTTATTTTAATATACAAAATATTTCAATACTTAAAGAATTCGTAATAATCATCAACATAGAATGTTTTTCCTTCTTAGAAAAGTTATAAAAACGAATTTTATATATTTGCAACTCAAACAGGATATGTATATTTGCTGTTTTCAATTCAAATATCGATGTATTAAAAAGTAAAAAAGTATTATGCACATGTATTATTTTTATTTATAAAATAATAAAAACTCGTTGTTAAAATAAACAATTATCGTTTATTTTGTAATTAACGTTTGACAAAAATTCTTATATATCATTTTTTTTCTTTTATGTTTTTTGAAATAATTTTCAAGAATATTAAATCTCTAATTAAATAATTAATTTTTATTCGAATATTTAAAATTGATGCAAAAACTTAACAAAAAATTATGCACATAGTTGATTTATATATATGTGTGTGTGTGTGTAAATTGATATATAGACTGATGATTTGTCTTCGTGCATTCAGAGTCAATGACGTGCAAAAACAAGCGACGTGTATTTCGGTAGCATTAAAACGAAAACAAATCGAATTAACAAAATAACTGGGTTCTGTCTGCGCTGTGTTAAATTGTTCATTTGGCACGACGGAAAAAGAATGTCTAGATTTTGAAAGACTATGCAAATCGATCGAATTTGCATTGCGTGTTACGTAACGTCCATCGCTCGAGGAGATGAAATTTTTTTCGGGTCTAATAATAGACCGAAACGTTTAAGAGGTGTACAACTGCAAGCGAAATAATAAAATGGCACCGACGAAACGCGATTACATTTCGAATGCAGCGGCTAGAATATATATCCCCCTTTGCCGTTGTCGGTCGCTCGAAGCAATGAGCCATTTACGGTCGAAACGCGATATTTACGCGATACAGAGTTTGCTGACCTCAACAACGACAACTGAACGATTTTGCATTATTAAATACATAACAATAAAACACTGCGAAAACATACTAGTAGACCGGATATAATGGATGGAACTGAAGCGAGTGAAATACTACTAACACCACTACGACGACGATAAACAAGAACGGTATGCGTATCCTATATATCTGCCGGCCTGCGGTCTTCTGTTTTCGCCGCAGGTTCAAGGGCAGACGTTACGAAATTTCGACGTTTCTGAAATGAACAAGAGACGTTTTCAATCGGCGTGCTCACGCTAGATGGTTATTGTATCTGTTTATTGGACGTTTTTTCTCTCTTTTCTCTTTTTTAATCTGTTGTGAGTGTGTGTGTGTGTCAACTGAACGTTGTGTCTTTTTCTCTTTCGCGTACAAATAGATAATTCTTCTACAATGTACATCATAGGCTTGTAACACTGACCGACGTGAATGTAAACTTTATATTTGTTTAAACAGTAATTGATAATCATTGAATATAATAAAACAAGCCTTGTCATTAAATATTGACGTCTACAGACTTGTCGATATTCCAATAAAAATTGCCGACGTTTAATGCATTGCATACAGTGGAGATTTAAATACAAACATTCATTGTGTGTATTTTTAAAAAATAATAAATATATGTTTGTTAAATAAATATCTATTTAAAAAAATAAAACTGGAATCATACAACGGTTAATATTCAAATAATATTAATCAATAAGAGCTTATTGTCTATTTTAGCATCTACTTCTTTTGAATTAACAAACATTTGTCCATTTAATATATTTTATAGATACGTTATAATTCTCAGTACGTTCATACGGTTATTTTTTTAGGAATAAAAAAGACAAATGATATATATTTTAAGTTGATTTCTTAACACAATTGCGGACAGTAAAAATTTCAGTGAGCTGCAAAAATAGACAGACGACTTTTTTTCAATTAATTGTGATATTCGAAATTCGATTAGACACATTTTGTAAAAGTAGTCAGAATATTACATTTTAATAGTTATATACAACTAATTAAAAAAATAAAATTTTAATTAAAAAATTAAGGTTATATAAAATTAAATGAATAATAATTGGCTTTAAAATTTGAATGCTATAGCATTCACGCCCGCAAACGTCTTAACATTATGTATTATATTACATATTTGCATAAAAAAAATTATATTACATATTTGCATATATGTCATTATGTAATTAAAAACCAACATATGTTTTTAAAAAATAATATTTAAGTTCTCTATATATATATAACAACAAAATCTTAAATGAGTCAAATTGACTCGCTCCGTAAATCTAGTGTTAAATAAATATGAAATTTCAAAAATGTTTTTTAAATTAAAAAGTCATTATATAAACATATAAAACACATAAAAAATAAACTATCGTAATCGATTTTATAATCAATTTTTTTTAAAAAAATAAATAAATGCAAATACAATAACATAAATCCATCATTATTAGATATTAAAAATGTTCAAAAATCATTTACTGTTCACTTTATTCGATCAGAAGCTGATGCATATTTCGATGGAAATGTCATCATCGTTAGAAAGTTATATTATAAAATTCAAATGTTATAATATAGCACTCTGATAATGACGATAGAGTCATCGAAATGAGCATCAGCTTATAAATAAATAAAATGGTCAATACGTAGTTATTGAATACTTTTACAATATTTTGTGATGATGAAATGATAATTCATTTGTGTGAAAGTAAATTTGATATTTTCAAAATAAATTGATTGCAAATTAATTTGTGTACTAGAGATGATGATATGAATAGTATAAAGAGCAGTTATATATTTTTCATTATATATTTTCAATTACATTCTTTAAGTTTATTTATCAACATTACACAAAAATACAATCCAGTTTTGTTCATATTCTTAATTTTTTTTTAAAAAAGAAAAGTGATTATGAATTGGTTTACATGCTAGAGATGATGAAATGACCACTGAAATGTCCATTACCAATTAAGTGGACATATAGTGATTATTGAAAATTTTTAACCTCGAAAGTGAAGGATTCTCCGATTGGGAATCCAACGCGATCTCCCGCAAGACATGTGGTAATGCAAACCACTGTGCTATCCAATGGACTTTTGCACACTAGTCAACATGCATGCAGTATTCACGCCCATTACCACTCGTCTCACACGCTCTTACCCAAAAACTATTTTTTTTTAAGTGGAGGAGTTTGTTGATAAGAGGGTGTGAGACGAGCGGTAATGGGGGTGAATACTGTATGCATGCTGACTAGTGTGCAAAAGCCCAGTCGGTATATATATATATATATATATATATATATATATATATATATATATACATGTACATAGGAGATCAAAAACGAGACCCCAATAAAGATGTAGATGTGTAATAATGAAGCATAGTGGTGACGAAGATTGAAAGAACAACATTCGATGAGGCTTCACCCAGCAATAAGTTATTATAAGCTTTAATGATAACGATGATGATAATTATATATATATATATATATTAGAAAATATCTAATATATTTATTATAAATTTTAAATTATACGAAACCATTCTCTTTAACTATTTAAAAAATTATTATACATAATAAACTTTTAATATAAAACATTTATTAAAAACACTTGTTAAGTATTACTACGAATATACTTTAACACATTTTTTGTAGTAATTATTGTCTTGAACTTTAGAAATACATTTTAAAACAGGAATAAATTATACTACGAAAATAAATTTGCAAAACTTATTATAGCAAAAAATAATATATTTATATTAACAATATTTTTAATACTAATACACAAATATTAATATTAAAAGACTATTAATATAAATTAAATTCTGTTATACAAAATAAGTTAGACAAAATACTATTTTAATGTATGTAAAAAAAGTTACCTTACAATACATAGAAGATTTAGACGACACTCGAGAGATCATCCTGAGTTCGAAACTTAATCATATTTCAAAACGGAAGAAGACTCTTACCTGTAAAAAAAAATATTGAATTAATTATCTTTATCACTATTTGTTTTGGTATGGTAGAAAATTCACTTTAACACATTACCACCCGGCCACAACTAAAAGCGTGTTTCGTGTTGGACTTCTGTAAGTCCGTTCACGCGTTAACGCGTGTTTCGTTGTATGAACTTTTGACGCCAAAAAAATATATATACAAGCTATATTTTTTTCTAATTCCATCAAAAAATGATGGTATATATATTCAAAATATTGGTAGATTATAAAAATTATGAAAAATATTTCAGATATTTTAAATAAAGTCAACTTTATCCCTAGTAAAGTTCTGTTTTTTTTTTTGGAATAAAATCGAAATTGGTTCTCTTATTTTTTTTAACAACTTCTGTATATATAATATATGCTATACGTAATTTATCATATTTTTATCCCTTCTAGATGTTTTTTTACGCTAAAAAGTGTTTTTTTATAATAAATTATGTTTATTATAAAGCGTCTCTTTTTTGTACTTTATCACGTTGGTACACTCATTACAGATTGAAAATTACTATTACATTTACATATATCTATACATTGAACCCTTTTATAGGCAGGTATGAAATTTCATTTCAAAATGTTCATTGGTTTAAGAATTACATCGATTTTATGAAAAAGTTATTTTTGTGCATTTTTTTGTGAAATTCGCCGGACTTTAGAAATACTGCGAACCGTAATGTGTTAATATAAATGAATTACTAGATTTTATAATGAAAAACACTAACGATGACAGTAAAGTCGTCGAAATAAACATCCAGGAATAAAGTGAACAATAAGTGATTACTGATAACTTTTATAAAATCTTGTAATGTTGAGATCAATTATAAATACCTGCTAAAATATTTTGTTTCAAATAAAAATATATAATTATATGATTATTTCATAACTGAACATTTATTGACATATTGTTTGTAATAAAATAACTCTTGTATTAAATAAAACCCATAAAAATATTAATATTACAGAATAATTATTTAGAAAAAAAAACCATTCTTATATAAAATAAAAACAGAACTATGTTCATTTAAGTTGAGTGAAATATTTACAACATGATTGAATTTATACGAAATTATTTTGATAAGAAATAGATTATTATATTACTTATATATATATATATATAATTGTTTTAAAATCCTATACACTTACTAATATATTTATAATTTTCATTAATGATATTTCTGTTATGCATAAAATAAACCGCTACTTGAATTGAAATACTGTAATAATAATTCAAAAGTTTTTAATTAAAATATTAAATATATGTTTGAATTGTCCAAATTGGAAATTGAACTAGGGTTGAGGATTTCATCTTGTGAAAAATTCATAAAAATCGGACAAAAAAAGTCCTATTGGAAGGTCAAGGTTCTACAAGAACTGCAGCGACAAAGATGATGATTATTAGTAAGAAAATAAAGATACTCCAATAATAACTTCAAATTTGAAATTTATTGTAATACTGTGATTAATTTTTGATAGAAATATTTTATAATATTTTTAATTTCGTTTTTATTGAAATTGAAAATGTGAGACAAATTTACAGAACACTGAACAGAAATCATAAATAAAAAAATGAGTACAAAAAAGATAAATATAACTAGAAACGAACTGGAATTAAAAAGTAGAAGAATATTATAACAGGAAAAAATGATACAAAAAATAAATGAGTTTTATAATAAAAACTAAAATTGTTTAGAAAATTTAAATAGTAACATAATAATGTATTTAACAATGTTCATAAAAAGATCACAGAAAAGTATAGGATATAAAAAAAAAACAGAAAGAAATAAAAATGTGTATGTATTGTGATGAAAAAAGAAACGAAGAGCACGTTTTAAAGTACAGTCTGGGTTTAAAAAGAAAAAAGAAATATTTTGAAAAGAATCTAAAACATCTGATATGATTCAAGTATTAATATATATAACATTTCTAAAAAAGTATTAGGAAAATGAAAATAAATCCTTTTTAATTAATAGTAATTAAAACTTTTACAATTAAATAATTAAAAGTAATTGTAAAAGAAAATAAATGTTATATTGTAGAAAATATAAATTTTTCAAAAATATTAAATATAGTTATTATACGAGAGCGTCTAAAAATAAGAACTGATTAAGTGTAAAAAAATTTTATAAGAAAATATATTTGTTACATAATGTTGTGCCTATTTTTCTACGCAGTCACCATGTAAATTAAGGCACTTATCGTATCACGAGACTAGCTTTTGTATTTCTTTGTCGAAAAAATCAACGCCAAGATTTTCAGCTAATTTTACACAATGTCTTTTATCCCCTGATCACTTCCCAGACTCTAATCGCTCAAAAATTTCCTGAGATGATGAAAAAGTGATAATCACTAGAGGAAGATTAGGAACTGTATGAAGGATACTTGAAAAAATATCCAATATAAATTGTTCAAGAAATGCATATAATTGTGCAATAAATTCCACTACTCAACGGTTTTGAATTGCCCGCCATAATTTCTTGAGTCTTTTGTAATACTATTCAGAATTTAAAGTTATTTATTGCGTCATGAAGTTCATGAAAAGGAAGCCTTTACAAATGAATGGAACATTTTACAGTGACTAAATTCTTTTTAAACAAATATAGATACATACAAGATGACTAACTGGAAACAGGAAGAGCCAATGTTTCCTACATTGGCCTTAAACGCACATGGTTTTTATTTTTTGAACATGCCTTGTATTTGACTTTTATATACTGTAAATGTGTATATGTCAAAACTTAAGCTATATAAATACAAAAAAATGTTTTAAAATGTATATATTTTCCTTAAGATTTAGAGATTATGAAAAATCAAACGTACGGTAACTAAATAAAAAAAAACATAAAATATTAATTGTTAAAATGGATTTTTTAAAACGAATAAATATACGAACAAAATAGATCATGAATAAATCCCTAACGAAACAAATCGAAAAATTATGAGACTAAAAGAAGAAATAATATCAAGTAATAATAAGAATCAAAAACTTAAATAGTATCTACATATCATAATGATAAATGTAACACTTATTCTTAAAAAGTGTTATATGAATCAGTTTAGGTACTTCTAATGCAAATGTAAATAATTTTTCATTTAAATAATTCTTAATTTCTCTATTTATTCTTGTATTTGTATGAAGGATGAAACATTTCTATCAATATTTTCTAAGAGTTCAATAAATGTTTCTTCAATTCATTGATTCTTCAATACATCTAATACTACTGACGTATTGATTGAATCAAAAGCTTTTTCATAATCTTTAAATCTAAAGCAGAGTGGTATTTTATATTTGTTGCATCGACCAATTACTTCCTTTAAGCGGTCTTGCTTAGTTCGGATTTTTTTTAAAAAAAACATGACTATTAGGAATTTTTATTCAAGAACTATAACAAGTTTCTCAACAAATGTTCTAAAAACGTATATTTAAAAAAGTATCTAAAAACGTATATTTAAAAGAAGTTTTGATATTTTTTTCAATAAAAAATATTTAAAAATAAAAGAAATATGGCCATTCTCTCGTAGGTACTCTAAAAAAAGAATATTTGCGGTGTTCACTTCTGCTCAGATTTGGATCGTATGAAATCAAAAAATGAAGAATTATTTTATACATTAAATTATGTAGTCTTTGAACGATCAGTTTTTTGGAATAATGATTTGGAACAAAATGACGGATATTTTAATTAAAAATTTCGATTTTTGATGAAAAAATCGCTCGTTTTTAGTCAATAAAAAAGAAGTTATGTAACAGGAAAAAATCCTCCGTTCAAAGACTAGTTTTTTGTATCTATAATAAGCCTGTAAATTTGAAATAAACCGATGCAGTCGTTTTTGAGATATTTTGGTTACCGGTTTTGAAAATGCAATTTTCAGAAAAACCCGTTTAAAGTTTCAAAACTAGTTACATACTATTCCTACTCCAAATGTTCGAACGGAGCATACATTTTAAACGCCTATATTTCTATCAATTTTAGTAGGATTCATTTGAAACTTTCCGGAAGTATTCTCAGATATAATACTTACAGAAAATGTCAAAATCCAAAAATCGAATTTTTTACTCTTCTGCACTTGAACATTATATGAAAGCATCTGAATAAACTTAAATGCACTTTATTTTGTCATATCTTATATTTATGTTATCATACGTCGAAATTAAACATACTGCATATTTTTTTAATATTTCATTTCTTTTTTTATACTTTATTTCAATAAACGCTCTTCTCTGTCGCGATGTGCCTTTTTTAAAACTTTTGCCATAATAAAAGATCGATAGAAAGAATTAAATGTATTACTAGTAACGTATCTGAAAATACTAACTGACGAGTTGAGAAAAAGGCACACATAACAAAGAGAAAAACTAGGGATGGTTGAAATAAGTGCTAAGCAATGGGAATGGAAATACGAGTTAGCTCGTGACTGGTCAGAAAGGAGTTAATATTGTGAGAAATAAAATAACTGTGTGGCTATTTTGAAATAATTTTGGTAAATATATATTAAATCGATAATATTTGAAATTATTAATATAATTTTGTTAAATATATACACCCGTCCCTCAATTTACGCGGAGTATCCGTTCCACGTGGATTTGTTTTACGCGAATGAAAATCGCGTAAATTGAGTCTGTCAGTACAATAGAAAAAATATTGGAAATAAAAGCTAGCGAAGTTGTAGAAACACATATTTATTTCACATAGCTTAACAAAAAAGTAATGACGTTTTAGAAAACAATAGTAGATAAATTTTATTCGGTGTCACTATCGCTACTGTAATTCAAAACCATCAACCTTTTACATATTTATATCGTGCTTTTATACGTTCAAGTAAGAATTTGCGTCACTCTGATATATAATAAATTCCATGAAAAATTATATAAAATGAAATCTATCTGACCGTATATAAAAAGTGCCGCGTAAATCAATACCGCGTAAAAAAAGTCCCACGTAAATTGAGGGACGAGTGTATTTATTTATATAGATAGATATTTATATATATATATATATATATATATATATATATATATATATATAGATAGATAGATAGATAGATAGATAGATAGATAGATAGATAAATGAGAATAAATGATTCTAACCTATAAAACAAATTGATAAATAAACAAATCAAAGACAAGCTATAAGTACAATTGATGCAAAAATAAATAATAATTGAGCACAAGATTAAATGAAAGAAAATGGTGGTTCAAAAAAACTTTCAAAGCTCGTTATTCAATATGAATCGGTGACGTAGGAAAACTTCGAAAACGATTGCATATTGAACTAAAACAGGTCAGAGAGCCTAATTCATGACGATGACGGTGAGGATGATATTTGTTGTTCTGAAACTGTGGCTGATTCACTTTAACATAAATGAATTTCTAACCCCAACATCACAATAGTTTTTAAAGTGTTCAATAATCACTTATTGTTCACTTTATTTATAAATATATCAGATGATGTATTTCGATGGCGACGCCATCATCGTCAGAGCTTTTCTGTTAAAATCTCTAAAAACTATTGTGGTGTTGGGGTTAGAAAGTCATTCATTTTAAGGTGAGGACGATATTTTATACATATATATATACATATACATATATATATATATATATATATATATATATATATATATATATATATATATATATATAGAGAGAGAGAGAGAGAGAGAGAGAGAGAGGGAGAGAATCTTCCAAATGTGACGCCTAGTATTTTATTAAAAAGAAACAAAAGAAACTATACACATGTTTCTTTTTAACACATATTCGTCCGCTTGACGAAAATTCGTCATCTTCTAGAGAATCACCCACAGCCAAATGACGAAAATTCGTCATTTGTATATTACAGAGAATAATTGATTTTTGTTCTCTTAATTCTGAGTATATTAAATTATAATTTTAACCAAACAAAGATAATGCCATGAGAGAACTGATTTTAGCTTCAGTTGCATCACATAACGGTGCAAATGTAATCAAAAACAAAGTAAAACTGTATAAGTCGGTATTGGGTATAAAAGAATTTTATTCAAAGTTTAAGCGCTCGGGTGTTCGAATAACTAAACAAATTTAGTTGTATTATTGTTAATTTTTTTACCCTTTTTTATCAAATAATAAAATATAACTAAAATGGAGGACAAAAATGAAATATATACAGGCATTTTATCTGATTGTGAGGTAGATTTTTCACAAACTAATTTTGATAATAATGATAGTGACAGTATGTGACTTTTGCAACATTCCCCTTCATACTGGCACATGTTTTGAACAGTACCATTCACTGAAAAATTATTAATTATTTATAAAATTAAAGACTCAAAAATAATGTAATTCATCTAAAAAAAAGAGAATAATAACTTTGTGTTTTTAGAAATTCATTTAAACTTTTTTATGAATTTAATTGTTTTTTAACTAAGGAAAGCCAAAAAAAATAAAAATTTATATATTTAGATAAATTTGTTTTATATCATTTTCCAAGATTTCACTGAAAAATATATGATTTCTAACAAGTTACATTAGTTTTATATAGACCATATCATTTCTACAGATAGTGTCAAAAAATGCCGGCATTTGGTGAATGGCGGTGCAAAAAGTTACCCGACGAATATGTGTTAATAAAACACAAATCTAGGCGTCACATTTGGATGACTCATTATATAAATAGTCAACTATATTATGTCTAGACAATTGTATAATTTCATTCCCATTGTTCATCTATACATTAAACTGAATATATCCACGAAACTGTTTCCGCAATTTTTACAAATAACATGTCTTCGCGAAAAATATCTCAGAGACGCATCTCGTTAATGTATATATAATTTGTACTAACGATAGGAAAACCCCAGGACTGATGATTCTGAGCATGACCGTAGCGAAATAAACTTCGTACGACAACACTTGTTGTCAACTGAATTATGTATGTCGATTATTTTAATGTTTCGCGTGCAATTAAGATGTTAAAAGCCGCACCAAGATTCGATTACACGTGTAAACATATGCGAATTCGCACGTGTTTCGACGATCTGAAGAAAATTCGACTATTGATTGAAGAGCCAAAACGATTCTACGAAATCATCAATAAACTGTTTAAAACAATGAATTATTTATGTCTTACTCTACAAGAATATTCAATATCAATTTATATATATATATATATATATATATATATATATATATATATATATATATATGTATGTATGTATGTATGTAATGAATAGAGAAGTTAACGTTCGAAATCAAAATGGTTTGAATTCAAATGATAAATAAAATAAATAGCGTATTAGAAACGAACAAACGATTAAACTACACATCGCCAATCGAACAGTAGGTAGATAGGTTGGCAGGTATATTCATATATCGTGCATATATACATACATTCATAAAACAATCAGCTGTAAAATACGTCCGCAATCTACACACACCCAAACAAATGCGACAACCTTCATCTGAAATTCCTCTCGACAAAAAATAAACGACCGCGAATCATGGCACACCATCGTACAAAGGTCAGTGACTTTAAAACCGTCTGTGGATATTCCAGTCAGGGCCTACTGCACTCACAGACACACATACATGCAGCACGCAAACATGCGCGAAAGTTACATATATTACGTTAAACACTGATAAACGTACAGAGAACACAGAGAGACAGACGAACAGCAGACACACACACACACATACAGCCAGACACGAACTCGTGTGCGCGAGCGCGCGCGCGCGAACGGACGATCGGGTGTGTGTGAGTGTGTATGGAAGTGTGTGTGTGAGCATGAATTTCGGGAGACTGTTCGACGACTCGAGACATTATTACGTGTGAAATGAATCAGCAGAGGAAGAAAGTAGTGAGACGAACACAACTTTTTCTTCACAAAAAAAAAAAAATAAAAAACATATCTGCATATAGACCAATAATTTTTCACGATGCGAATTAAAAACGGTATCTAAATATTGACCACAAATAAAAAACAGTTATTGTTAATCTAAAAGCAATGTAATTTGAACATAAATAATCACATCTTACCACTATAATATTTCACAAAAATCTTCAATAATTACTAGTTGTTTACTTTATTTGTTAATCCGCATTTCAACGATCATGTCGTCAATATTAAAGTATGACACTAAAAAAATCTAATTTTCATTTGTAAATATATTTGTAATAGTAAGTTTTTTTTTAAAAAAAACTCAAAAATAATGTTTATCTAAAAAAGAGAATAAAACTTAAACTTTTTTATGAATTTAAAATTGTTTTTACTAAGGAACAAAAAAATAAAAATTTACATATAAAGATAAATTTGTTTTATATCATTTTCCAAGATTTCTTATCTAACAATTTATTTGTTGTTTTGGAATTGTGGCTGATTCACTTTACACAAATGAATTTTAACCCCAACACCACAATAATTTAAAATGTTTTTTTCTTATTTACAAGTCACTTAATATCTTATAAATTTATTATTTATAATTATATTCACTTTACACAAATGAATTTTAATCAACACCACAATAATTTAAAATGTTCAATAATCACTTATTATTTATGATGGCGTCTGGATCGATGAAATATCTCTGAGAAAGGCTCTGACGATGATGGCGTCTCCATCGAAATACATCAGCCGATATAATTATAGATTAATATAATTATAAATAATAAGTAAACAATAAGTGATTATTGAATACTTTAAATTATTGTGGTGTTGGGGTTAAAATTCATTTGTGTATAGTCTTATAAATATTGCTAGAACTTCGATCGTACCCATTGTGAATGAATCATTGACCATATTCAATAAATGTTAATTTATAACAGTCAATTGTAGTAGTTTAATATTTGTTTTGGAACTGTGACGAATTTATTTTCATACGAAATATTGAAAAAGTATTGAATAATTACTTATTTTTCATTTTTTTAATTTATAAATGACATCATCAGAGTACTGCATTATAAAACTTAGGCAGATTTTATGAAGCATTATTCTTATGATAGCAAATACGTATCAACTTACAAATAAAAAAGTAGACAATAAATAATTATTCAACACTTTTCCAAATCTTGTGGCATTGGGGCGATAGTTCAAATGTAATAAACGTTTTGAATTGATAAAGATTTAAATAAAAGTGGTATTTTTGACATTTTACAGCACTTAGTTAAAATTTTGTTTAGAGTGTAATTGTTCAAAGAAAATGATAGAATAAAATATCGCTAAAGATTTACAAGATTACTTACTAGACGTATACCAAAAGTAATTGAACTTAAATCAATCGAAATCCGTTCAAAATACAGAAAATTATCATCAGAAATGACAATATCTAGGTTATCTACGTCTTGTTTCATAAAACAAGATTAGAGTTTAGGTACTTACATAAGATATGGGGGAAAATAGCTCGAAGCAAAAAAGAAGAAAAAATCAGTTCAGTTGATAATTGATACGTGGATGCAAAATATCAAACATTTTTGTTTATACATGCAAAAAATCTTTATCGTTCAAGAATGTTGTAACAAACAAAATGATAAGTGTATGTTTGGTTATCTAAGGAAGTATAGAACTGGTACTAGGTATTTAGAGAAATTACTATGGTGTGGTGGAGAGTTTGTTATGTCGAAGTCACAAATATTTATTTTTGTGGAAAGGATATTAAAACATCATGCAGAGTATACCAAAGGAAATGTCATGGTACCTTTAAATGAGATTGTATTCAAAAATCAAATTTGAATTTTTCAATAAGATTCTGCGTCGGTTTACAAAGCAAAGATAGCTTGAAAATAACATGCTCAATTTTATCAGATTGGTCTTTTGGAATCTCTAACATCTAATTAGGTTCGTTTTAGAAAACAGGACATGTTCTAAATTTAAAAAGTCTCTTATCAATGCAGTGACCAAATATTATAAAATTTAAATTGTGATAGTAAATGACCAAATCGTCTCAAAACTTGCACATGGTGGTCATTTTGAATAAATATTTTATATTTTATTTTATAATATTTAATTAATACAACTATTATGTATGTAAACAACAAGATGATTTTTTTTGTTTCTATTTTATAACACAAAAATTGTGTTACAGTATTTATGAAACTACGTAAATGAATTATAAAATAGTTTATAATATATATAAATGATCCTAAAAAGGAATCATATTGCCAATATGTACTACCTGTTTGTGTTTTTATGGGTTAGAAACCAGAACACTGAATACAAAAATGAAACAATTTTTTTGACAACTGAGCGAATAATGAAAAGAACGATGTTAGAAATTTTTAAACGTGATCAGAAAACCTGTAAATGGATTTGGAAACAGATAGGAGCAAGTCACATAATAGAATAAGTAAAATAATTGAAATTAACATAAGCAAAAGACATAACACGAAGAGAGAACAATAGAAGGACAAAAACATCATAAACTGACAACTAAGAAACAAAAAGAGATAATGTCACAGATGAAGAGATGAAATTGTGAAGTATAATGGAGGTGAGGGTCGGATGAGATTATCCACAGATAGGAAACAATGAAAGAATCTTTGAAAAACATTTTTGGAGAGTTAATGATATTCGATGGAGCTTTTGCCGAGCAGTAAAGTGACGTACGTTTTTATAATAAGTATACACAACACACATACACACACACACACACACACACACACACATATATATATATATATATATATATATATATATATATATATAATGCCCATATAAAATCTTGAAATGTTTGAATAATTAATTTATTTCCATAAAATCAAAGATATCGGTATCAATAGTAGTCATTGTAGACAATATAAGTAATAACCATAAAGCAATACGATTATTAAAAAATAACTATTATTAAAAGATTTAAATTATAACAATTAATATAAATAATAATCATTGATGAAGTTAAATTACATAATTTCATTCCCGGTAATTGAGATATTTGTCGTTTTGGAACTATGGCTAATTCACTTTACACAAATTAATTTTACCCGAACACTACAATAGTTATAAAATGTTCAATAATCACTTATTGTTCACTTATTATAATTAACAGAAAGGCTCTGATGATGAAATGCATCAGATCTGATCATCGAAATGCATCAGCCGATATATTTATAAATAATAAGTGTTTATTAAACAATTTATAACTATTGTGGTGTTGGGGTAAAATTTATTTGTGTAAGATAATTGAGATATTTACAATGGTAATAATTATAATATTTAATCTTATGAGGTAATGCAATTAGAACAAGTATCTTTACTGAAGTAAGAATACATATAAATTACTATATTTTAAAAATTGTTCAATTTCGGACCTTTGATTCCATTTTTGTACTGTTTTCTACAATCATTCATCATTGAATCGATATATTTTTGTTCTTTTCTACCAGCAGGTTTAGTTCTAAACCTGTCAAAAAGATAGTCTAGTTATTTACTTGACGATGGATGTAGGGCTGAAACCAAATTAGAAATATGCAAAAATAGTGAACCAACGACAAATAATAGAAAAAGAATACAATATGAAATGTTCTATTCAATTTAAAATACGTTTAAATAAGTCTGAATTTGTTTGAAGTATGTAAATTATTTACTCCAACACTACAAGGTTTTATTAAAATGTTCAATAAATACAGGTAACTTATTCGAAATTTGACATTTCCATTGCTATATTATTACTATCTGTACACAGAATTATAAAATTTACAGGAATTACAAATTTAAATTCTAAGATTTTAAATCCTAAATATATAATATCGTGCTCGATGATATGACAATCAAAATAAGTACTAGTGAAAAAAGAAAACAATAAAATATTATTGAACATTTATAAAGTCTTGTGGTAAATTGGGACTAGTGACTAATTTGTATATATGTATAAAAATTCACAATGATAAACTAATAACTACAAACATTGTTTTCTTATAAAAGTCTTAATAATTACAAATCCAAATTCAGTAAAAAATTACAGCTTTCAAATTATACTGTAACTAAATTGTAAATGTATAAAATAATTATACTGAAAGACTCCAAGCTATAAGAACTAGTCTATGTGATTTCTATTTATAAACATCGTATAATTTTTATCAATGTTGTGTATTAGATTTTTTCAATAGATATACATTTAATACCAAATTAGTGCTGTTATATATTATGTTAGTATTTTTGTTTGGAATTATGGTATTTATGGAAATTTCCGTAGAAAAATATATCTATTAAGGACAATCAAAAATTCATTAATGTTTAATAGTCACATTACTTATTGCAAAATTATTTTCAATTTTCAAGTATATTATATAAAAATAATTTAATAAATTAGTACTAAAATCATTACAATTTTAAATGAGACAAATGTGGATATAAATTTCTAGTATTATTGTATATATATATATATATATATATATATATATATATATATATATATATATATATATATATATATTGTAAATTATATTGAATGTAGAAAAACAGTCATTCCAAATTACTTGTTTATTTTTTATATTGAGAAGAACTCAAATATCTGAGAAAACCAAAATATACAAAAAACTTATTAAAAGTAATATATATATATATATATATATATATATATATATATATATATAGGGTCATCCAAATGTGAAGCCTAGATTTGTATTTTAATAAAAAAAAACATATGTATAGAGTGATGTATAGGGAAATATGTGTATAGTTTTTTTTAATAAAACAAAAATTTCGGCGTAACATTTGGATGATGCTATATATGTTATTTAAAAAAGTTTTATTCATTTATATACTCCTACTTAAATATGTAATTGTAGATTAGGTCATGGACCAAAAAAAGACAATAAAAGAAACAAATAACAATACTTACTTTGTTAATTTAATTATTTATTTTTGATAATCTATATTTAATATTAAAAATGTTCAATTCCCTTACTTCTTTAATTGTTATGAATAAAGTAACTGTTTAATTTTTCAGCGATTAATTTCATAATTTTTCTTACAAAGTGACAGCAAATTTTACAACATGTCAGAACAGAAATTGAATTTTCATTTTTTTGCTGAAATTCACAGTCTAATGAGCGATATTGGTGTATATCTATCTCTTCTACTAACTGTCAAAATTTGGTCAAAATATGACAAGTAGTTTCTGCAATGTACTGGGTAAAATGTTAATATTAGCTGTTACAATGTCACGGAGAGACAATGGAACTACATGGAAATATTAGGTTTTGTTTTAAATTTAGTAAAGCATCCACAGAAACACTTGGATTTATGTATCAAGTTTACGGTGACGATTGTCGTGCATACAAATGTGTACTTGTGGTATCGAGGTTTTAAAGAAGACATAAACGATGACTCAAGATTGAATCGTCCTAAAATCGCGACCACAGACGAACTTATTGAAAAATGCGCGAAATTATTGCTGTCGATTCGAATGTGATATATAGAATTCTTGCCAAAGAGTTTAGCATCAATATCTTATAAATGAGATATTAAAAAATTGAACAAAAGGAAGATTCACGTTTGATTTTTGCCACACAAACTAACGGAAGATAAAAAAAAACATTATTAATCTTTTCGCTCTGCACATGTTTGCATGTTTATGTTCCAGTAGCTCCTAATGAAATTATGTCTCTAATAAATTGCTAGTATTGAAGTATTTACGATATTCATTATTTTTAGAAAATAAAAAAAACATAAATTTGAATAAATTGTATGTTTTTCCCTGTATACATAAAGTTTATTATAATTTATAAGTAAAAAATAACCATTATAAAATATGTTTAAATAATTCGAGTACCACTCGACATAGCATCTGTTAAAACGAAATATGATATCGAGCCTAACTTGGCAAAGAAATACAAAGGGTTAATTTTTTTTATAACAATGAATTTTCATTTTACTAAGTTATAAAAATGTATTCATATATCAACTACCAAATGTATTCATATACCAACAGTTATTAAATTTATTTGAAACACTAAAACACACACATAAATCACAACAGTTGTAAAATTCGAAATAACATAAATGTTATAGACGATAAGAAAGAAAAATGTACACTTAATAAATAAATATTTTAATTGAGAACAGCATTATTATAGACAATATATATATAAATGAAATATTAAATGTGGTTTTATGAAAGCAATATAAAATGAAATTTACGTAATAGAGAACTGTTTTCAAAAATATTGTAGAGGAAAAGTGTTAATTTTTGAATTATATATATATATATGAGTGTATATATATATATATATATATATATATATATATAAAGAGAGAGAGAGAGAGAGATATCACACTACAGCTTTTATGTAAAGTCTGGCCCTTCTGACAATGCCAGCTTAATAGAGCCTTTCTTGTCAAAGTTTCGTGAAAATTGATTTTACAAGATGGGGTTGTCAACCTCATACTCAACCCTCGAAAGCAAGAGATTCTCCGACTGGGAATCGAACGCACTCTTCCCACATGATAAGCAGTGATGCATACCATTATGCTACCAGTCGGATATGTATCTATATATATATATATATATATATATATATATATATATATATATATGTGTGTGTGTGTGTGTGTGTGTGTGTGTCTGTGAGTGTAGACATATATATATATATATATATATATATATATATATATATATATATATATATACTACCGACCAGTGAGGTATTGATCTGAATTACCATTTATTATGCAAGAAATTGCGTTTAATCCAGAGGAACTTCTTTACATTAAACAAAATCTTTCATATAAATCACTCAAGTTGGAAATTTGGCATAGGATTGACAACCTAATTTTACAAAAAATATTTATAGTCTCGTAGCTATGATTTTTTTGGAGAAGATTAGGCTGTACATGAGTTTTATTATTTTGATTATCTTATCGTCCCACAGTAAGGGAATTAGTAACAGTGGGGTTGACAAACTCATCTTCAAAAAAATTTAATTGTCAGAGAGCTCTCGTAAGAAAAGCTCTACTGGATCAGTATTGTCAAAAAAACTGAGCCTGTACAAGAGTTTTATAATACCGAAGAGTTTAATAGTAAACTAAACAAAGGTATATTTTGAAGGATTCAATTATATACCTGTATACTTCAATTGATTAATAATGTTGTTTATATTAAATTGTACGTATTGAATTTTGATGCAATTTTCTTATAAATAACATAGTTGTCAGAAAAAATCTAATTCTTGAATACATAATTCTGTCTAGATCATTTGTATAAATTATAAATAGAAAAGGATTACCACATAAGTGAATTGTTTCCTTAACATCACAGAAAATTAAAAAAGTATTCAAAAATTATCCACTGTTCATTTTATTTATTTATAAGTTAATACATATTTCGAGGGTCATGTCATCATCCTCAATATGCTGTAGTATAAAAACTATGAAAAGATAAGCTGAATTATAAAATAGAACAGGGCTATCTTAGAATTTAATTGTCTCCTTAATACTACAAAATATTATAAAACTATTCAATAATTAATCATTGCTTATTTTATTCGTTTATAAGCTAATATGTATTTCGAAAGTCATGTCATCACAGTCATAGTGCTGTATTATAAAATCTAAGATAAGATAAAAAATACACTACACTGAGATACCCCTCAAGTGTAAAAAACTCCCTCAAGTGCGACAAAGTGTAAAAACTTTAACCTTTCAAATATGATTTAAAATGTATGCTTGAAATCATCAAATTGGTTTATTAATTTCGATTTAAAAAAGTGACTTTATTAACGCTAGGTTTACGAGAGGCGTCATTTTGACATATTTCGAATTTCATGAGGGAATTTACAGAAACCGTTTACATTTTTCTTCTACCACTTGTACTGACTTTTATTCATTTAACGTGACAAATAAAATAGCGAAATTAATTTTCTTCAAAGCTTTCTAATTTAGAAATTATGTATGTGGTATATCTATCTCTACGATACGAGTCAATTTGACGCAATCATAAAAGATCATTAATGCTAGTTGGAAAACCCTGATTCAGAAAAGGCAATTTGGTATGCTCGGAAAGCATATGAAGCAAAGTCATTAAAAGATTTTTATTTATGGTCGAAGAAATGGGGACGCGCTTTCTTCTCGAGCACAATGCCTAGATATCAATTTACGCAAATTCTTCGATTCATATGATTTGATAAAAGAACAGAACGATCTGAACGTTTACGTACAGATAAATTTGCATTGATATCTGAAATATGGAACAAATTTATACATAATAGTCAATCCTGTTATAAACCTCACGAAAATATTTCAATAGGCGAGAAACTGTTCCCTACGAAAGTGCGATGAAGATTCACGCAATATATACCAAATAAGCCACATAAATTTGGCATAAAGTTTTGGTTGGCAGTAGATGTAAATTCAAAATATCTAATAAATGGTTTCCCTAATCTGGGTAAAGATGAACTTCAACACTTTTGGGCGAATTTGTAGTTTTAAAGTTAACTGAATCATATTTACATCAGCGCAGGAATATAACAACTGATAATTTTTTTACCAGTATATGTGTAAAAGATATGTGGAATAAATGTAATGTTATATAATGTTAAATATTTAAAATTTTATATAAATTTATGTCTTATAGTTTCATTTATAAGTTAATATTATATAATTGTTGTTTTCAAGTTGTTTTTTAAAGAAAATGCATGATTTTGTTCATGCGTCAAATTGACCCGTGTCCGTAAAGATAGGTATACATGAAACGTCCGTAAACCTAGTGTTAAAATGTATGTTTGAAATCATCGAATTGGTTTATTAATTTCGATTTAAAAAAGTGACTTTATTAAAAATGTATTTCCATCTATAAAAACATATGAAACGAGTTAATACATACAGTTCAATATTTCGTCAAATTTGAATTATTAATTATTTTTATTTTGATATTTTCAACAGTTCAATACATTGTTCTGGCAATAAAACGAACTTTGTCATTATAAATCGATCTCCACTGTGGAAATCGAATCGAACGTTTGCTGGAATTTCAAACACGACTCGTCGCTCGTCTCCAATCCATGTACACATAAAATCGTTGGTGTGTTTGTTTGCAGACGTGTGGATATGTGTGTGTACGTTGTATATGTGTGTGTACGTTGTATATGTGTATGTAGTTTAACGAAGCCAGACAGACGCGACGTTGCCGCACAACCTTCCGCACTGTTGCCAATAGGCAAGACAACGTACGGAACGGCTACGGTGACCATCATCAACGTTGCGCCCGTTGCTCTTCGTGCCGCGCGTTTGCGATATGTCTACGCTGTGCCTAGGCTAATGTGTTTCGTCTGACAGCAGCGCGTACAAAGTGTACTGAACTTTTCTATGATGACGGGCAGGCAACAAATGTTCATTATTCGATTGGAATTGTGCACGCCGGCGAAGTTTACTTTCACGCGCGATACAACACACACACACACAGCAACGTTAGAATAATAATGGCCGCCGTCGTCGTATTTATTATCTACTTTATTATTACTATTATTATCATCGTCGTCTTCGTTGTCGTTATGATTCCGACCGTTATTTGTACATTCAAAAAAACACGCGAATCTATAAATTCTCTTTCTATAAAATTACATAAGTTATGTTCATTTACATATCACAAAATATTCATCACTCGACGGTTTGTTAAAAACTTGAAATTCATATTTATGATTTGTCTTTTAATTGTTCGAACATTATTAGATTCTCAACGGCTATAAAATCTTCGTTTTGCCTATGAAATAATCATAAAGTTAAATAAAAACCGTTTTAGAAAACTATTCGAATAATAGACCAATCTCTTCTTCAGGATAATACGTTCTTTTTTACAAGTCTTGCCACTGATTTATTGAATATTTTAAATTAATTTTACAACACTCGATTGAAACTGAGTGTCGTGTTACCGTCTGTCTCCGTTTATATATCAAGGGTCAAACGGTAAATATTTACTAATATATAAGTAAATATTTATATAAGTAATATAAATATTTACTTTTATATATATATATATATATATATATATATATATATAAATTTATTGAACAAATGCTTATTATGTATTTTAATTATTTATTAACTATTCGATGCAAATACTAACCATATCAGTTTTAAAACTCGTATAAAAAAATCAAATATTAAATCTACTTTAATGAACTAACCTTCTCTATAAAATATCAATCAACCTATTGTAAAACAATAGTATTTTTGATAGAGAAATAATATTTATTCTAAATTAATTTCAAAGCAACTCAAAAAATATTAACTTCAAGATTGAGTCCTTTATGTATTTAAAAATAAACTGCAGACTGTTAAAAATAATTTGAAATTATTGAATATATTTTCAATGTGTTTTATTTTTTTCAAAAATAAAAAACTTGGTAAAATTTAAAATATTGGTTAGTTACATTTTTGAATCAATAGGGTAATAAATATTATGTTTTGGTGAATTTCTTCTTCATGGCATTTTTTCATACAATATACTAGGTAAATCGGTTTACATTTTGTTAATTTTTGATTATAAAATTTTTACTTTTTTCTATTTGTTTTTATATAATAGTTTTATTAATTTGAAAGATATTTTCTGTAGTAAATTATCCATTATGTTAAACAGTATTGATTAATTTACCTATATACTTTCATGTAAGAAATAAGCTAATTTCTATATTGTGAATTGATAAAAATTAGGCAACAAACTATCAAATTTAATTCAGTGTTCTTATACTTTTTGTTCTTATTCAGTGTTCTTATTCTTTTCTTATTCTTTTTTTTACTTGTGTATATATATATATATATATATATATATATATATATATACATACACATACATACATACATAAACATAAATAATATAAAGAAATATTCCATAAAATGATTCAAAATTTACTTAAAAAAAGCTATTGCAGTATATATAGACTCATCCAAAGGTGTCGCCTAGATTTGTATTTTATTAAAAAGAAACTATACAAATGTTACTTTTTAATAAAACACAAATCTAGGCGTCACATTTGGATGACTCTATATATTAGACTTAATGTTATATATATATATATATATATATATATATATATATATATATATATATATATGTATGTATGTATGTATAAAGATATGAAAATGTTACAAAACCTTTTAACACTAAGCAAAATAAATCTATTTGTAATTACTATATGTATTAATTTTAAAATTAAATTTATTTATAACATTAAGTATTATAAATATTTTTTAATTGTACATTTTTAGAAAATTATTTAAAGAAATTTATATTTTAGTTATCAATTCTTTATTTTATACCTAAAATAGGACATGGCAAGAAACAAATGTTTTTAAATATTTTTATCAGATATATTTCAATTTTTTAAAAATGACAAAAACTATACTAATAACATAATAAAAAATACTCATATGAAATAGTATTTTATAAATATTATATATATATATATATATATATATATATATATATATATATATATGTTTATACAATAAAAAAACACATGGATTTATAAATCTGAGAGAAAACAAAGAACAAATTCAAACATAAATATAATTCTATACACAAAGTTTTTTAATAAAATATTTTAATGAACTTTATGGTTGAAATATGTTTTTAATATAAAAATAAGGATATTTCTTGATAATATTTCTACTGTTTATTTAAAGATCCATTTGTTATAAATGAAGAAGATATATTTAGTTTTAACTGATATAAAAAAGTTACTTATTTTCAATATGATAAGATTTTATAAAAATGTTCAACAGTAATTATTGTGTTCACTTTATTAGTTGGTGCACATTTTGATAGCCATACCATCAAGGTTAGAGTGGTACATTAAAATTACAAATATTAAAAAAATCAAACAATATTAGTTATGTAGTTAATGTGTATTAATTATACTCGTATAACTGAATTTGTGGCTTTGATCAGTTATATAATTAACAAATAACTAGTTTACGAATATTGTTTTTAAATAAAAAAGTAAGATTAAAAATGATAAAAGACAATTATTAATACATTTCAATATTATTTTTTAAAATATTCTAAAACATTTAGATCCAACAAATTAATATATTATGATGCATCAAACTTTATGAATTACTTTTTTCCAAAAAAAAAATTAAATTGAAATACTATATTTTAAGAATACATAACGAACAATTAATGTATTTTTATTTCTTTATCATTTTTCCGAATATAATTACAAAATTAATATTTCTATTTGCATATTTTTCTGTAGGCCTAAAATTTATTTAATTTTTTTTAAATCTTATTTGCGTTTATTCGACAAAAATAGTAAAAATAATAGATAAAAATACTTTTATGGAATTAAAATATTTAGAAGAAATGTACATAGATCTATTTATATATCATTCGATTATTCGATAAGTAATAATTGATGAAATTTGTTACAACAAATATACTTCAATATATAATTTTTATTAATAGTAATGAAATACATTTATATACAATAGACATCTCATATTTGTCAAGTTTCTCTCTCTCTCTCTCTCTCTCTCTCTCTCTCTCTCTATATATATATATATATATATATATATATATATATATATATATTCATGATGTTTCTAAGTATAAAAACAATAAATAGGATTTTAAATTTTGTAATAATCACCAGTTTCAAATATACAAATCAATTTAATATCCATATTAAAAAAGAAAGTACATGAAAAATTCTAAATTTAATAGAAAAAAGTAGATTTTATTGAAAGAGGTAAAGCTTTTTATAAATAAACAAGTAAATAAAATCACAAAACTGAGTTTGTGATTTTAAATATAAATCTTTGGTTATATCTAAATTATGTTTACTACAAGTATAATTTTGTAATGAATCGAGAATAAATATTAAAATTATAGCTTGTTTATATAAAAATATGTATACAACTACCAAAGTAAAAATGTGAAAACATAAAATTATTCTCTATTATTAGTAAATTGATATGAGACTGTAATATATACAAATAAGAGGAAAATTTAATAAAAACAAATATAAAATTCAACACTATTATTATCATTATTAAATTGAAAATAACTGAGCACATTTCAAAATTTTCAATATATATATACATATATATATATATACATATGCATACATACATACATATATATATATATATATATATAATATATATAAAAAAAATCACTATCTTTCTTTTCACATTCTACTAAGCCAATGTTAGGTAAAGACTGTTTTCAGATCATTTCTGTTTTAACTACCCATTGCCTCTTTTCGTAAAAAAAATAATTTATAACAAAATCACAATATCCTCATTCCATCTATTCATCGGATTCTTCCTTAACTTCTTTATATCTCTCGATTCTCGATCTTTAATTTATGTTGACAACTGGTTGTCTTTTTTATAATTTGTACCGCCCATATGCCCCACCTGTAGAGACTCTTTACTCTTTTTATTATGCCTGTAACTCGTATTTGTTTTCGAATTCAATTCATATTCGCATATCTTTGTGCAATTCGTTTTACGTATCTTCCATACTTATTCCTGTTATGTGAATTGTATTATTTTGATGTTAGAATTCATGTTTAATTACCGTAGGTAAAGTTTTTAGAATACATTGATTGAATACTTTTTTTCCAGCTAAGTGGACACTTCGACTTGCGAATTGAGGCGTTAATTCTGAATATATTTCATCACAATTTTGTTCACTTTATCAACAAATAATACATGTACACTAATCATTTAATCTAAATAAACGTATTCAGTAACTTTTTATATTTCAAATTCTTTCATTTCAATTACGCAAACAAATTTATTGAACATTTTCATTTTTCAGTGATTAATTTGCTCTCAGTCGCCAGATTCATTTATTTTTTTGAACATGTCTTTAGACATACTATTTTTTAATAATAGTATTTGTACTAACAACAATATTATCAAAAATTCTACATAATTGTAATTTACCGTTTATAACTATTTTATATTTCAGTTAACACTTAAGATCGCTGTAAATAATTTCAGTGAAATTGGATATGTGATTTATCTATTTTTTGATGTTTATATATATATATATATATATATATATATATATATATATATATATATATATATTCAGCAGTAAATTTAGAAACAATGGTACAATATGATTTTCTTTATAGGTGGAAAATGATATTAACACTTGATGAAAATATGTAAATAATTCTTAGTGAGCTTATCAAAGATGAATTTAGAAGGGAGTAATGGATTATATAATTGTGAGATATTTTTACAGGAATATAATAATTGACAACATAATTACGTTACAAAATTTCTTTAAGGATATTTAACATTAAACAATCACTACTCTTGTTCCAACCTTGACTGTCATTAAGAAAGATGCTTCATCTTTTTATCTGACATATATAGGGTCATTCAAATGTGACGACTAGATTTGTGTTTTATTAAAAAGACACATGTGTATAATTTTTTTTTAATAAAACAAATTTAGGCGTCACATTTGGATGACTCAATAAATAAATATATATATATATATATATATATATATATATATATATATATATATATATATATATATATATATATACATATATATATATATATATATATATATATATATATATATATATATATATATATATACATTTATATATATATATATATATATATATATATATATATATATATGTATTTATATATATACACACACACACTCTCACTTTATTTTAATAATCAGGTAAAGAAGAAAAAAAATACAAAATAATTTTTATAAGTCTGAGTTTGTGATTTTAAATATAAATCTTTGGTTATATCTAAATTATGTTTACTAAAAGTATAATTTTGTAATGAAATTATCGGAAATTTTATGAAAAAGAAAGGTTAATTTTAATCTAATTCAACTCAATTTGCTTTTTAAGTAGTTAATTTCAATCAAAGTTCATTACAGAAAATATGTATGTACATATATGTATATATATATATATATATATATATATATATATATATATATATATATATATATATATATAGTATATAGTATACTTTTCTACACTCAACGATTTTTTGGTACTATTTTTTGAATTATTATTATTCAATTCCTTATTATTTGCCTGCATTATGTTCAAGCATGTTCATTGGTTAATATGTTCATTTTTTAAAAAAATATTGCGGTCGGAGGGGAATGAGGGGGTTTGTTTTACAATGTCATATGGAAGAGATATAGGTACTTGTTTTGTGTGTTCTTTTGCTTGTTGCATGTACAAAATATGTAGAATGTTTCAAAATATGTAATTATTTAAAAGAATCTATAATATAGTATAAAAGTTTAATTATTATAAAATAAAGATAAACCTACTTTTATTTTCACGAGGTTAGTACATTATTAGTTCATAAAAATCTAAAAAAACAGTTTGCTAGTAAATTAGATCGTGTATAAGTATATTGATATGAAGGTTAGAATTTGTTTTTTTTATATATAACAGTTTCTTGAATTTTATATATCTGTATATAACTTCAATAATTAAGTACAATAGTTATATATATATATATATATATATATATATATATATATATATATATATATAATATGTAGTTATTTTCAAATGGTTTTGAAATGACTGGTTCATTTTGTTATAGTTAATAAGATATTATTTTCTATCAAGATATTGTTTTATTCATATTTTAATAAAAATAGACACATGTCACAGTTCGAAGAAGAATAGAATCTCTGTACATAATTACATCTCTCTCTCTCTCTCTCTCTCTATATATATATATATATATATAATTATCTTTGTAAATTTTATAATATTTTTTTTAAAAAAAAACATCGTTCATTATGCCTTTTGTTCAATTTAGTTGTTTTAATTATAAATTCTTTTTGTGCATTTTCAAATAAATGAAACCAATTTCCATGTACGTGTGTGTGTGTTTTCTTTTAATTTACAGATTTTAATTATAAGTTTATTCTGTATTTTTGCAAATAAAGAAACAAATTGACTTTTACGTTTTATTTTATTTTGTTATAGGTTTCAACTTAAAATTTATTTATATTTTTTAAATAAATAAACGAAAAAATTGAATTTACGTTTTTTCTTTGATTCTACAGGTTAAATTATAATTTTTATTTGTATTTCTTGAATAAAAAGGTAAATAAAGAAATTGATCTTTATCTTATATTTTCATAACAGATTTAAGTTCTGTTATAAGCATATTTTAAAAAATGAAATTTATTACTGCGATATTTTTAAATTGACAGATTTTATGTATACATTAAATGTTATTATTTTAAATATATTCTTGTGAGTTTTTTATATTTTGAATTTTCGGTTGTATATTATACTGTTTGGCATTATTTATCGAAAAAAATTAATTATATATATATATATATATATATATATATATATATATATATATATACGTATGGGGTGTTTATTGAGTGTGATGGAGCTTTAAATTAAATCTCTGTTGGGGGTTCTTTCTAGGATGGAAAAATATCCTATATATATATATATATATATATATATATATAGATATATATATATATATATATATGTATGTATGTATGTATGTATGTATGTACGTATGTGTATATATGTGTGTATGTGTAAATCATATATAGTTCTTCATTTTTAGAGGGTTGAGCATGAGGCTGACAACCTAATTTTGTAAACAAAAACAACTGTAGAAAAACTCTGACAAGAAAAGGTTCTATTTAACTGGAATTGTCAGAGAGGCCTGGTATTGGAATAGTCTGTGAAGCCATTGATGATGATGATTATATATATATATATATATATATATATATATATATATATATATATATATATATATATACCAAATACAAGAAAAATAATAAGAGGAAAGGCTCAGAAAGGCTCTGACGATGATGGCGTCGCCATCGAAATGCATCAGCCGATATAATTATAGATTATATAATTATAAATAATAAGTGAACAATAAGTGATTATTGAACACTTTAAATTATTGTGGTGTTGGGGTTAAAATTCATTTGTGTAAAGTGAATCAAGCCACAGTTCGAAAACAACAAATAAATAATAGAAGAATCGACAAAGCAAATTAAAAAAAAATAATCGTATAAAGAAATTATGAGATTAGAGGAAAATCGATTTAAAAGGAGTAGAAATAAAAAAAGTTAATAAATATATATATATATTTATGATAACTCATTAATACAAAAAGGAATATTTATAGATGAAGTCGATTGGAGAATAAAATGGTATGGTGTCAAATTCTTATATATAAAGTCTGATTTTTCTCTATGTTTGATTAATGCATATTATTTGTTTCACTTATAGTAACGAAACATGGGTCTTAAATTATAGAATGATTACAAATAACATAATTGATGCATGTAAGGAATAACAAGTAGAGACAAGATGAGAAATGAGTGAGTTCGAAAAAAAATCAATGTTAGAAACATAACAAGAGCGTGAAATTTAAAATGGAAATGTCTGTTTTCATGCACTGTTGGATGAAGACCTCTTTCAAAACTTTCCATTTTCAGCGATTCAAATACAATTCTTTTTTATTCCACATCGTCAGATTTTCTCAATTCTCTATCCCATTTACTATATATATATATATATATATATATATATATATATATATATATATATATTCAAATGTAGAAATCTAGTTTTTATTTTATAAAATAAGTTTTCATAGAAACAATTTCTTTATTTTTAACATTTAATATTTTTAACAACTTTGAATATTTGTGACTTATTAAAATTTATCAAATTACAATATTTCAATTAATGTACAATTAAATTAATGATTGCGTGTTTATCTCCTTGTAAAATACTACTTTTCTTGCAGTGACTAGAAAATAATTAAATCTAATTTAATATCATTTTTTTATTACTTCTATACAATTTTTTTCATTGTACAGACGTTGAACACTTCATTCGAATGTCAAATTATGTTGAATATTCTCCAAAGATCTAAATGTAACTTTATGATACCGGCATTCACTATTTACATTAAGATAGTATGTAATAACGGATAAACATTTTTGCGTCTGAAATTTTACCTACAACATATAGATTATATCTGTATGCCATATTTGCACTTTTTATTATCTATTTAATTCGTAGAGACATTAATGTTAGTCTACATTGTAAAATAAATAACAGTATTATAAGGAAAAATGATTTATGTGGATTTTCTTGCTAGTCATATTCTTATAAATTATTTATTGATTTATATATATGAATATTTATTCGTAAATGGAATGCAATAACCATTGCTAAATACAATTGGTCTTGTGATAAAATAACGGTTTAAGTATACTTTAGGGACAATATCTAACATGAGATTTTTTAAAAAACTAAGTGATTACTTACTGTTCAGTTAAAGTGCTTATATGAATTAATTATAATTGAAAAAAATAATTATAAGTAAAAAAGATAAAATAAATAAATAACCATAAATAAAAAAGTATTAATAACGTTTATTGCGTAACAAAATTAACAAAATTTTCATTTATATTTTTAATATAAAGGAAAATTATATATTGTATAATTTTATATTTTCTTCTCGTCCAAATTATATATGTGTATATGTGTATGGATGTAATTATATTTTATTTTAAAATTATTTCTTACTCTTTAATATTTCATTTAAGCATTATTTAATTGAAAAACAAATTACAATAAAAGTAAATATAAAAGATTTGGCAATGATATCATCTGGTTGTGATTTCAAAAAAATAATAACGATACATACACACACACATATACACATATATATATATATATATATATATATATATATATATATATATATATATATATATATATGTGCAAATATATATATATATATATATATATATATATATATATATATGTATGTATATATACCAAAAGACATTATTTTGGTAAATTGGCAATAATTCTTGAATGGAATGTGGAATTTTATATTTATTATTTCTCTAAAAATATTTCTGTTACAATACCAGTGACAATCGAATATCAAATATTATAAATTCGAATAATGTTAACAGTTTTTGAACAATGTTACAAAATGTTTATTTTATTATATGCTAACCCACGCGTCAGATATACTCAATTATGTCGATAAAAAGCCGGATATGTATGACTGTATGCATTGTTATATGTATGTGTGTATGTATATAAGTATGGTGTGTATGCGTGTGTATGTATATATATATATAATATATATATAAACACATACACATATTGTTTCAACTTGATTTTTAATGTACTGATGTAAAATAAAAAAAACTGTCATTTCGACTACTAATTTACATAAAATTAGTAGTAGAAACGTAAACTAATGTATAAAATTATGTATGTTTCGATTTGTGCAATAATTAAAATTATTTGCCATTAAAAATGAATATATATATATATATATATATATATATATATATATATATATATATATATATATGTATATATATATATATATATATTTATATATATATCACATCATTATCAGTATCCGTCCATACATGTTCTAATGAATAAAGACCTTCTCAACATAATTTTGGGAGGTATAGGATCTTGACTCATTGCGATGATTCTACTTGTGAGTTAGTGAATACTTCTTCAGTTTAGGTGCAAATATTTTGTAAGCTTTCTTTGCATGGTTAGATTTACCAATATTCGAAGAATATTGCAATATTTTTTTTTGGAATCCCATTCCATTTTGAGGCAATGAAATAGGAGTTAAGAGAAGAATATATATATATATATATATATATATATATATATATGTGTGTGTGTGTGTGTGTGTGTGTGTGTGAGAGAGAGAGAGAGAGAGAGAAACCCTATAAAAGCTAAAATGACTCTCAAAATACTTTTTTCAAAAAAAGTTGACTTAAAAATTAAAATATTGTTTAAAAAGTTAATAATATATATATATATATATATATATATATATATATATATATATATATATATATATATTAGATAACTGAAATTTGAGAAATTTAATAGCTTGAGAATTTTTTTAAGATATGATAATGATCTCTGTTCTATACGGTCGAGAATCAGGGCAGCGTTTGGAAGGATAAGTCATATAATAAAAAATAAAATATCATTGAGTCTAAAACGGAAAATATGTAATTATTATATATGTTTACACTTACAGTTAAAAATACTTGATCACTGAACACAAAAATGAAACAAAATCTTTTCTAACAAGTCCAATGAAGCATTGGAAGGATTGCGTTACGAATTTCTAAATATGATTGGAAAACATGATTAAATGGATATGAGAACAGACAAAAGTAAATGATATTTTAGAACAAATAACATATCTGAATTGAACATAGTAAGAACAGAATAACGATCATTATGGAATGGAGACCCAGTGATAAATGGAGCCTTATCAAACTTAGAGAAATGAAATTGTGAAGCATAATTGAGACGAGTGTTATTTTTTATAGAGTGACGCCACATTTAATTCCTTGACTGGGGGTCGAATGTAATCTCCCGCACGACAGATGGTGATGCAAATATTATGCCATCAGTCACTGAATCGTAAATACATTGAAAATAAAATCGTTTGCTATAAATGAGTAAACTTATTATTAAAGATAAATAAAAAAAAAGAAATGTCAAGCACACATTTATTATTTTTATTTTAACATAAATAAATCACTCATATTGGTATCGCAAGATTTTATTAATGTTCGATAATGATTTAATTGTTCACTTTACTCGTTGATAATCATTTCGATGGTCATGTCATCATCGTCATAGAGATGAATTATAAAACCTACAAGAAAAATATAGATTTTATACAAAGGTTCCTCAGTATGGTCATCAAAATACACATTAGTGAATAAAAAGAACAATACGTGATTAATGAACACTTTTTAAAAAAAAATAAATATTGGGGTGAAAAATTAACTTATATTCAAGTAAATTCACTACAGTAATAAAACAAAATGTTATTTTTATGAAATATTAATAAACTTGTAATTTAATTTATATAAATAATATCAACATTTTATAATTTGAATTGTGAAGAGATGTTAGTAGAATTTGTCAAAAAATTTAAATTAAAAATTATATATATATATATATATATATATATATATATATATATATATATATATATATATATGTATTTATGTATGAATGTATACAAGTATACATGTGATAATGAAATAGAAAACTTGTAATTATTCACATGATGTTATTGTCTGTGTGTTTCAGTATACGCATACATAAAAGCGTTTGTGCGTGTGCGTACATGTTAATGTCTGTGCGTATGTATGTATTATCTAGCCGTTTCGGCTGGTGCGTGAGTCTGTCATACGTAGTCTGTTTCTCGTCTAGACAGAACGTCGTCAGTCAGTCAAGTCGACTAACAAGTCAAAGACTTTTGTACGAAACTCACAAAGACAGTTTAACATACGCCTATGCATCACAATTTCATTAAGATTTGTTGACCGTGGGGGAACAACACTGAAATACTTTATATACTGAACATAGAAAGTTTCCACGCATAGCGGATACACACGTGCATGCGTAAAGCAAACGTACAATACACACACACTTATGTGTATTATGTACGTGCGTACATATGAATGTGTACATATGTAAACAAGTCCTTGTATATACAAGTTACTTATGTATTTTTCCATATTGTATATTTTCTTAGAAAAAAAGAACAGAAAGAATATAACATTTTGTTTAACAGTACACATTTGTTAACTTACGGTTTTATTTTATTACAATAGTGCTTGGTACTGAGTGACTAGAAATATTAGTAACATTTAAAAATATTTCATAATTTAATGTCTATTCTAAAAATGTATAAGTGGATCAATTGTTATTATCTATATATATAAATTATGCCAAAAATCCAATTAGTTCTAAATATGTCTCTTCTGCATCAATATAATGCTGGGCATGCTGAAGCAATTGATAGATGAATTTTAATAAATCTGCTTTTAGGATGGCTCCAATGACTCTCATTAAAGCGATTTATATGGTTTTAATGTCATCGTACATTTTTTTTTGTTGCCATTTTCATTTTTGACGGAAAAATAGTCGCACGATCACAAATTCAACAAAAATGGTAGATGTTTGATGACTCAGACTTGTTTTTTCAGATGTAACATCTCAATTCAATATATGAAAATCAATAGACAAAAGTATATATGTACTCATATATCAACTATTTATAGAAAAAGGTGAATTCAAAATATTTTTTCTGTTTGTCTTTTTGCTAAATGTGTATTAAAATCAGGTATGATTATCAGTTTGACACTGTACTGAAAGTAATTAAAAATATTGAAAAATTACAAAAATGGTCAAAGTGCATAAAAAAATTTAGTTCTTTCAATAAAGAGATATTTGTAAAGAAAAATCGAAATAGAATCGAAAATACCACATAATACTGTTATTTATATTATAAAAAAGGATTAGTAATAAGTTTAATTTACAAGTTACCTACAACATGGTTAAAAAATTTATAAATTATAAAAAATGTGAAAAACTTCCTAGTTGAGTACAAGACAAATTTGCGCAGAAGTAGAAAAAGCATTTGACAAAAATATAAGTGTTAAAATTGTTGGACGAGTAATTAAAAAAGTAGTTTTAAAAATCGTATTTTCTAAAAAATATCGTTGATAACATGAAGTAAGTAGAGATAAAGGGATGACTTCGTTCATAAGTATGTGTACAAGACTCAAAGTTTTTGGAAACTTTAGCAATGAATGTAAATTTAAAATATTTGGTTCATCCTGAAGAAGAGTATGTGAGAAAACCGAGTTAAGAATTCAATAAAGAAAAATTACAGCGTTCAGTTAAATTTGACGATGTATTAATAATAGCGTGGGGATGTAAGGCCAAGTGGTGTGGGAACTTTTCGTTTTATAGAAGACACAATAGACAAATTTAATAACTCGGACATTTTAAATAGTAATAAACTTAAACTAAAAATAGAAAAGGTGAGATTTTTAAGACATGAATTGTACCAAAAATCACACTTTTTCTGTACTGAGTAAGAGCTATGCAAGGATTGTGAAAGAATAGATCCTGTAATATATCTAGAAGACTAGAAATATTACTTAAATTGCTTGACATGAACGTCATTGAACAATTGTGGGAAAACTGGAGCGATTATTAAACAAATATAAGATTTCTAATTAGAATAATTTGAAAAATATTTTCAGGAAAAATGGGCCTATATAAATAATAATTTTACTGTCATCGTATAATAACCATGTCACGTGATTTATTTGATTATATATATACCTTTCAAAAATATTCTATACACAAATAATTGATAAATTAATCGGTTATTAAAGAATTAATAATATAATTTATTAATAAATAAAAATAGTCCCGAAAAAATATGCTTAAAAATAATAATTGTTATTTGTTGTTGTCAATTTTTATTGAGTTATTTCTATATTATTTTGTACATCTGTAGTTTTTTCTTCTTGTCATATATTAGGTACAATTATTTATTAAATTACATATACAAGTATAAATTCAATACAATTTAAATTATAATTGTTTATGAATTTTAAGTAATCTTGATTTTTATTTTTGAATCTACATGATTTTTTTTAAAAAAATGTAATATTCGTATATATTTACATAATAGTGATGGGCAGAAAAATAAGATATCAAATTGTAATGTTTAAAATGTTTGTCATATTATCGAATTATAACAAGATTTTGCAGGTTAGGACTCTATTAGGAATTATATTATTTAACATATCTTATTAATGTAAGAATTTTGGTAGATAGTAATAATAACAAACATCTTGTGTAAATATGTGGGTATACAAATCAAACATTGTTGAAAATATTTCAATATTTATAGGAAAATTACAATACATTTTAACTTAATAGTTTTTACAAATATTTGTATGCTGTGTAAATTATGAGGAAGAAATAAACATTGCTCTTCCTAAAAAAGAATTGTAATTCGATTAATAAAACAAAATAACATTATTTAATATAGTGATCGAACTTTAATCAGTTCTTGATGTATAGTACTGAATACTATTCGATATTATGAAGAGTTGAAAACAGGGAACTCAAAAAAAAAAATAAAAATAAAATGTTAGTAAAAAAAAGATTAAAAATTTCCAATTACATTAAACATAAAATGAAATACTGAATATGATGTCTATCAGCCAGGAAAATATGTTAATATTTAAATGAAAATTTACTACACAGATGCATTGTTGTGAAAAAACTACTTGTTTTCTTTTTTTAAAAAAATGAAAAAAAGAGTTTATCTTTAGCAAAGTTTCGTCACAATAAACCCTTTTAATTTTAAAAGAATGTGTTACAGAGTAATGAATCTAATCTATTTTCCTCGGTTAGAAAAATCTATAAACGTTACTTTAAAAATATACCATTAGATCTAGGTTAAATGTTAAAAATCATTAAAAAAGGTTAAAGTAACATTCATGTGAGATGTAACAGCTAACACTTTGGCTCAATTGTGGGAATATATGACAAAATTGATCAAAACTATTCGAAAGATATTCTAGAAAATACATAGAACAGCATACAGATGGTCTTATTACATGGAAGTGTATGCAAGATAACGATCCGAAATATTATTTTTATTTTTATTATAAAATGGTTTCGTAATCATTATATTGATGCTTTGGCGTGGCATGTACAAAGCTCTGATTATAACATTTATTGAAAGACATCAAGATTGCAATAACAGACAAGTACTCTTAAATTTAAGTGAACTATGGACAGTTATATAAGAAACTTGGCAAAAAAACATCCATCGATAGGTGTTGTTCAATTAACACTACATATAACAAATGTAATGAAGATATAAAAACTAAAGGTTTCTTATAAAATATTAGATATTTGTATAACAGAACTGTTTTTCTGTAATTTAGAATAGAGGCGTTTTCTTTCAACGGTTATTGTATTATTTACAGCTGTTTAAAATTTTGGATTATAATTTATTAATAATTAGTTTTATAATAATCTTTTTTTCTTATTTTATTACACTTTTTAGTAAATATTAAATGTTGTTTTTGTTTTACATAATAGTTTAAAAATAAATAAAATGAATAAAAAAATTGAATATTGCTAAGTTCCTTATTTTTTCATTGCCAATTAATATATATATATATATATATATATATATATATATATATATATATATATATATCCCGAAATGTATTTTTTAATACTAAATTATTGGGTAAATTTATCACACAATTGGAATTTTATTAATTATATTTAAAAAATAATTTGAATATATTTTTTGGATTCAACGGTCAAAAATTAATATATATAAAAAAACACTTCAAATCACATGTACATTTTTTTTAAAAAAAAGTAACCGTTCTATATAATCGATTTAAAAGTATTATAATAATAGTAGGAGAGCGATTATTAACCTGTATCTTATTATCATGAAATATATACAGTTTTAATAATTGTTTTCTACTTGTCCGTTTTGTACTTGAATTAAACACGTATTGAATATAATTGGCAAAATGATAAACAGCAATAGGAATGCATGCCCATTAGGCCCACAAATGTAAAGATACCGCCTACAGAATTACGATTACATGTTTTCACTGCGAATATTGTGACACTAACCTAGAAAATGCGATGTGAACAAGTACCGAGGACCTTGGTGTCTGAGAATTGTATATAGGCTATGCAGTAGGTTGATAAGATTATATTACACACACACATGCACGCACATAAATATAGACATACATACATACATATGATACGTATATATATATATATATATATATATATATATATTTGTACATATACCAGTATAAAATACACACACTTGTGTGGTGTGTGTGTGCATATATGCATGATACGAGATCCAAGGCTATATACTGATCTCAAGCGGCATCGTCCGCCGATGCCATGCTGCGAATGTTTTAATCATACTTTTAGTTCAAATCTTCAATAGCGACTCTCAAAATGTTCAACATTATTTTTGAATTAAATTTTAAAACAGAAAAATGCATATATATATATATATATATATATATATATATATATATATATATATATATACACACATTTTGAATTATATAAATACCATAGGTAATGTGGAACAATTCAATTTGGCAGTCAAAATAATACATTGTATTTGTATTACTAATAATCAGTATCATCTTTCTATTTACTAATGAATAAAAAACATTTCTAAAACTGTTCATTTCAAGCAATCCAACATCTTTCTCTTCTATTCCACGCTCATAAATTTTCTTATATCTCTATTCCAGTTATACATGAGTCTCTTCCTGTGCCTTTTTATATATCAATAACTTATCTTGTCTAGCGATGGTATTTTTTTCTTGGTATATAGGATCATCCAAATGTGACGCCTAGATTTATGTTTTATTTTTTTAAAAAACAAACCAAAAAAAACTATACACATGTTTCTTTTTAATAAAATAAAAATCTAGGCGTCATAGTTGGATGATCCTTTATAACCTGTCTATTTCTATTTCAAATTTTTCGTTCTTATAATATCCATAATTTTTGATTTCAATTATTTCCACTCATTTCTCTTCTTATTTGTATGTGCTATTCATAACAAGCATCTTTCAACGTTTCTCTGTGTTATCGCATTTAAGATCCATATTTAATACCATAACTGATAATAGTTAAGATGTATGAATCAATTTTTTTTCTTAACACATATTCGTCAGGTAACTTTTTGCACCACCTTTCACCAAATGCCGGTATTTTTTGACACTATCTGTAGAAATGATATGGTCTATATAAAACTAATGTAACTTGTTAGAAATCATATATTTTTCAGTGAAATCTTGGAAAATGATATAAAACAAATTTATCTAAATATATAAATTTTTATTTTTTTTGGCTTTCCTTAGTTAAAAAACAATTAAATTCATAAAAAAGTTTAAATGAATTTCTAAAAACACAAAGTTATTATTCTCTTTTTTTTAGATGAAGTACATTATTTTTGAGTCTTTAATTTTATAAATAATTAATAATTTTTCAGTGAATGGTACTGTTCAAAATATATGCCAGTATGAAGGGGAATGTTGCAAAAGTCACATACTGTCACTATCATTATTATCAAAATTAGTTTGTGAAAAATCTGCCTCACAATCAGATACAATGCCTGCATATATTTTATTTTTGTCCTCCATTTTAGGTATATTTTATTATTTGATAAGAAAGGGTAAAAAAATTAACAATAATACAACTAAATTTGTTTAGTTATTCGAACACCCGAGCGCTTAAACTTTGAATAAAATTCTTTTATACCCAATACAGACTTATAAAGTTTTACTTTGTTTTTGATTACATTTGCACCGTTTGCGATGCAACTGAAGCTAAAATCAGTTCTCTCATGGCATTATCTCTGTTTGGTTAAAATTATAATTTAATATACTCAGAATTAAGAGAACAAAAATCAATTATTCTCTGTAATATACAAATGACGAATTTTTGTCATTTGGCTGTGGGTGATTCTCTGGAAGATGACGAATTTTTGGTCAAACGGACGAATATGTGTTAATACATAACTTACATATATATATATATATATATATATATATATATATATATATATATATATATATATACATATATGATTGAAAATTTCGAAATAAATAAGTCCAAAAAACATTAATAAACAGGATAAATATAAGAAAATTTCTCAGTGTGGAATGGAAGAAAAGAGCATTAAACTACTGGAAGTCGAAAGTTTTGGAAGAGGTTTTCATCTAGCAATGAATAGAAAGAAGTTATGTTGATATTGCAGATATATATATATATATATATACATATATATATATATATATATATATATATATATATATACAGAGAGAGAGAGAGAGAGAGAGATTAAAACATTTGTTAGAAATAACATTTAGGTAATAAAAAAAATGAATAGTTATGAAAGCATACAAAAGTTAAGGACATTATTAAGAGTGAAACGTGTGAACTAAAAATAAACCGGTCTATAATAAAACGAATAAACTGTAACTATTACAGACAACAGATATTATTGATTTGGAATTCATAAATATAAAAAAGTCTAGAAACTTATGGATAGATGAAACAGACATGAGAAAATTTGTTGGTGTGAATGAAAGAGAAAGACGTTCGATTGCTGGAATTGGAAAATTTTGGAAGAGGTTGTATGCAGCAGTGGACAGAAAAAGGTTGATAATAATAATATATATATATATATATATATATATATATATATATATATATATATACACACACATACGTACACACACACACACACACACACATACACACGTAAAGAAAAATAGAGAGAGACTCAATTAAAACTGAACGATAGTAAAGACCAGTATAGTGTCCAAACCCTTTAGTCTCATATGGATCACCCTGTATCATGTATATATATATATATATATATATATATATATAATGAGAAAGAGGGTTTTTTTTATATTATGAACTCAAATATACCATTATATTGAATTTAAAGAAAAAAAATTTGATCAATGCATTCTCCTACCTTGTTTCATTTATGGTAGTGAAATATAGGTCTTAAATGTTATAATAATTCAGCGGTTCTAGATAACACAAGAAGAATAGAAAGATGTATGTTAGGAGTTACACGGAGGTAAAAAGAGAACCGAAAAGATCGGTGAGAAAACAAAGTTATGAACATTTATAGCAAAAGTGAGGAGTTTAAAATGGAAATGGGTCAGTCATATACCAAGAAGAAATAACCACTAGCGGACAAGAGAAATTATTGATTGTAAACTTAGATATACAGAAAGGTCCAAGAAGAGATCTATGGATAGATGGGGTAGAGATATAAGAAAATTTGTAGGAAAAGACTGGAAGAAAAAGATATTAGATAAGATGGAAAAGTATGATTGGTAGGAGTAGTCTAGATTTTTCGGCACTTTTTCTGGGTACAGCCAGTCGAAGGACACAAAATATTGAAAGACTCAGATAAAAAAATTCAGTTTAAGAACATCTGTTCTAAGAACGAAAATACCTATATGAAGGAATAAAATTAACGAAATTCAGATAGTATATACTTAAATTCGACCTAAAAAAATAATCGTACCAAACATTAGAGTATAAGTAAATATAGCAATGATAATATAAATATGATATTTTTTATATGATGATTAAAATGTTAAACATGTTGCTATCGTCTAAGTAAATTGTGAATTGTTGTAAAAAAATATACGTGAAGGACAAGTTAAATTATTTCTTTTGTAATTGTGACCAGTTTATATTCATGTGTAATTTTAAATTTAACAGTCTTAAGCTAACTGAAAAGAGGCGGACCATGAAATGAAAAAAGGCCATTGTTGGGGTAGTATTTTCCACCATGCTATGCGATAAGATGTGAACGAAAAGAGGAGAAGAAGGAAGAAACATATTTATTCCATGTTCGACTTATGTAATATAGAGATCATATTTTAACTGGATTATAAGAAAGCGTTTATTAACATAACTGAAAAATTATTATATTCGAGATTTTTGCAAAAATTTATTGATCTAGAAATCTACTTTCACTAAAAATAATAAAATATAAGTTACTTTTTATTACGAAGTGCAAATGTTATTATTGCATATTTATGTTCAGATTACAAAATTTTATACTATCAAAATTTTTATTAAGAATAATTTCATTGAATTAAAATGGTTGCGAATTTTTTATCAGATAAAATGTTTACATTTTCAAGAAAGAAATTGAAGTAAATGTCTTTAAGCAAATGTCATTACTTTCCCCATTTGATACTAAACACAAAATTATCATTTGTGGAACATTTTTTAAATTATATAACATGAACTGATTTTCCGAGAAAGTTACAATTTTTTAGTTATTTTTTTAAAAAAAATAAGTGAAATATTATTTCACCATAAATAAGAAAAATTAAAATATGTTGATAAACTATTCAGTAGGTTGGAAATATGAAATATTTTTAAGTTAATGTAAAAAATTTACCGATTAAAAAATCAGTAATTTATTTAGAAATAAAAAAATAATAAAACTAAAAATATTTATATATTTGTTATTTATTAAAATAATTATTATTTTGAACGAATAAAAAGTTAAAATATTAAAATATTTAATTTATAACATGATTATTTTTCTTATGAAACTATCTTAACCATTTTATTTTTATTCAACAATTTTATAATCTTTGTTGCTATAATTAAGTAATTCTATTTTTGATGATAATTGAATCAATGAATAAAATGACAAAATTAATTATTAACTACTTTTATAAAATTGGTTATTATTTTGGACAAACAAAATTATATTTACTAAAACTAATTTAACTGCATTAGTCAGAAACTTCAAACGAGTTAATACACATGATTGTTAATGTCAACAGATAAAAATTTTTCCACATTTGAAAAAATATTTTATAAATTTATTTAAGTGAAAAAGAATATGAATTCTTATTTTCATTCATTATTATATTCGAGTCTTATTTTCTTATACCCATTTTTGATATTATTTCAATTTATTTCCTTAGACCAATACTGAGTACTAATTTCTACAATCAAATTTGACTTTTAGTTTAGAAAAGATGTACAAATGATAATAAAAAACTACATACTACTATTTATATTGATAATGTGATAAATTCACTTTAATATAAATGTATCACTCATCCCATACTATAAAAAATTATGTGTTCAATAATCATATATTGTCCACTTTATTCTCTGATGTGCATTTCGACAGGCATGATCATTCTTAAAGCAATGCAGAGTCAAATTTATAATGCAGTACTATCTACTCTTTATAATGTAATACTCTGACGATGGTGATGTGGCTTTCGAAATGAGCATCTGTGAATGAAATGAACAATAAATGATTATTGAACACTTATAGAATTTTGTGGTGTTGTGATAAGTGATTCATTTGTGATGAGTGTTTTATTTATAGAGATTTATGTCAAATATACAATTATCTTAACAATTTTATGATCATTTTACATTTAATAAAAACTGCAAGAAAGACCAATATGATAACAAAATATATTTGTACTTATACAAGTAATCAAGAAAAGTGTTGTTAAAAATGAATCGATTACAAGGGTAGTTTAATTATAAATGAGAATTTAGTTCCTTTTCCTTCCACAATCAGTCTTTACTTTCGAGCGCATTGTGACGTGTTTAGACATGTTTAAGCTTTTAAATCGTAACGATCTAAGTCTTCATCTTCTTATTAATCAATTGCTGTTATGATGTTTGAGTAAAAAGTTTCAAGCTATATTGGGTAATCATTATCAAATTTATTATAAACGAAAAGGTCAAACCTTCTGAAATTTTGACTAGACTTCAAGCACAGTTTGAGAATGACTATTTGTCACAGGCAAGAATGTACGACTGGGTAAAATTATTTCGAGAAAATGAATACCATTTAGAAAATTAATTCTACGTTTGGCAATCGAGAAATTCTGTTAACTCTGATAATATTTAAAAATTGAAGATATTGCTCGGGCTGATCGCCGAATAACTGTTGTCTGATTAGTATATGGAATACTGCATGTGGAATTAAAATACAGCAAAGTGTACACAAGATGGGTTCCATATAACTTTACACTGGAACACAAATAAAGACATTTAGTGGTTATTAGTACAAGATGGGTTAGTGAGGCTGCCTATCATATATTTTTAAAATATACATACAGGAAAAATTTTTTAGACATTTAGTGGTTATTAGTACAATTCTTCAATATTTTGAAAATATACATACATTTTTAGACTCTATTGTAACTTATGATTAGACATAACGGTCTATTATTTTATTCCTGAATTCAAAAGAAAAATATGGAGTGGAAACCTGGCGAGTTTTTTCTTTTAAGAAAATCAAAACAATTTTTTCAGCAAACAAGATTATGGGTATAGTGTTTTAAGATTTAAAGAATTCATTTATCTGTACTTTTTCACAAGTTCAAAAAATATTAATGCACAGTATTATTCAACTCTTTTGAATAAAAAAGTGAAGTTTGTAATCCGTTCTAAACGGAGATTCTATTCGTTTTATTCAGGGCAATGTTCGTCCTTATAATTCTGTTTTAACCACAACTCTCTATTAACTCAAATGGATTGTTTTGCTCCATCCATCATATATCTTTGATTTGGATACTTTCGATTATCACCTGTTTGAACTACTGAATGAAATTTTAGGATGCAAAAAATTCCATAATAATGACGAGGGCACTAAAACTGCGCAGGGTTGGTTTGACAAGTAACTAAAAATCTTATTTGAAACAAAAATCACGAAGTTTCCGTAACGATGAAACAAGTGGATTGCAGTCGAGGGTCTATATTGGAAAAATAGCATGTGAAATATATCGATGGGGCATAAAGTTTATAGAAACAAGAACCAACAAGAACCACCCTCATATATTATAAAATTATAACATTGAAAAATATCTATCTGTACTCGTATTTTATGTATTTTTGTATTTAATAAAACATCGTAATGAATCCAGTGTTTATAGAAAAAAGGAGTACAGAAATAAATCGTTGTGGTACTACAACGCCGTTTTATAAAATCCCATAATGTTACGATCTCGTCGTATTTACGACTATTTAAGACTCATAAATAGAACAGTGTCCCAGTGCACGGCTTTCTTTCTAACAGCACGCCGCCCCACGCGTACATGCCATAAAACTGAACAAGTTTGGCAAACACTGTACGCGGCCGTTAACTTAAAATACGCTCTTCGCGTCCATGGCCTGTATGCGCGACTGTCTAATGTGGAGCCGTTGCAGGGCCAGTCACTTAAGTCAGTTGTGTTGTGTGTCGTTCAAAGACCGTTGAAATGTTTTATTTGCATCGATTATGAATCGCTTTTTTATAACCGAGTCATTATATTAGTCTTCATTTACACGCTCGGCGTCTAACGTAGCCCCGAGCGAAGATTTTTACTATGCCTACTTTTCTATAAATAGATTGTCGTGACTAATTAATGAATACGTTCAAGTACTGTGTGACTCGGTAAAAAAAGCGTACCTTCATGTCGGAGCCGCACACCTGTGGAAATTGATCCTATCGCATATTCAATATTAAGTTTATAAGTTAGAATATTAACGTGCGCGCACATACATTATACTATTTATACACATAATATCGTATCTCTATCTCTTTTTCTCTGCACATACACACACACACACATACATAAATAAATACATACATACATATACACACGAGAGTCGTTTGATAAGTATGGTAAATTTATTTATTGTTTAATTTAATTTATTAATTAATTTAATTTTTGAATTTAGTTTTTCTTATTTGTTTACCATACTTATCAAACGATCCTCGTATATATACATACACACACATACATATTTCTGTATTAATATGCATATATAACTGTATTTTAAATAAGGATTACATTAATAATTAACAAATTCTATTTTTATAAATAACATTTCTTTTATAGCTTCAATTCAAAACAGTTTCTTATTTTAACACTAAAATTATTTTATGTACCAGAATAAATGAGTAATAAAATTACAGATTACAGACGTACATGAGGGTCATTTGAAAACTTCGTGACTTAATAATGAAATACTATTTTTCTTTCTAGAGTTAATTTTATTTTTCCATATAATCTCCTTGAACTTTAACATTTTTTAACTAGTAATAATTCAATGATTTTATCCTATCCTAAAAGTACAATTCCTCAAGGACTTGAAAACAGTCGATTCCAAATGAAAAAAAAATATTACTATTAATTTTTTTTCAGACTTAGGAATAGACAAAAGTGGGATGGAGCTAAATCAGGTAAATAGAGATAGTGCAGCAGTAATTTCTACTTTAATTTGACGATTTTTGATATTGAAACAATACTTGTATAGAGACATGCATTATGCTGATGTAATATTATTGTTTTTTTTAATATACCTGGTATTTTCCTAAGAAAATTTTGTTAGTCAGTCCAAAAGATTATCATAGTATTTACCCCTGATTCTTTAATCATCTGGAAAATGATTAATATTATTCATTAAACAATACTGAAAATGGTAGCGGAGCATCATTATGCGTCCATTGTTTTGATTCTGATGTATAGTGGTGGATTTTCAATGTGCAATGATGTAAGTAGTAGAACATCATAAATGATTACAAGTCATTGAATGAAATCAGTTGTAGTTTTCTTAGAACAGTCTAAACACTCTTAACAAATTACCTGTCTTATAAACATCCTTTTTAACATTTGAATTATTTTTTTGGCAAAGAAAAAATTCAACAATAAAGTAGTAAAATTTTCCAATACCGTCACAAGTAATAAATAAGTCAATTCATGTCATCAAAAAAGGTCGCAAATTTATGGAAAAGAACATGTTGCAAAGACAATAAATAAGGGAAAGCACTTCATGCTTGCAGATCAGATGACGAAAAGAAAGATACAACTCCCAGTTGTAGATGGATTGAATAAGGACACAAAACACAGATTAGTATAAGTATATATAAAAAAGTTAGTCTAAATTTTAACAGAACCAACACTAACTTCTTGGCCGGCAGTGGTCGCCCCCGCGTGGGCGACCTGGAGCTCTGTCGGTCAACCGAAAGCATCGGTCCCGCAGTTGGACAACAGAAACGCTCCACATGTGATAATTTCCCTCCCGCGCAACGAACCAGGGGTATGAGCAGCGTGAGTCCGAAACTTCCCTCGGAAAAGTTGGCACTCAAGTACTGACGGCCAACGCAGGCCTCAGACGCAGTAGAGATTTTTAACAGAAAGGCTCTGACGATGATGGCGTCGCCATCGAAAAAATAAGTGAACAATAAGTGATTATTGAAATGCTTTAAATTATTGTGGTGTTGAGGTTAAAATTCATTTGTGTAAAATGAAGTAGTGAATTTATATCGATGATAATCGCATTGCCGAAGAAATGTGCATCAGCTTATTGTTGTCATAAACAAACAAAATAAACAATAAGTAATTACTGAATATTTTCTACTATCTTGTGGTGTTGAGGTGATGATTTGTTTGGATGAAAATAAAGTAGTAATCAAAATCGCCTTAGAGGAATTTGTTAGTTTCAATTTCTACATAATTGGTTTAATACACTGAGAAGTGTATTGTTTTCGATATTACTTAATTTATTAAATAAAAATTATTTTTAAAGTTACAGATGTCCCAAGTTTTATTAAAAAAATCCGTCATTTCATATGAAACAATCTAATATTTACTTGTAATCGGTATCATACTAAAATGTTGAAAAATTACAATTTTTTCATTTTTTAATGTAATATTCTGACGATAACATTACGGTTATCACAATACACATCAACTAATAAAATGAATAATAAATTATTACTGATTAATTTTATTTAATACTGTAATATTGAAGTTTGTAATTCATTTATATTAGATTAAATACTGTATGCTTTTTTAAAAAATACATTGTTTTATGTATCTGACTGTTGAATTTTTGAGTTCATAAAAATACTACGATATTTATTATATAAGTTGACTAGTAATCCTCACATACAGTAAATGTGTTAATATAAAACATTTATGATTAATTTTTTTAACCATAGGCATATATTTTCTCATCATGAATTTTAATTAATACACTTAAAAAAATCTTAGTGAAGCTGCACAAAAAATTACCAATTCAAATGATTACGGCGCTAATAGTTCAGCACCGTACAAAGTTCACTCATTGTGCAGCTGAAGTCAGCCATTGAAAATATATATATATATATATATATATAATATGAAATAAAAATATGTACTAATACAAAAAAGAACATGTTTCATGAACAGCAATAACGATGTTTAACATAAATTTCAATAGCAAAAAATTGGCATCGAATGTAAATTTTCTTGTTTTCATACGAAACATTTGCTGGTTTAATTATTAATTCATGAAATTATGGACGTATATGGTACAATATTATTTTACATAATTAAAATCGAGGGGTACGTTAACTATTGCTAATGCCCATCTGTCCGTTACGCGCGTCCACAAGAATTATCTCCATTGGTTAAATTCAGTGAGCTTGGCCGAGTACGTTATTAGAACCGTACAAATAAATAAATAAACTCTCAGGTAGAGATAAGTTTTAAATAAATAAATAAAAAAAGATATCGAGGAAAAATTATAAATTACGAAATCAACTAGCTACTTGGCGAAGAATGAATAATAAAATGAAAAAATACGATTTGATCAGAGATATTTGAGCTAACATACTTGTTAAAATAAACACATTTGAATGAGAGCTCCGTTTCCGTATGTATGTACATATATACGTAGGTAGGTATGAATATAAATGACGATAAGAAAAAACTTGCGCGCCAAAAATGTACTCGCGTAATGTCTCTATATGAAAATTGTTGTGTACTCGAAGGAATGTTGGACTAGTGCCAGTTCGTACAGGTTCTCTGATATCATTCGAATGGGAATGATCGACCTTAGTTATTCGATATGGAGGAGTGCGCGAATGGCCGCGGTCAGTACGAAAACATTATTCGGATGACGCTTGACGTCGCGCATTCATCCCCACTAATAACGAAATTGAACGAATTGAAAATTATTGACACTATACAGGTCGGGTAGTTGCGCGAGTAACTTTCACCAGTAGCCAAATAATGTTATTACAAGTTCAACACTATTATACAAATTATCCATGTAGAAATGATGATGTTTGTCCAAACAATGTTTCAATAATTCTATTATAGTATTTTTTAACATCTGTTCAGTACCGGATTATAATTTCAAACTAGAAATATATCTCTTGAAAGAATCACATAACATTCTAATAAGGATACCATATTTTGTATTTTTATTACAACCTTACACATCAGTGTATCATACCTTCATCGATGGATATATTTTGCTTTGGATTATTTTTTTTAAAAAACAATAATATTTCATCTGTTAAACATTGAATAAACGATCGGCGTTGTGAGGCATACTTTCCTTATTTGAAATACGTACATATGTCAATATTTATTAAAATTTATTACGACTCATGGTTTTGGAAAAAATGTGTTTCAATTAGTGGATTTAACGATCAATAGTCATTTATTCTAGATTTCTTCATTAAACCTATAATAATTACTAAACCACTTTTTAAATTCAGTTGAAGTTACATTTAATCCAGATTTTTGTAAAGTTTTATACCTTCACAAATTTTGAATATAATATTATACTTGCTTGTTTCCAAAGCAATAAATTCAAGAAAATCATTTTTAATAAATATACTCACAATATTTTCTACCTTATTTTTATTTCTAAAAAATATACTTAGTCCTACTGAATCCTCAAGTTTCATTTTTTCTAGGTTGATCAATATCTGACCAGCCGAACTCAATATCTTGATCACTTTATTTTGAATCACTTGATATATGAAACACTCGCACATTTATTCTTGTATAAAAAAAGTGTTCTGAGTCTTCCATCTAATTGGGATTATTCTGTACATGAATAAAAAAGTCTTCTATGTCACAGGTACTAACATCATTTTTACTATCTTTAAATATTGAATAATCAACATATTAATCTTGCGAAAAAGTTCCTACTCGTTTATTTTCCATTGTTAATGAAAATATTTATGAAATAATACAATCAGAAATCTATAGATTAGCGTTCAAAATTAAATTTATGGGAACAGCTTACACCTAACAGCAATATATTTATTTTATAATAATCAGAAAATTGAAAAAAATATAATAGACTTTCTCATGTCTGTGCATCCCTAATGTAAAATTGAGATGTATTTCCAATAGCAAGATTAGTATTATCAACCATTAACACGTTGACGTAAATGACGTCTATAGCCGTCCAATGCTAGTGATTGTAGGTACAAATGACGGCAATGGTCGTCCTATATTTTTAGTATTATAAATAAATGATTAAAATGTATATCAATGTTAAATCCATTTTTTTCTAATTTCTTTAATCTTCCTCCAAGTATGAATGATGAAACATTTCTCATTAAGTGATAAAGTTATTTTATTTCAACTATTCCCAGAATTGGAAACTGGTTGCGACAAGCGTGCTCATAGAATTTAACGACGTGCATAGCCGCAAACATTTCATACATTTTGTCTCAGTCTCTTTTCAAGTGTGATTTTGGAAGCTTCAAAAATTTTGTCTGAAATTATTACTGGAAAATTTTTATAAAATTTACTATTCTACTTTTTTTCGTTACAAATGTTTTTCAAAATTAAATTTTGTATCTCTAAATGGATTTTTGAATTTTTGGTATGTTATAATAAATTTTTGTTCTTGAATTTTTAATTTTGTATTAAAGAAAAATGTAGTTATATGTTTATAAAAATATATTTTGTCCTTTTTATTAAATTATTCTCAAAAAATATCGTTATAGTCTGTACAGCTACCAAAATTTCTATAGCTGTCTTTTGTGTATCAGAGAAATCGAGCTATTAAACACAAATGGCGGTTATAGACGTCCACCATTTTTTAGGAAAATTTGTTAGAAAATATAATAATTTTATTCTGTAAGTATGAAATCTTGATCGTTGATTCTTGAGTCCTCAAGAATCAACTAATTAACAAAAAAAAAATGTTTTTGTCGTCCATCACCGATTCAAAGTGAGCGTCAACATGTTAAAGTATTTGTCTAGTCGAATTTTTTTTGTGCAATGAGTTTTTTAGCGATTAAACTTTCAGTAATTAATTTTTAATTTCGTCTAAAATAAACAAATACTTGATATTTATTTTTAAAATAAAATAAATGTTAATTGATAACGTAAATAAAGAAATATTTAATTTTATCCATATGTTCCATGTAATTCATATTAATCTATTTTTTAATGTATTTAATGCTCTCATAATCACATCTGTGGAGTTAAATATACTTAAAAAAATTAAATACACACACCCAGTTTTGAAAAAAAAAAATTCAAAATACACTGACAGGAAAAAATTTAAAAATAAACAACCAAAAATAAAAAATTGATATCGTTTTTTAATATTTTAAAAGATATAAATTTGCGTTCAATTCATAAAATTTAAATATATTTTAAACCACACTAAAGGCATTTCTGCTATAAAAACAAAAATATCAACCTCATTCAAGTCATTGGACAATATGGAATTAAGCAAAAAAAAAACGATTACAAATCTTATTTAAATTCATTTTAATAAAAAAAAAATATCTCTCTTCGTTTTGAAGAATTTGTAAAGTCTTTTTGACGTTGATTTAATAAGGTTAATAGTTATTTCTTTGATAAATAGTAGGTCCATTTATCTAGTAGTCTATTTTTTAAAAAAAACTTTTGAAATAATTGTTAATCATTTCACATAATTTTTATACATTTTTGCAAATTACAATACAATTGTTTTTTGCGTACACAAAAAATCTCTGCAGCTATTCTACAATAATTTAAGTGTTTAATAACTTTCTTTATAATTCCTAGGTTTACTACTTATCCTGTTGAAATTTCAAATTACTATTTAGTGTTGATACATTTTTTAAAATTTAATTTTATTTTTATTAATAAGCAGCTTGTTATTTTTTCTGTTGTAAATTTCAAAAAACTATCCAGTTTTGATACACTTATTCTTGGATTTAGTCTAATATCCTTTCGTAGTGTCGATCTAAAAACTTGAGTCGATCGAATCAAGTTTATTATAAATTTTTAATCTTTTTATTATATCAAAAATGTTTAATTTCCCATAATTTTGTTTCCTCTTAATGAGTAATGGTGTTAATGTTTTATTTCTTTGGAAATTTCTCTTTGTGCCATCTTCTTTGTAAAAAAATGAATTAAATATTTTTTTATCAATTAAAGAATGCAAGAAATTAAAACCAGAATATAAGTGGACTGTAAACTAATAAAATAAATAATAAAACACAAAAAATAGAAACTGCAGTGTGACTAAACAATTTCCCAAATTCTGTATTATTTAACCTAATAACAGAAAGATTTTACAAGAAATTAGATGATTATTAGTACTTAAATTATAAGATAAAAATATTAAAATAGTATGTTATGCTGATGATGCGGTTTTTACTGCAATAACAGAAAATAAGCTAAATATATATTGGATTAATTTGTTACAATTGTAAAAATATACACTAATAATGTATTTATAGAAAAAAATAAAATCAAATATAGTATAAAAAAAACAATACGATGAAATTTGGAGATACGCGGAGAAATGATACAAGTTATTTAAATAAAATGATACTATTATCACTAGTGATTGAAATGTTAACAAGGAAGTAAAACATTACACAACTCAAGAATCAAGAATATCCGGATTATTAAGAAATATCATCTGAAAAAAATGTAAGACGCTGGAAAGTAAAATAAATATCTACAAGACAATAGCATGACCAATAATGGAATGTAAAGCAAAAACCCGTCCAGAAATCAATAAAACAAAAAAGATATTAAGAACAGCCGAAATCAGTACTTCGAGGTTAACAAAAATACATTAGATCGAATACGCAATATAGAAGGAAGGAACATAACTGTTATTGTAAAATTTACGAGAAAACAAGAAATAACGAAGCGATCATATTAACAGAATAACAGATAATCATTTAATTAAAATTGTACGATATGTTAAACGATATGCAGGAGGATCGCTGAAGGATAGTTAGTAAATTGGATATCTACGTCGGAAAAGGCAATGTGAAGATAAACAGACAAATGCCTAAAGAAAAAAGAAAAAATATTGCGAAATTCATTGGTGCTACGTAAGATTGAAAGAAATTAATAAACAGAAGAATCTGGGTATATACATTCATAATAAACAGAAAATTCAAATTAATTCTTGCTCATCACTTTTGTGAGTAACAACATTTGTCGTTTTAAGTATTTACTATTTTTAAAAAAATGAAATTTACAATCCAAATGTATATATTATACAGTACTTCTAAAAAACTATATTACATTTAAATTATCATTTTCAAGACTTTAAAATGTTAAATGTTAAACGTTAATATGTCCCATGACTTTTCAATGACTGTAGAATAAAATGGGTTTAATTTAACTGTAGATGCAATTTACTTAATACAAGTGTTTTACTATTTCAAGTATGTGAAATACTTAATTTTTTATATTATGATTAAGAATAATTATGAAAGTAATTTGAAATTAAATAAATGTATAAATTGATGAACATTTAATTAATCTGAAGACAAATATATTTTAACACATTTTTTTAGATTGTTTAAAACTATAAAAAAATTGTAATACAAACGAATCTGTGGTGTTAGAATAACAGACATTACAAGTTTTTATAAAAGTGTTCAATAAGAAATGAAAATTGCTTAAAGAAATACTACTACTACTCGTCAGCGTTACAGCTCTTTTAGCTTCTCTGACAGTGCTAGTAGCAATAAAACTTTTCCTAACAGAACTCAATGTCAGTTAGGTTTTTACGAAATGAGATTCTCGAACTTGGAGGACTCTCTTACTGGGGATCGAATGTTATCCCATGACAAGCAATGATGTATACTACTGTCATCGACCAGTCAACTTAAAAAACACAATTCGATTTTATAACGTAACGCTCTAGAGCTGATGGAATAGTCATCAAGTTCACGGGATAGAATAATGTGAACAGTAAAAAAATATTCATTTACATACAAATGAATCAGACGAAGTGACAAAATAATAACGATAAAAAATTCATATAAAAAATAATCTCTATCTAGATTTTAACAGAAAGGTTCTGACGATGATGGCGTCGCCTTCGAAATGCATCAGCCGATATAATTATAAATAAAAAGTGAACAATAAGTGATTATTGAACACTTTAAACCATTGTGGTATTGGGGTTAAAATTCATTTGTGTTAAAATAATCTCTACCTTAATAATTGAATAGTAGTGAACGTGTAAATCATAAATAACATTTTATTTAAGAATATAGAGAAAAGAATATATTATGTCTATAATAATCGAAATTATGATTTTAGTATTATTTTTGAAACTAAGAAATTAGAAAAAAAATATTTTCACACAAATGAATTTATCATCCCAAAACTACACGGTATTATACAAATATTCAATAATTATTTATTATTCACTTTATTTGTTTATAAGCTGATGCGTAGTTCGATGACAATGTCGTCCATCGCCACAGCACTAAATTAAAAAATCTATCTAAAAAATTTAAAAAGCATTATAAACATCAAAAAAAAAAAATATAAAGCAAAGTTCTGACAATGATAACAGTGCTATCTAAATGCATGTATTATAAAAAATTAAGTAAGCATTAAATAATTACTGAGAATTCATTATAAAATAGTTACAAAAAAATTTCGTATTTTATTTTTTATTAAAACAGGATTTGTTTCTAATTTATAATTTTTTGTGACTCTTCCTATTTATATTTATATATATATATATATATATATATATATATATATATATATATATATACATATGTATGTGTGTGTGTGTGCATGTATGCATGTATTTATCAAAAAATTTAGAGGAAAACTAGCTCCAAGCTATTTTTCAAATTTTATAATGATTTTTTAATTTAATTTTTGTCTTTGTGAAATTTTGTTTCAAAATTGAAAAAGGGGCAGTGGAAATATTTTAACTTTTAGCCTTTGGGGAAGACGTTCTAAATAGAATTAAACATTTTGAATGATTCAAGTATTTTAAAGAAGACGCAACTTCATTTAAGGCAGATGAAAGAATTATTATTTTTTGTATGTGTTGATATGCATTTCAATGGTTATTTTATCATCGTCAGAGCATTGTACTATTAAATAAAATCAATATAAATGATTTTAAATCTTGTCAATTGTATGTGTGGGTAACTGCTGAATGGGTGGGAATGTTAAAAACGTTGTTGATTATTATACTTTTTTAAAAGAATAAACATTTATATTATAATTTGAAAAAGTTGGAAGATAGATAAAACGATCATGCAAAATATGTACAGTTAAAATTGAGAAAAAATCGATACAATCAATATTTATGTCACGAACAATAATTATCAGCGAATCTACTTTTCATGTAAACTGTTATTTTCTATGTAGATATAATTAATTTCAACGGTAGATCTTTAAACACAGATATGTCAGATCGTACATTAAGATACACTGACCGGTTTATATTCGCGATATCAACACGAACGTTCGCTGTATGAATTGTAATTTAATGTATTTGAAGAAAATGGATCTTGGATGATTTTAATATTATGTATGTATATATGTGTATACACACACACACACACACATATATATATATATATATATATATATATATATATATATATATATATATATATATATATATAATGCATGTACTTTAAATTAAAATGATAAATCACAAAGTTCTTTTTTTAAAAATTCCTTTAGAAATGAGGGTGTATTTTAAGGTAGTAGAATACATTCTTTAACCTATCCCATAAATAATTTAGTATTTTAGTAGAAAAAATACAAACAAATACTTTTAACCTCTCGCAAAACGATTTAATTTCAAACAAATTTACCTATTCAAACTATTTAATTAATTTATTTACTATTCAGAATATTACTTTGAAATGTGTGTAAAGTAATTTGTTTAAAGAAATTTGCTGAAACTTTTTAAGTATTACATTCTGGTATTAAGTATTATTATTGTTAAATACTTAAAATATTGCAGCATATCTAGCCTATAAAAATTGGGGTTTGCTCGAGAAAACTCTTACAGTTAAAACTCGTAATTTCCACTCAAAGGGTTAATCTATTTAGAGGCTTACATTATTATAATTTGAAATGTATCAGTAAAATAAAATTCATGCACAATTCAATTAAAAAATATGTACTTATAAGTATTTATTAACCTATTTTCAAAATATATATTAATACTGTGAATAATTCTTATCTCATGAAATGTAGATTTATATACGGTTTGTTCGAATTTTCATTTAAGTAGTGATGTTTTTTGAAATTAAGTATTTTTTTATAAATACTTTATAACTGTGTTCAATTTAGATGAAATTCGATGCATGTTATTAGTTATAATGTTAGATGTTATAGAACATTTTTTATATTTATCAAAAAATCAGTAGAAAATAAACATAAAAATTAACGATAACATTAATGGAAGAGATTAAAATGTTAAGTGAAATTTATGGGGAAGAATGCTTTAAAACAGTTTTGGAGTGATATAAAAGTTTGGAGAAGGTCGAAAATTCATTAACTAGTAAAAAGAAAAAAAATATGGAAAAAGTACAAGAATCAATTCGATCATTGCATGTATGCAAGATTAATCGAGAATATAATTTGTAAGTAAACCGTATTTTTACCAAAAATTTGCAATGAAAAAATCTGCGTATGATTTGTTTTGCACATATCCATTATTGTATGTAATTGTTTAGCATCAAAATTGTTATAATGTTTAGCCATCCAGCTCATTCGCCTAATTTGATATCTGCGACTATTTTATATTTCCAACACTTGACATGAAATGAAAAGCAGAGTAATTTAACAGAATTTTAGAGACTCAAAAGGTATCGTTAGCAATTACAGCTATCCCGAAAGAAAAATATCTGATATGTTTTCAAAATTTGTATAGATATTGTAAATGTATATGTCTATAGAAGAAATGTATTTTGAATAATCAATAACAAAAATCATCAATATTATCAAATTAAATTATATGAATAAATCATTAATATTATATGAAATAAAAATTATTAATATTATACAAAAAATATGTTCATTAATTCAAGTTCGTATACTTTTGGGACAAGCCGTATATATTAATCTATTAAATATATTTTTTCGATACTCATAATTAGATATCCTTTATGATTTTATTCCTAGGAATTTTGTTTAAAAATTACCGATATGAAAACCGCACAAACTTTTTCAGTTATTTGATAGTACATTTTTTTGATAAAATACTACATTATAGGAAAAAATAAAATTATAATAATGGACAAAAAGTTTGTGTTATATTAGTATTCTAAACAATTTTGTTTAGTAACTCCAACTTTTCAAAACATTTATTTCGAATTTAATTTAATAAAATAAAATAACGTCTAGCAATAAACTATAATTTTATAGTTTAAATTTTATATTTGTTTAAATATATTTATTGCAACAGATCGAAAAATCATTTACTGTAATCACAATATCCTGGTGAAAAAATCATTTTATAAGTGCTGATAATTGTAGCTTTGATTATCACGCCAGTGATGTGCCCTTGTGAGCGATTTGGTTATTCGATAGCCAAATCGAGAAATATAGCTCCATTGGGGGCCACGAAAAATACTTCACTGTTTTATATCGACTAGTAAAGCCTGTAGTAAATAATTTTAAATTACATAAACCATCAATCTCTACTTATTCTTCATACTTAAATAATTTATGATTTAAACGTTCTGGCTAAACAAGTCATTTTTTAATTGTAAATTTGTTTAATTAGTACTGTAGATGTCAAATTACAAAATAAATTATTGCAAATTAAAAAATATATTTTCAACATGTCTAATAAATTAATTATAAAATAAATTAAAATATTATCATATTCTTCGATTTATTTTTAAATTTAAAAAGTTAGAAAGTAAATAATTATATGTTAAATGAAATTTTTTTAAAAAAGTATTTTTTATTATAGACGTGAACTAAAATAAAATTCCGAAAATCATATAAGGCAACTAATACATTTGATACCAGTATGTTATTAATTTCTATTTCCTCGCGTTATTTAAAATATATTATTGTATATGATTGAAATGAAATTATGAATAATTATTGGATTTATATTTACATTGAAGAACAAAATCACTTAAAAAAGTGATTTAGAAAGTGCTGTTCTTTTGTATAACTGTAAACGAATATAATTTTTCATATATTAAGTACCCAAAAAATTCTGCCTTTTGGATCAAATTTTGACCTAGTTAAAAGTCAAATTTTGATAGTTGGAATAGATTCTTTATTCTAATTATACAACATTTAAAACAAAATTAATACAAACATCAAAAATAAAATTAATTTCAAAAACATATTTCCTCTATGTTTGATAGACTTCAAGGAGATAATCGATGAATGAATTTTCGAATGTACAATAAATTTTCGAATCAGGGAAAAATCAAACTAAAAAAATTGAAATAGAAGTTAAACAACACACTATGTCTAACTGGAAAAAATTATTAAAATAACATTTAAAAATGAAATCAACAAGAGAATTAAAATGAGACGAAGTCAATTCGAAAAAAATATACACCAGAAGTCGAATATGACTCAAGGTTTGAAGAGAAGAATTTTTGATCAATGTATTCTGTACGTATTTTCATTAATGTATGGCAGTTACAATTAAATATTATAATAATATTGGGTGTACAAATTAATTCGGTCCGTTTTCAAAAGTGGCTCTAAAAACATTAAATTTTTAAATAGTAACAGCTGATTTCCGTGGTTTTAGACAGATTGGAGATCTGCCGATAACATCCAGTTTGTATTGTTTTGAGTTTCATACAAAATGTTCTTTGTTACGCTGTTGAAAATGTCAGATTTTTTGATAACTAAACAGCATTTGCGGGAAGTTTTAATTTTTTATTTTAATTGGAAAAAAGTGCAGCTGAAACTCATCGTATGCTTGTGGAAGTTTACGGTGACAATGCTCCAACTAACAAGTCATGTAGAGAGTGGTTTCGGCACTTCAAAAGTGGTGATTTCAGCGTTGAAGATAGACCTCGCTCGGGACAGCCAAAAAAATACGTAGACGATGAATTACAGGCATTACTCGATGAAGATCCGAGTCAAACGCAAGACGAGTTTGCACTTACGTTGGGGGTGACCCAACAAGCAGTGTCTGTACGTTTAAAACCTATGGGCCTGATTCAAAAGCAAGGCAATTGGGTTCCTTATGAATTGAAACCAAGAGATCTGGAAAGGCGATTATTTTCTTGTGAGCAGCTGCTTCAAAGGCAAAAAAGAAAGGTTTTTTTACACCGGGTAGTGACAGGTGATGAAAAGTGGATCTTCTACGTCAACCCCAAGAAAAAAATACTACGTTTTTCCTGGCCAATCGTTGCCATCGACCTCAACATCAACACCAAAGCCGAACATTCATGGTTCGAAAGTTATGCTGTGTATCTGGTGGGACCAAGGGGGCGTTGTGTACTACGAGCTGCTAAAACCTGGTGATTCCATTATGGGTGATCGGTACAGATTCCAATTACTTCGTTTGAACCGTGCATTACGAGAAAAACGGCCGGAATATAAGGACAGACATGATAACGTTATTATTTTGCATGAGAACGCTCGGCCTCATGTCGCAAAAGTTGTCAAAAAATATTTAGAAATGATCAAATGGGATATTTTACCGCACCCGCTGTATTCTCCGGACATTGCTCCTTCTGACTACTGGCTGTTTCGACGGATGCAACACGATTTGGCAGGTCACCGCTTCACTTTTTTCGAAGAAATCGAAAATTGGCTTCAAAATTGGATCGCCTCAAAAGACGAGAAGTTTTTCCGAGACGGAATTCGGAAATTGCCTGAGAGGTGGGGAAAAGTTGTAAGCAGTGATGGATAATATTTTGATTAATTTGTTAATTCATTATCTTTTGAAATAAATGCATTATTTGAGCTAAAAAAACGGACCGAATTAATTTGTACACCCAATATAATAATTTAGATTAAATATTATAATAATTCAGTGACTCAAGATAGATAGGCATGAAAAGATGCATGTTATGAATTGCATGTATAAACAAAACGAAAAACGAGTGAAATGGGAAAAAAACAAGATTGCGACGAGAAATTATTGATACAAACCCAAAAACAAAAAGTACATTAAAAAATATTGTACGTATAATAAACATATTACATTTTTTTATATTTTATTAACATTTAAATAACGACCGAACATTGCGTGATTATGTCCACATTTAATTATAGATAAAAATATTGGCACGCATCACTTCAATATTTATATACAATTTTATAAAGTTTATATGATCGCGACATATTTGAATTATATTAATCAATACAAATATGTTTGCGAAACAAAATTGAAACACTCAATATTTATATAATTACAAAAATAATTCCATATCACATGCATGTATATCCTTTTATACAGAAATCAGTTATGTCATTGAATCAAATAACAGTTGGAATCGAACTAGGAGTACTGGAACACGTAGACAGACAAGAAAGTATTTAATCAAAGAGTGACTCGTGACCAAAATTAGATTTTTCAAGTGTCATTAACCCTGTATAATACTATAGTGTTGCAAAACTGTACACACTTCCCACCGCTTTCGCCATAACTGGAAACTGAACCACCATAAACTGTTTGTTTGAGTAATAATTATACAGTTTATGTATGGCATTGTAATACACACGTGAATATATATATATATATATATATATATATATATATATATATATATACACACACACACACACACACATATACACAGAGAGAGAGAGAGAGATAAATAGATAGATATGTATGTAAGTATATACTAAAAAGAACCATATAATTTATGTCAGCCAAAAATTATTAATGATGATCATAAATGTATTAATAATACAAACACAATTATAATTATATTACAATTAAAAAACAATAATGTACACAATTATCAATTGTATTAAATAATTTCTATAATAACAGATATTCATTCCAATTGCAATGGTTATTTGAAGACAAATTAATTTATATACGTATTTGTTTGGAGGAGAAAAAGTTATCAATATAAATATTATATAAAATAATATTAATGAGAAATTAAAATTTTAATAAACAATTTGAAATGTTTCATTACTTTCATATATAGGAATATTTCGCATAGTGCGGCTAATCAGTTCCACTGATTTATCGGACTATTTGAAATCGGACTAATCGAAACATTAACTAAATACAAAAAACGTTAATTGGTTCCAAACAATTTTTTTCCCTGTTTTTCAGTAAATAAAACGAGGGTAATATATTCAAATGTTTATATGTATCAAAAAAACAAAATCAGGAATTTATTCATTTTAAATACATTTTAAATTTATTTTCATTTAAAATTTAATTATTAAAAAATCGACTTTACTCTAGTCACGAATCGAAAACTGAAAGAAAAAGAAAAAAGACCACAAAACTAGAACTGCGCATGCGATGCTTATAATGTGCGCATATGCATATTTTTTTTGGAAATTTCAAACCGTACTATAGTGAAACCGTATTAATCGAAGCCGCACTGTGCGAGGTATTTCTGTACTTCAAATTGAATAAAAAATATACTAATTATAATTAACTCATTTAAAATTATTTAAACGAACAAGAAAATAAATGTTTTTAATTTTTTTCATTAACAATAATGAAAAAAATTACAAATATTCCTTAAAAAATAAGCAGTGTTTATTTTTACCCAATTTACGAAGATTGAATTTTTATAATACTAGTAATAATACGTCTGATCAGAACTGAAAGTTTGAGTTTCAATACTCTAATAATCATTACTTAATTAAATGGTACTCCTTTAATCTGAATTCTTATAGCTTGTTACTAAGGTCGGTGGTGATTTAAAAATAGTGCAATAAAGAGTATTTTGAGCCTGAGTATCAATATTAGAGAATAAACTTTAACTTCCTAGTTTTTTAGCGTTTCATAATTAGTTTTTAATGAGTTATTACTCCTTTTATAAAAAGATAATTTATTTACATATAGGTTTAGACATCTAATAAAAGTTTGAAATATGGTAACTACAGTCGCAAGATTCTACTTTACTTTCCAAATTCTACTACCCTAGTAGCTTAATTGTTTTACTAGGACTATCCATTCTGTAATGTATTTTTGCATTTTTTTTTTAATAAATATTTTAACGAAATCCTTTTATTTGTTTGTTGTTTTGAAGAAATCCTTTTATTTTAAAATAATTATATTATATTATATTATATATATATATATATATATATATATATATATATTATGTTGTCAAGTATATTTTTTTTTGTACATAGCCGCGAAATTCAAAAAAGAAAAAAAAGGCGGAAGGGAGATATTTGACAACCTATATATATATATATATATATATATATATATATATATATATATATATATAGAGAGAGAGAGAGAGAGAGAGAGAGAGAGAGTTCTCCAATAAGAATGTCAGAACTTTGATAGCTGGTGGCAGTCATGCTTGAACTTTTTTTAACCTCATTTTGACATTTCAACACAATAGACTTTAGCAAATTACCATAGAATGTTTAACATTTCAACAACGCTTAGAAATTGTAAAAACTTTAATAGACTTATTGAAACAAGAGTTTAATGAGTCCATTATTTTACGAAATGGATCCATCAATTGGTCAACAAAATCATGTGATCTAACTCCATTGGATTATTTTCTGTGGGGTTATATGAAATCATTGGTTTATGCTGATAAACACAAACAACAGAAGCATTAAAAATAAACATTGAATGTGTAATTCATGAAATTGGACCACAGTTATGTGAAAGAGTGACTAAAATTGGACTAAATAAATGCACTGTTAAGCAAAGTTGTGGTGTTCATATGAGTGAAATTGTGTTCTATCATTAATGCCATAGAATATGCCTAAAATTAAAAAAAAAACACTAAGTAATTAAATACTTTTTATTTCCATTTAAATTTCTGAATTGCTTATTGGAAAACCTTATATTTACAAGTCAAAAATTTGAACACTGAATGCAATAATGAATCAAAAATTACTGACAACTCAGCGAAGTATGGAAAAGATAAAATTAGGAATTTCTAAATTATTAGAAAACAAGTATATATATATATATATATATATATATATATATATATATATATATATATATATGAGAACACACAAGAAAACAAAATTGATGAAATAGATGTAAGCGAACACTTAGCAAGAAAAGAAGACAATAGATGGGCAAAAATAATTATGGAATGGTGACCAAGAGACGAAAAGAGACCAAGGAAGAGATCCTATCAAAGGTGGAGGAATGAAATTGTGAATTACAATGGAAATGAGAGTTGGATGAGTTTGGATGCAAACAGAAAACAATGGAAGAATCTTAAGAAAACATTTAAGAAAATTTAATAAAATTCAATGAGGCTTTCATCTAGTAGTGGGGCTTATATAAGGTTTTATGATACACACACACACACACACACACACACACACATATATATATATATATATATATATATATATATATATATGTATGTATGTATACACACATATATGTATATTGAGAATATAAAAAACAATATTCAAATTCAACTACTTAAAACTTGTTGAAACACTACTACTATTTACTTTTTAATAAATTGTATTCAAATTAATAACTGTTTTTATTGGAGAATAGCAACGAATAAATTGCATGTCATATTACAATAATGTTTAGTTGTTGATTTTATATAGAACAAATTAAGTTCGAAAAGTGTGAAATAAATTTTAAAAATTCCAAAATATAATGGGCACAATTTATATAAAGGATATAAGCCAGGATATAACAGTAAAACAATATAACCCAGTATGGACAATTTAATATAAAGGATATAAGCCCAGGGATTTAATACACATAATACAGTGTCGTTAAAGTGCATAATACAGTGACTTAAAGTGTTGTGAAAATCATTTTTCAGAAGTAAAATTATAAAGGAATTCGTCGAAATGAAATTCAATCAACAAAGCAGATCCTTTTCTACGTAAATAATGGGAGCTAGATATAATTGCCGCGAAAAACGAAAAAAATTATCTAACATTTATGTTATAAAACACACACACACAGGCAGTCCAAGAGATACATATACATATATATATATATATATATAGGTATATAGACGCATATATATATATATATATAGTTAGATGTATAATATATATGTATATTTTAAGAACATAATAAGCAGCCTACATTATATTCAAATTCAGTCGCTCAATTTTTACATTTAAATTCTCTATGTTGAAACAACTAGCATGTCATATATACAACTATTATATCGTGTTTTTAATAAATTGTATTCAAATTAATAACTGCTATACATATATTTGTAGTTCAATATATTTCTTAACATAATTATATATAGTTAAATAACTTACAAACATTGCATTCTATTCTCAATGTTTTATATTTTATTTTAAAAATCTTAACGAAAACTCGCAAATATTTTCCACAATAAATCTGATATTGTATTTGTTGGGCCAAATAAAACTGACAAATAGTTTCATTTCTGAAAAATAGTGAATAATAGTAAATTTCAGTATTCAAGTAAATGTTTGTCTAAACTCTTTAGTCTCATTTGGGTCATCTTATATCTAATTATCTTTTCAACAAACAATTTATTATATCAGAAAATGTTATAATAATATTCAATAGTTATTTACTATTAAATTTTCCCTTTTCATAAATTTTTATACTTATTTTATTATAGAATGAAAAATTATAAAAATTTAATTCAATAAAATACTGTAAATATAGCCACCGAAATATGCATGACCAAAAAAGTGAACAATAAATAATTACTGATATTCATAACATCGTGTATTGTGAAAAAAGGATGATTCTTAGATTAGAAAAAATAATAATAATAGTAATAATAATTACTATCTTTTTATTTTTTTCCAATAAAATAATTAGTGTTGTTGATAATATGAGCAATTAAGAAATTATTATATTTAATATTTTTATTAATTAATGCTATTGTATATTAAGATTTGACAAATAAACTTTGTAGAACAAAAAATACTTACTGATCAACAATCACATTAGTCCAGATACAGGTAAATTATTTACGAAAAATCTTTGTTTAAAGTGAACTGACAAAAATATGAAAATTGAAATTACGTAAGCAAAAGAGAAATTAAATACAGGTAACGGAAATGTGGATTTGAAAAAGATTAGCAAGAATATATTAGACAGGTAGAAAAAATAACTTTCAAGTACTGAAAGAAGTGGACGAAAATAAAGATCTTTTAATATTTATATAAAGAGGAAATATTAAGTTTATATGACACCTGATGAGACTCAATGATTTTTTTTAAGAACATTGTTAAGGGTAAAAGTGTTAGGTAATAAAATAAGAGGAAGATCACGAATAATTTATTTACCGGAGTCATGGAAAAATGAATTTTCAATTTTATGAAAAAATAAAAAGAATGGCTTCAGAAAGGAGGGCTTGGCTTCAACAATAAGAAAATGCCTTTAATGAATGAAAATTATTGTAATTTATTCAAGAATATATTTCTTAGTCGTTTGTTTATTAAAGCATATTAACAAAACTAATGAAATGGAATGAACTAAATACATCGCTATAGTTAAAAAATAATTAATATACTATAATTAAGAGATTTTATCTTAGCAAAATATATATATATATATATATATATATATATATGTATGTGTGTGTGTGTGTGTGTGTGTATGTGCATGCGTACATGTGTGTTTATTTTCCAACAAAATTTAATATTAAGACATTTTCGATAATATACTATTAAGGTTTAACTAAATTAAAATTATTTTTTCATCAGTAATACATATTACTTATTTAGTTTTTTTTAAAAAAAAGCGAGCTTGGTAAAATTTTTCTCAATATAAAATATTAACAGCTGTATGCATTTTATAATATATTATTATTATTTATTCTGACAAGTTTTTTTTAAAAAAAAACGTCGTTTGTTACAGTAAACGAATATGTATTTTTCTAACAAAATAGAAATATATTATTTATTAGAAAATAAACGAATAAATATTTTTCTAAAAATATAATCACATGATAATGTATACAAATTAAAGCCATTTTTTTATTTTAACAATCAATAAAACAAATTGTACAATAATCGTTTACATAAAATAATATATGAAATATTTTGTTAATGTAATATTTCTATTTGCTCAGAAAATGACGAATTCACTTTAACACATTACCGCCCGGCCATGCCTAAATGCGTGTTTCGTGTTGAACTACTATAAGTCCGTTCACGCGATAACGCGTTTAGTTGTATGAACTTTTGACGCCAAAAAAATATATATAGAAGCTACATTTTTTTTCTAATTTCATCAAAAGATTATAATGTATATATTCAAAATATTGGTAAATTATAAAAATTATTTCAGATATTTTAAATAAAGTAATCTCTATTCCTAGCAAATTCTGTTTTTTTTTTTTGAATAAAATCGAAATTGGTTCTTTTATTTTTTTCTAAGAACTTCTGTATATAGAATATATGCTTTACGTAATTTATCATATTTTTATCCCTTCTAGATGTTTTTTTTACGCTAAAAAGTGTTTTTTTATAATAAAGCATCTCTTTTTTGTACTTTATCACGCTGGTACACTCATTACAGATTGAAAACCACTATTATATTTACATATATCTATGCATTGAACCCTTTTATAGGCAGATATGAAATTTCATTTCAAAATGTTCATTGGTTTAAGAATTACATCGATTTTATGAAGAAGTTATTTTTGTGCATTTTTTTGCGAAATTCGCCGGACTCTAGATGAAGTCTAACACGAAATATTGCGGATCGTAATATGTTAATATACATGAATTATCACCTTAATGCCACAATATATTATAAAAGTGATCAATAATTATTTAATGTTCATTTTATTTGTTTACAAACTGATACATATTCTAATACCCATATTCCCATCGTCAGAGCGCTAATTATAAAATCATATATTTCCGACGATAACATGACCTTCGAAATGTTCATCAGATTAAAAACAGATAATAAATGAACAATAAGTAATTATTGAATACTTTTATAATATAGGTTAGCTCAAATGAGACTGAAAGATGTAAACTTCAATCCTGATTTATATATTTTAGTCTCATTTGGGCTATATCCTGTATATTGTGGTGTTGAGGTGATATTTTATTTGTGCGAACGAAATATCATTTTCGCCTATTTCGAAATTAGTTAATAATAATAGTTGCTGTATAATATTTTATTATTCTACCAAACCAATATGTGTTAGTGGAATTAAATTAGCACATTATTTATTTTCTTCGATTCCATAAAAAAGATAGTAGTTTTTTGTTATTCCTAATAATAAAAAATGAATTTTAAATTTAAATATATTTAAAATGAATAATAATATGTATATAATTTTTATATTCACTCTCACTAACAATTAAAAGTTTATATATTTTTCTGAATATGTATACAGACACTTATATAAATATTACTATAAAATATTTTAAATGAAAAAAATTAAACTCTTAACCATAAGTTCATTTACAAACAGTACATACATTTCCTACTTCAATATAACTTAAGTAATTTTATATAATGATATTTTCCGTTTTCATATTTCACTCGGGACTAAATGTTTTGGATCCAATTATTTATATCGATATTTCAAAATGTTATCCCTATTATTACAATCTTAAACGTTGTATTTAATTTCGTCTGTGAAAAACTCGTTCTTCCAAAACACAACAGGATTATTTCTGTATTCCTTAGCAAACTTGACACGTCTTTATTTTCGTTTCCTGTATTAAAATACGGTTTTAAATTAGGAATTTGACCATTACATTTTTTTTCTTAACACTCTTCCAACAAATTAGTTTCTTCGAACTAATAATGTTGTTTAAAATTTTTTTCTGGCTTTGGTGTATAAATTTTAGGGTTGCTATAATTCTTCTTATATGAACTGTTCATTATAGCTTTAGAATACTCTATTTTTAGTTATATTTCCTTTTTTGTAATAATTTATAGGGTTAATAATACTCCTAAAACTTCCGTATAAGATATTTCCAATCTACTGATGTCTTTTTATTTTTCCAGTAGATTATTGCAAGTTTCGGAATGACAAGATATTTTTTCCCTTCAATTTGAAATAACAAACGGTTTTCATTAAATTCATACTTAAATGTTTAAATTATATTGGGTATTGAACTTTTTAGATTAACTGTAAAAAATAATAACGAAAATGGAGAATTATTAAATTTTATCAAAATTACATTGTCTGTGATAATTTTGTAACGCGAAATTTGAAATTATACTTTTATTGTTATTTATATTTTGTTTAAAGAATGAAAATAATGTTGTTTTTATATTTTTTTACTAATATGAAAAGAGCTATATAAAAAATAAAAATGAATAACTTTTAAGACAAATTTCGTTTTTAAATTGCTTTTTTATTTGAAAATTTTGTGCCAATAACTATGTGTGTGACTGTATACATATATATGTTCTGTCTAGTTAACACAATGTATTGTAAATTATTACAGAATTGTACAATTTTATTAAGTCTCGAATTTGATATATTTAAATAATAATAAACTTATTTTCCATATACAAGGGTATATATATACATAGACACATATGGAAAATATGTATAAGGCAGATGTTATAGTAAATTTCAATAATTGAATTTTGTATTTTTTTTTTTTTGGTATCCATATGGTTTCAACGTGTTTTTTGAACCCGGACTCTCAAGGTTGAGAACTAAAAAAAAGTCAATTGAATTAACGACCACAGCTGCTTTTGAAAAATTATATAAAACCACCAAATGTCTTAATTCGTTGCGACAGGTGTAAGAATTAGTTTCGATATCGTTGTTCTATACCTTATATGGAATTTGAACATAAAACGAATGATAACAGATTAGAGAATTTTTAGTTTATTTTCAACTACATATATGAAACATTAACATGTTGAATAACGTAGAGATCACTGGTGACCGATATTCGACTTATCAGGCCATTCCACACTAGTCAACATGCATACAGTATCCACGCCCATTACCACTCGTTTCACACCCTCTTTCCGGAAAACTAATTTTTTTAGGTGGAGGAGTTTGAAGATAAGAGGGTGTGAGACGAGTGGTAATGGGCGTGAATACTGTATGCATGTTGACTAGTGTGGAATAGGCATCCAGTAGTACTGTGGAGGCATCGATGACTGATTGCGCCAATATTAACAAAAGCACATGAATTTAATAAATGGAATTATTTATAAACTTTTCAGTACTGTTATTGTTATAATAATGATGTAAAGTATCAGATGCATCATAGAGAATTTCAACAATGTCATTTTTTTTTATAAAATACAAGTTTGTGTTGAAACAGGGTAAACAAGGATAAGGCATATCAATATAATCTTCATAGAATGTTACCAATTTTTTAATGTGATTTTTTATAAACATTTTTTTAAAACAAATCTTATAAAATTGTCTTATTTCGCTCACTTTTCTTGACTTTCTTTCATCTCATGGAATGCCTTTTTCTGTACACTTGAAGAGAAAAAATCATTAACTTCTTTTGTAGTTAATTTCATGCCAAAATCGGAAATTTTAATGTTTCTATGTGTTTCAACATTACTAATGCAAATACACGTATTCAATAAAAATGCTACTGCCAACTTTTTATTCCATTTTACAGTTGTTTGTAATGTTGTATTATATGCGATCATTTGATTGGATAAATCGATCGAAGACTTCAGAATAATAAATATGCAATTATTCTTGGTTTCTCATAAGAAACCAATCAAAGAAAAGAATTAGCATTTCTTTTTTGGTCTTGTTATTTTAAAACTATTATATCCTTTTTATTTTCCTCAACTATGAATTATCCATGCTTTATTTTTATTTAACTTTTATTTCTTGTAGAATCCCACGACGACTTATTTAAAGAGTTCTTACAAAATAAGTATTAGTAATAAGTAATTCTTTTGCTAAATCAATATCAGTAATTATTTGTGCTAATTTGTAGTAATGTTTGGTCATCTGTTTTTCCACTGTATATTCGAAAAGAATAAGTATAACTTGCTCCATTGCATAATTTGAAAATTTTGATTTTATAACTATGATGTTTTTACACAAATGAATTTTAACCCCAACACCATAATAGTTTAAAGTGTTCAATAATCACTTATTGTTCACTTATTATTTATAATTATATTGGCTGATGTATTTCGATAGCGAAGCCATCATCGGCAAAGCCTTTCTATTAAAATCTAGACTAATTTTGACTTGTGATTGAAGTGAGTTTTGAAGTGATTATTGAACACTAAACTATCGTGGTGTTGGGGTTAAAATTCATTTGTATAAAGTAAATCAGCCACAGTTCCAAAACAACAAATATATGATGTTTTTGTTTTAAATATTGTCAAAATATTATATGTCCTCGAAATGACATCAACGACTCATAAGATATCATCTGAATTATACTATTTCTTAAAATTATTGTTTACTATATCAATAATTCCGCTGATTTTAGACAATATGCCATTGAGAAATACTGAAATGATTGAACGTAAAAATAATTCAAATCAGCAACTAGACATTACTGTAGATAAAAATGTCTATATTTTACTTTTGCTCCAATATAAATAAATTATAGATAATTTCACTTGTCCCATCCATAAAATCAATTAAAAAAATGTTTATCTCACACATATTTGTTTCATACCATTTATAGACTGTTTCTTTGGCAATACTTGTGTGATATAAATATTAATTTGATTCAGAATAATTCGAAACATTTCTTCAATAGCAAAGAAAAAGTAAAAAAAATAATTTCTGTATAATTAAAAATCTCAGAATGATATTCTGACGCCAAACGAATCCTAAAATAAAATTTGTGGTTGATTTCCTTTCAAAACAAACCAATCCTTATTATACTTATTTTCTTGAATATAATTAACGCATTACTACATCAAGAGGGTCATCAATAGCTACCAGCAAGATAAATGCACAAAGTATGATAATTTAATCGTTTTATTTAATATTTTACTATAATATGAATCGTATAATAAAAAAATCATTCTGATGTTATAGACAGGTCATATAAAATTTTCCTGGTACTCGATGTATTAACATTAAATACACGTGCCTGTGTATATGTGTGTGTGTGTATGTATGTGTATATATATATATATATATATATATATATATATATATATATATATTATATATATATATAAACAATAATAATAAAAGAAAAACATAAGAAAAATTGTCAAATTCACAGAGACCAAATCGTATAAATAATAAATGTATGTATGTAGATACATTTTATTGTATTATAATTCAGTGCCTGCAAAGTTGTGTTATCTGTAGGTGACGCCGACCTACGACAACCATTGACCTAAAGTGAGAAAGTGACAAATCAACTATGACCACGTTTAACATAAACATTTATATAATCGTAGGTGAACGAATTTGTGTAGCGTTATGAACATCGTTGTTACCGTCATCATCATTATTTGCTGTTATATTACATGTTAACGTATTTTTTAAAGTTACATCCTTAAATGATTTTTTATTTGAAAAATAAGTGAAATAGTACATTTAATAAATATGTATATGGATGGATGGATGACAAGAGAATAATAGACAAATTCAATGAATAACAATGAGTCCATTAAAATTAGTTTTTCAAACGAAAATGTGTTAGTAAAAGTGTCAATTTAGTAAATATATTAATTCATAGATCTACGAGAATTGATAAAAATACAGATCGTACGAACCACTCAATTTTCAAATAAGTGGAGGGGGAAATTAACCACATGATATAATGTGGCGATCATTTGTGAATTCACTGCCGTTGAAATCGTTACAAGGAGTCATTTTTTTCGAATTTTATAGTGGATTTTATAACTCGATTCTCTTTATTTCAACAATTTTTAAGATGAATATGTGATGAAAAATAAATTACTCTTGAAAACTGGATAAGATTTAAACAATAAATCGATGTCAAGTCCTACAATATAGATACACATATATTATAAAATTTATTTGACACTCATTCGTTACCTTTGATGAACAAAATGTTTATAATTAGAAACGATCTAAAAAATGACTAGATGTCAAACAAGTTACAAAACTCGTGTCTAAATTGCCAATATACCCACAAAAGATTATAGCAACCGTATGGTCTGTTCTACCTATGGAATTACTTATTATTGTTTATTTAATACGGGTGGAACAATCAAAGTAAAAAATATAAATAAATCAAGAATATAATGAAAAATTAACCAGAATTAGTGAATGAATAAACAGTATCATATTTGCTCATGAGAATGCTGGAACTCATTTTTCGTATATAATACAAAAACTGTTTGTAGACATTATGAAATTTTGTTACATAAGATTTACTATGGATATTGTGCATTTTTTCAAAAACAAATTATTTTTATGCACAATAAGCGACCTTAAATTTTAAGCCACTGTTGAGTTCATTTCATCATAAAATTAATATTTCTTTTAGAAAAACATATTTTTTAGAATCTAGATAAAAGTGTAATAGAAGAAGCAAGTAAATCATTTTTTGGTCAATAAAGTATATATATATATATATATATATATATATATATATATATATATATATATATATATATATAGGATCACCCAAATGTGACACCTAAATTTGTGTCTTATTAAAATGAAACATATGTATAGGGAAACATGTAAAAAAATTCATTTTAATAAAACACCAATCTAGGCGTTACATTTAGATGATCCTATATATCATAATCAACATAACAGCTTATGTATTCCATTGCTGTATGAAAGCCTATATTATTGTTACCATTCTCTAGTATTTGGTTATACTCAGTATATTGACTAAATGAGTTTGTGAGGATTTTTATTCAGGGTTTACTCTCTTAGACAGGTTGCCTTTCTCAAGGCTAAAGAACTTCGCCTGTTCTACATCAACCAATCGGAAATCGAATATACTTTTCCTTAAAATAAGCAATAATACTAAGATATATATATGGAGACTTGGGTCTCCGTTTTGAAATAAAATATCAAGTTTCGTACGAAACTTGGTATTTTATTTCCAAACGGAGACCCAAGTCTCCACATTGGTGACCCCGACGTGATTAACGTGGTTGAACAAGCACCCAACACTGTAGAAACAGCTGCAGAAGAACCAAGAGGACCACCAGCGACAGAAGCGGATCAAACAAGAACCACCAGATCCCCGTCACCTCACAGGATGCCCCGAAGAGAGCCCAACGACGCCCTTCGGCCCCTACAACGACTCGGCGCGACACACGGCCGCAGAATCGCAGCGCAAACTCGCCACGGCACGTGGACACAACCGACCGCTCGCGACCAGCCAACCCCGTCCGCCAAACAAGTAGAAGAGCATCCGAACCACCAACGCGCCATGTTCAAACCCACGGGCAACCCGCCTCAAAACAACACGCGCAATGGTTCCAACCACGTCCTCCAGCAAGCAAGGCATTCGAACGCACAAAAAGAGCGCAAACCAGAGAATTGCCAGTCAATGTTCCTACGTCGACAGACAGGAACACTGGTCTCAACCACCAAGGAGTCAGTACAACACAGAGACATAAGTCTCTCCAACAAAACCACAACAACAATCATCTTGTACAACCACGTTAATTAAGAAATAAATATTTTAGTCATACGAAATTTGATATTTTATTTCAAAACGGAGACCCAAGTCTCCACATATATATATATCACATATATATATATATATATATATATATATATATATATATAATATAAATATATATTATATATACACAGAAAATAAAAGTTACGATCGTTACAACAAAAATGAGGAGTTTAAAATAGAAAAAGGTAGGTTTTATAGTAAGAAGATAAGACCATCAATGAACAAATTGGAAGCCTAGAGATATATAAAAATGTCCAGAAAGAAGCGCATGTATCGATGGGACAGAGATAGAAAATTCATAGGAATAGATAGGAAAAGAAAGGCATTGAATAAATTACAGTGGAAAATTTCATTTTCTATCTATACCGATAAATTTTCTCATGACTATAACCTCTATTCTACTAGTCTCTTTTCGGTTCTTTTTATATTTCTAGATTCGTAATTAATAATTTATTTTGTACAACCGTGATTCTGTGTACTTTCCATATGATCAACTCCATTTCTAGACTTTTCATTTTTGTTATAATATCTGTAAGCTTTGTTTTCTTTCGAATCTACTTGTTTCTCTTCTTATCTCCAAGTGTTATTCTTAACAAGGATCTTTCCATGTTTCTCTATGTTTGAAATTGTTTAATTATTCTATTACTTCGAAATCATACTTTTTACCATAAGTGATAACAGGTAAAATACACTGATCAATTTTTTTTTCCAATTTAGGGAAGCACTTGACTTCAGTATTTAAGTATTTCTACCAAACTGATTTTATCTTATTTTTATTTTCATATTTATTTCATCCATAAATATTTTTTTGTATCAATGAGCTATCTTAATTATTTATAGCTTTTAACTTCTATTTCTATTCCTTTTAATTTGATTTTCTTCAGATTTTCAAAATTTAATTTATATATATATATATATATATATATATATATATATACACGCACAAATTTGTAGATAGAGATATGTCTATGCATATATTTATATTTAATATGAATATATGGAATTAGGAATTGGAAAAAAGATAAATCCACAAACGTACGACACGTTCGTAATCGCATACACGTGAACGCACGCACATCATAATCGACCGATATAAAATGATGATGATGATGATGAGTTATAAACGTATTGTGTGTGTATGTGTGTGGATACGAAGGCGAACTTTACGAGCGGGCATAAATCGACGCGACCTTGGGCATGCTTGTCCGACACATTGCCGCAAACGTTAAAATCGCGCGCGGGGCCCAGTGACGTATCGGGCGCAGGCGTCAAGGACGATCCGTACACGTGCTGCCGACTACTGCCTGCTACCGCTCCGAGCTGCCGTCGACCACCGACACACCAACCAATACGACACACAACACACATACATCGAAACGTATCTTTATTTAAACATGATACGTTCGTATCCGAATGCAAATATGTTCAAACTCTTCACGACAATCAATAACTGCAACAATTTAATACAACAGAACACGCACACGGGCAGTGGAAACCAGTCATTGATTGTAATTATAATATTATTCTTTTTAAACGCGTGCCATACGGTATTGTTTATCCACATGGAAAAGTAAATATTTATGTCGCTTTTTTTAATAGAAAATGACAATGTGTACTAGAACGATATATGAAATTCAATCTAATAATAGGACAATTTTGAAAAAGACTATAAAAAAGAGATTTTACTAACCAGTATATATGTTTACTAACGCATTTTTAATATAATTATAAAATTACTCAAAATTAACAAGCCATATGTACGTATGCATATGTAGAGAGTCATCCAAATGTAATGCCTAAATTTGTGTTTTATTAAAAAGAAACATATGTATAGTTTCTTTTTAATAAAACACAAATCTAGGCATCACATTTGGATGACTGTGTGTCTGTATGTACATACAGTAATACCTTGTATAGTCCGGTTTCACTATAGTCCGGTTTGAAATTTCCAAAAAAAAATTTTTACTTGAAAAGAATCCTACTAAAAAGTTTTTCTTGAAAAAATCCCAAGAAATTCATGCATAAAATTATTTTTATACACAATTTTTCAAGTGTTCCTCTTTATTATGAAAACAATAAAAAAGAAAACCGAAATCGTATATGCACATTATGCGCAACGCATGCGCAGTTCTAGTTTTATGTTTTTTTCCTTTTTCTATTAGTTTTCGTTTCGCAACTCTAGAATAAAGTCGATTTTTTGATAATTAAATTTTAATAACCCATTTGAAAATGTATTCAAAATGAATGTATAAACCCCTGATTTTATTTTGTTGATACACACAAACATTTGAATATATTACCCTCGTTTTATTTACTGAAAAACAGGAAAAAAATTGTTTGGAACCAATTAACGTTTTAGTTAATGTTTCGATTAGTCCGGTTTCAAATAGTTCGGCTAATCAGTGGAACCGATTAACCGGACTATGCGAGGTATTCCTGTGTATATATATATATATATATATATATATATATTATGTATATATATATATATATATATATATATATATATATATATATATATATCATTATCATCATCAGATTCTTTCTATCCATTGTTGAATGAAATCTTTTTTCAAAACTTTCAACTTCGACCGATTTAATGTCTTTTTATTCCAAAGAATTTTCTGTGTCTGTTTCATTTAAGTTTTTAATCAATAACTTCTTCTGTCCATCGGTGATCTTCTCTTCTTGCTATATGATTAGTCCACTTCCATTTAAAAATCCTTACTTTTGCTATAACGTCTGTAACTTTTGTTTTATTTCTGATATACTTAGATTCTCTTACTATTTTTACGTGTTATTCCCCCAATATGTTATACCTTTCCATTTCATTTCTGTGTTATCTAAAACTGTTAAATTATTCTGATATTCAATATCCAAAAACAAGTAGAATGGTAGAATGTATTTATTATATATATATATATATATATATATATATATATATATATATATATATATATATATATGACATTGAAATTGGTGTAGATATAATTAATTTCAAAAGATGACATTTCAACGCATTGTTTAAAACAAATTTGAGTATACACGTTAAATTTTGTTTACAGTATATGATTTTTCACAATGGTGGAAGACAAAACTTCTTTATTATCAAAAAGTTAAAAACGCCATACAAGTAAAAAAGAGACATATTATGTATAGAAACACCGCCAATAAAGTTTTACTCAATTTAAACGTGACGATTTTAATTTCAAAGATCGGGATTATTCAAGCGGATATTCAACTGATGACGATCAAATCAAGATGTTGATTAAAAATAATCAGCAGTATATGACACAGGAAATAGCCATATTAAAAATATTGAATAGTGTCGTTTTGAATATCTTTAGAAGCTTGGGAACGTGAATCAGTACGATACTTGGATAGCGCATAATCTTAGTGAAGAAATTAATTATTGGATTGTATCTCAGTATTCTAGTTGATACTCAAACGTAAAACTAATTATTCTTGAAATAAATGATGATAGGTGATGAAAAATAAATTGTATATAATAGCAATCCCATAGATAAACGGAATAGGGACAAAAAAATCGTTGAAATGCAGTAGAAGAGAACATCGGTTTGCTTGAAATGGATAGTTTTATAAGAGACCTTCATCCAGCAGTGGAAAGAAAAAGAACGCTTCTGCTATTACTCTTGATATATATATATATATATATATATATATATATATATATATATATATATATATATATATCATCAGCCTCTCTCTATCCATTGTTGGACGAAGACCTCTCAAACAAATATATATATAATTTTTTCAAAAATACAATTTTACATTAATATAACAATAATTTAATTGATAAATGATGTTACAACATTGTGCTTTGATGGTGATTACATGATCATCAAAATATTAATACATTAATTAAAATAAATAATTTTTGAACACTTTTATAAAATTTGATGGTGTTAGAATGAGTTATTCATTAGTATTAATATTAAAATTATATATATCTTTTTCATCTATTTCTTACTTTTTAATCTTTATATATAGAGTAGCCTAAATAAGACTGAAGGTTTAAACACACATTTACATATTACACCTTTCACTCTTATTTAGACTACCCTAAAATCTATATACAATAAGGGTGATTTAATTTTTTTTTCAAATACAGTCACAAAATTGAGTTTCATGTTAGTTTCTTAAAAAACTTATTTCACAATTACTTATTTCTAATATAAAACAGTTACAGTTACATATACAGTAAACATAATCGTGCAACTTTGTATGAAAGTTTTTTTCCAATATTGTCATTTTAAACTATATAATTTGTATCATGATTTTAAAATGTTATATAGTATTTATAAACGTTCAGAAAAAAAACGTCATTTGAAATAATAAAAGATTACTACTACTTATAACACAACGTACCAGTTGTTCGATTGCGCGTAATATTTTTTTTTAGGTTGCCAAAAAAAAACTTCACACCCTAAATAGATATCACGAAGGGTGGAGACGATTGTGCACGAACACATTCCACATTTCCCACGACACGACAATACACCTTATAACCTGAGATGTTTGTTTAAAGAAGCAAAAACACGAGGGATCATCCGTCGTTCATCTGCTGCTGTCTTCGTGTATCCGTTATCTGACCTGATTTTTATATCGACGATGGTCAAAATAAAAAAAAAAACGATTTTTATTTAAAATAACGAACAAGCTAATGTTTCTGATGTCAATGTGTTCTGTAATCGAAATTGGATAAATTTGTCTATATTTATTTACTTATTAACGTTTTTAACTTTAACATCGATTTTAAAATGTTTTATATACTAAAAATCTTGAATTAGATTTGCCAATTGTAACTTGAACTTTGTTTTCATTTCTACTTTATTTCTATTATATTGTCTCATTATTCCTAAAATATATCAATTAATGTATATGTAGTTTAAAATCGATTGATTGTTCAGATTTTTGGAACATATGTTTTACAATATCATCAGAGGTACGGATAATGTTATTTAACTTTTTTTACCCAGATATAAATATGAATATGTAATTTAAATTAAATATAATATATAATTTAAATATTAAAACGCAATATTAAAACAGTTAGTATAAAATGTCTAATTAAAATCTACAACATTTCGGGAATAGATGAAATATCCAAGTTATTTATTAAATTAACAGAAATCTGAATTTTTAACAATTCATAATATAATGAAACAAATTTATTATGGAAGGATATATTCTGAAAAATTAAAAGTGTATAATGATTTCCAATTTAAAAGGAGAGAAAAAGTAATATAAATAATTATCGCCCAACAGATGTTACTGATCAGACATATATATATATATATATATATATATATATATATATATATATATATATATAATGATGAAAAAAGGAGCTAGGTGTTTATCTACAGAATTTGTGGAAAAAGAGCTCAAATTTTCTATCAAAACATGCACATTTAAGATCTAAAGAATGGCATTTATAAATAGGTATCTTCTCTAACAATTATCGAAATTTGGTTTAAGTATTACAAATAATTTCTGAAATATGCTAGTTAAAGTAGTAGTACTATTTGTTACACTGCCATAATAAAATAACATGAAAATATTAAATTTTGTTTTGAATTTGGTAAAACAATCACAGAAATACTTGAATTGATGCATCAAGTTTACGATGATGATTACCTGTCGTGCACACAAATTTACATGTATACAGGATATCTTAAAGATGGTAAAGAAGCCATCAATAACGACTCAAGATAAGGCCATTCTAAAACTGTAAACACCAACGAAATCATTGAAAAAATACGAGAAATTATTGCTGTTAATTCGAATATAAGTAGAATGCTTGCCAAACAACGTAACAACATATCTAAGAATACAATTTTTTATGAGATATTAACAAAAAAAAAATGGTAATTCGAATGGGAGAATTTGAAGTGTACTAAGACTTATGACTATAGTTTAAATGTTGGAAGAGTTGAATCAATGATATTTTCTCTTTATTTCAATGCTATAAATGATCATATATTAAAAACTGAATTGGAAATTTGCAAAAAACAATTTATGGAAAGTTCAATCTTTCTTAGAAGTGCTCGAGTTTGTAATGTTCTTCATTCATTATTTTTAAAAACTGTTTTATTTATCCAAATCTTTCAAAAGTCATTAAAGAGGAATAAAATGTAATATGAAGATTATTTCAAAATTTAATGAAAATGTTCCATAATTGTTTATTGTTCATTTTATTTGCTTTGAAGCTGATTCGATTTCAAACGATCTAGATTTTATAAAACAGTGCTCTAACAATGATTATGTGGTCATTGAAATGCGTATCAACTTCTAAACAAATAAACCTAATAATAAATAATTACAAAATACTTTTATAACACTTTATGGTATTAAGATAATAAGTCATTTGTGTTAAAGAGAATTTTCCACACTATCAAAACAAATATTAACAAAAAGCATAGATTTTTTAAGTAATCAATTCGTTTGTATTTTCCGGAAGTAAAGTAGTAGAAGACATATAAATTTAAAACTTAATTGGACAAATTTCACTTTTTTCATTTTAAAATTTATTAGAATTTATTTTATTTTGATAATTCATTTTTTAAAAAAAATACGTTGAAGTGTTAAGTATCGAATACGATCATAAACTATACATTAATCTTGAAACTAACAAAACATGATTTATATAATATAAAAATCGTTTATTGAAAAAAACGAAGGAACTTTTCAATCACCTCCAGATAATAACCGACCGATTTTTGCGATGTTTTATGTACAGTAATAGCAAATTATTAAAACGTAGTATAGAATGTCACATTAAATCTTAACACAGAATACAATAAAGTTATAGAGTGTGTGCTTGTGTGTGTTCACAATCAGCACGATAAAATAATAGTTGTACCCTAACGATATTTTATTGATCAGAGATCGTAATATATTCTCGAGATATAAATCTCGTCCGTGATACTAATAAACCGCAGCTATCATAAAGAACCAGATAGATGTGCTACCGTATTACACGTGCACATATACTAGTCGCAACAGACTGCTTCTGTCTGTCAGACGGTCTGCAAAAGACTTGTTGTCTGCATGTGTGTGTGTATAAAAACGTACATAAATATATGTATGGATGTAGTAAATGCTAGACGCGCTCTTTGTGTACTGCCTGTTTAGGTTGCTAACCTATACAGGGCCGTAAAATGACCTTACATTTGCAATCGTAAATGCATATATGTAAAATATTTAAACAATTTTGAATCACGACGGGTTGATTATCGGTTTTATAATCTGAAACTACTCGAGAAAGTTTACACGAGCGATTTTTATTTTTATCTCATATGAATGTTACAAATAAATATAACTGAAGACGGTATGATTTTCTATGTATATACAAAGATTTGACTTGATAAACAAAAAAACTGAATGAATTATTAAAATGTAAGATATTTAGAGAATTAACAAACAAATTTATATATATATATATATATATATATATATATATATATATATATATATATAATCGACTGATGGAGTAGTGATTAAAATCATTATTTGTCATGCGAAAAAATGCATTCGATCCTCTAGCAGAAAAAAGAACAGTCGGGGCTCTAACTGAGGTGGAGGTAACCTGTTTAAGGGAGGAAACCCCGAATAAAAAAATCACATCAATATGGCAAGTAAGACCAAGTACCAGTGAAATGTTATATTCAATGATGCTTTCGTTTAGTAGTGGGGTGATATATAAACTGATATAAAGATCAATTATTGTAATATTCCTGTTTAATATATATATATATATATATATATATATATATATATATATATATATATATATATAACCGATTGATAATATAGTGATTAACTATTAGTAATTAATTAGCATTACTGTTTGTCATGAAGAAGTGCATTCGATTCATATCTTTGTCATTTTCAGTTTCTATAAATCTACTGTTAGATAAAGAAATTTTACAATTTCAATTTTCCATTATATATATATATATATATATATATATATATATATATATATATATATATATATGAAAATAAAAACATTCTCTTATGGTGACCTTCAGTAAAATAAAAGTAAAGTACAATAAATTTTCAGATTAGAGAAAAATTCAACTAAAAAGGTTAGAAACGGAAAAACTTGAAAACTATGTCGATTGGATGAATTGTGTAGGTAATCCTTTTTGATTTCATAATATCTCTAAGCAACTTACTAACATTTTTTATGTTTTTTAAGAAAAAGGCTCTGACGATGATAGTATCGTCATCGAAATGTGTATCAGCCGAATTATTACAACCAAAAAGTAAACAATAAATTATTATTGAACACTTCATAACCATTGTACTGTTGGGGATAAAAATTAATGTGTGTTAAACTAAAGAAACATTTATATATGAAGTGAAGAGAAAAATAAATTATAAGGATGGTATCAATTACAAATAAATTATCATATTAAAAAATCAAACATCCCTACATATTTAATGAGAAAAAAGTTTAATAATGCATCCTATCTGTTCTCATATATGACAATGAAGCATTGGTTTTAAATATTAGAATAATTCAGCGGTGTCAGACAACACAAAGAATTGTGGAAAGATGCATGTTTAGAATAACACATAAAGACAGAAAAAGATTGGAGTAGATCAGAAAGAAAGTAAAAGTTACGGATATTATAGCAAAGATAAGAAGTTTAAAATGAAAATAGGCCGATAATATATCAAGAAGAGAAAGCCACTGATAAATAAGAGAAATTACTGACTGGGAACACAAATATATAAAAATGCCTAGGAAGACATTCATGGAAAGGTGGAACAGTTACATAAGAAAATTCATCGAAATGGACTAAAAAATAAATGCATTCAATCGGTCCAAGTAGAAAGGTTTGGGAGAGACCTTTATTCAACAGTGGATGGTTAGAGAGAGAGAGAGAGAGAAAGAGAGAGAGAGAGGTTAGTGATATACATACATATATATATATATATATATATATATATAATATTGGATAGTGCTATCTCCTAACCTCGACCCAATTGAAAACTTACGATAGAACTGAAAAAGCAAGGAAATAGACAACAAGGACAAGGGAAGAACTGTGGAAATTGTCCAAAGAAAATAAAATCCATATCAACAAAGAATTGCTAGTAATTTATAGAATTAGTTTCAAGACATTATCTTGCTAAAAAAAGCCAAGCTACAAAATATTTTCCAATTCTCATTAATATTTTAGCTTCATGATTTAATCATATTCTATTTTCCTAACCAATGAATTTTTAGGTTACTTAATTATTACAAAATACTATTTGAAAGAAACAGTTACTTTTTATGATTTCAAGTTTGAAAATTCTGTGTAAAAAAATTTAATAAATAATAATAAACTTTTGAATTATTAAGTTTAAAACTCATTTTTTATTATTTCTCACTTTTTCTCAATAGATCAATTTGATGTACATATATATGTATACACGGTTAAATATATTTTTTAAAAATTAGAAAAGTATATATTCTTCATCAATATAAACATTATAAAAATATAGAAAAGAAGAAAAATGGACCATATTTTTATAAATCGTCGAATTCAAAAAGCACTGGAAACTCCTTATAAATATCCAAATGAATTGATCAAAACTTTGTAATATCTTCTTTCAAAAATAAATTGGAGGTGGGTCACAAAAACCTGTTCTTGTTAAGAACCCTTACCATTGGACCGGATTGTAATTTTAAGCAGGTGCAATATTATTATTTAAAAACCATGACGTTCAACAGCCTCTCTAAGAATAAGGCAAAGAAGTTATGTTTTGATTCGTTAAATTTCATTCGAGAATACGTTTTGTGTCAGAATTTTTACTTTTACTGAAATAAGCAAGATTTAAAAGACAAAAGATAGTAACTTTGCAATTTATAATTTACTGTACAGTTAAATGGCTAAGTCATCATGCATTTGGCTATCGACAAATGTTCGTGAAAAAATCTCTTGATGAAAATCGATAAACATTCTCGTCAATACAAAAACACGAATTGCATAAAGTATAAGCGTCGATAAACAATCGCTAGAAGTGACTTAAGGATCGAGAAGGAGGGCGATACCTGTACGACAGAGACGGACTGGTTAAAGGAAAAAGATTACGTAATACGTAAAGCGGCGGACGGCGGACAGACGAACGAACGAACGAAACGGCGAGGTCGAAATGTTGTAGACGGACGACGGCATGAAGGCGGGCGGCCAGGCAAACTGCTATTTCGTTGTTTATATTAACACAAAATACAGAGAAGTGTGTGTGTATTTGTGCGCGGTACTGGCAGCAGTCGTCGCGATGGTGATGGCGGC
>CP092092.1:20113255-20133255 GCA_029203775.1 Neoneuromus ignobilis | reverse complement strand
ATATATATATATATATATATATATATATATATATATATATATATATATATATATATATACACATTTATAACACAAGCATCAATAAAACAAAATCTATTAGGATATAAAAAGTTTTATATTTAAGATGACTGAATACAAATAATAATGAAAATAAAAGAAAACATTTTTATTTAAAAACGTTTTTTTAAACTGTTTATTTCTAATTACATAATAATTAGAAACTATTTCCATAAACATATACATAGTTGTCCAAAAATATTAGACATCTAATAAATGATGATAACTGTTGTTTAGACAATCGTTTAATAGACTTTTTATGTATTCTGTATTGTTTCAGATAAATTTAAGTACCCTAATAATTTTTTAGTGATTAGTCAGAGCCTTATATACGATTGTGCTAAATTCATTATTCGAATTTTTAATTATTCGTTTGTTATGAATAATAATGTAAAGAGGTTTGGAAAAATATGAAGTTGTGGTAAAAATTTTAATAGTCTGTTATTAGTTATTATTAACATAATACAAATAATGCTTAAAATTAGGAAATTGAAAGAATTTTAATGAGTAAATCACAGCCCCTTATTCCAAAGATTTTTCGTAAAATCAACGTGTAAAAGAAATATATGCTATAAATATATTATTTAAATGACTATTAAAATATGTAAGATTTTTGGTTTGTTGAAAAAGATGAGATAGAACTTTTCCAAAAATCGCCATCTAGGAAGATTTGAAATTAACGTTTCTGTTCACATGATTAACTCAAAAATCTTTGAATCTTGTAAAAACATAAAAATCCTTAATAAAAAATTGCCACATGAAATTGACTGGATGGCTTTTGAAAGCTGTACTTGAGGGTTGCAAAGTATGAAAGAACCTGTCCTCACAGAGAAAAATAGGAAACAAAGAGTACAGTGAGAGAAATCAGATTAAAATTAGGATAATGTCCAATGATCCAAAGTAATTTGATTATATGGAACTGACATCGAGACACTTATCAAATTTTTTTTATTATTAAAAATAAGAAAGTATTTCATATGATTTCTGTAATATGAAATGTGAATCCCACATTTAATATTTTTCATGTCTAAAACGATGTTTAGAAATAACTGTTCTTGCAGATTTCAAAACTTCATATTACATACTGAATTGACAAATGCGATTTTTTAATAGTTTTGACAGTTTCTTTTACTGTTTTACTAAGTTTCACAACTGAATAACCAATTTCCTATTCGCGGCAGATATTTCTTTCTTAGAATTTGCTATGATTCAACTACAACCCTCGTTAGCACGACAAATTGAATCCCATGACTATCTTTTAATATATCCTCTATTAAAATATGATATAAGAACTATAATTATAGTTTGTTTGGGAATTGTCTTTGTCTATAACCACTGAAAATTACAACCGGCAACTAATTCGTTTGTACAATCATACAAACATTTTTGGTTTAATTTTGTTGCACTGCAGTATAAACACTCACGACAAGATATACACACTTGGATTTAATTTTTTTGTCTATTTCACAAGCAGTGAGAGATTAATATTTTTTACACATTTTTTTAAAAAATAAAACAATTAATTATACAGGGTTTTACAATAAGAATGTCAGAACTTTGACAGCTAGAGGCAGCCATGTTTGAATTTTTTTAAAACTCATTTTGACATTTCAACTCAAATAGTTTGGCAAATTATCACAAAACGTTTATTATTTCAACAATGTTTAGATATTGTAAAAACTTCAATAGACTTATTGAAACAAGAATTTCATGAGTCCATTATTTTATGAAATGGGTCCATCAATTGGCCACCAAGATCATGTGATCTGACTCGATTGGATTATTTTCTTTGGAGTTATGTGAAATCACTGGTTTATACTGTCACACCACATACAATAGAAGTATTAAAAATAAACATTGAACATGTAATTCATGAAATTGGACCACAATTATGTGAAAGAGCGACTAAAAATTGGACTAAACGAATGCACTATGTCAAGCGAAGTCGTGGTGGTCATATGAGTGAAATTGTGTTCCATCATTAATGCCATAAAATGTGCTTAAAAAAATAACTAATTAATTCTTTTTTTTATTTTCATTAAACACAAAAAAAAACGCTTATTAGAAAGCCCTATACAATATTTAAATTAGACATTAAGCAGATATAAGTTACGTATGCAGACTTTTTTGATTAACTATATAAATTAACTATATATATATATATATATATATATATATATATATATATATATATATATATATATATATATATATACACACCCGTCCCTCAATTTACGCGGAGTATCCGTTCCACGTGGATTTGTTTTACGCGAATGAAAATCGCGTAAATTGAGTCTGTCAGTACAATAGAAAAAATATTGGAAATAAAAGCTAGTAAATTTGTAGAAACACATATTTATTTCACATAGCTTAACAAAAAAATAATGACGTTTTAGAAAACAAAAATAGATAAATTTTATTCGGTATCACTATCGCTACTGTAATTCAAAACAATCAACCTTTATATATTTAAATCGTGCTTTTATACGTTCAAGTAGGAATGTGCGTCACTCTGATATATAATAAATTCCATGAAAAAAACATAAAATGAAATCTATCTGACCGCGTATAAAAAGTGCCGCGTAAATCAATACCACGTAAAAAAAGTCCCGCGTAAATTGAGGGACGCGTAAATTGAGGGATGGGTGTATATACATACACACACAAATATATGTGTGTGTACTTTTCTAGTTACTATTTTAATATTAATTTATTAATATTTTATTCTTCATAGAATAAGAGTAAATATAATAAAATTAATGTATTCTACTTTGATCAAGAAAAAAATGAAATTTTAATAATAACTTAGTTGTAAAAGACAATATTTTACAACCAAACTATATATATATATATATATATATATATATATATATATATATATATATATATATATATATATATATATATTATATTACAACAAAAATTATATATTCAAAATCAAAATAAATATATATATTTATATTATTTTTTAAAATTTTTGTATAACTAAATGTGAAATATATTTATATTAAATTTTTTATTGTTTCCTTAAAATAATACTTTCTTCATATAATAAACACATAAACAGAATACCAGAAACTCTATTGCGACCGAAGCTATCACCATCTAAATATTATTATTAAGGAAACATTTTCATCAATTGTTCCATTGTATAAACATATCAATTATTTGATCATATTTTTCATTCGAAATCAACATTGTAATAAAAATAAATTACATACATTAATTTCAAAGAATATAAAATAATATTTTTTTAATTGAAAAATAACATACATACATACATGTATGTTTATATATGTAGGAAAATAATTCTATTCATCAAATACATAGATACTAATGAAACAGTTATGTGTGAATATATAAATATGATTTATTTCAAATAGAAATATTATTTTTATTTTGACATCTATTTTCGATCGACAATTCATTCGAATTTAAGCATTATTTTTTATATAATGTTTTTATTTAATTAGTCAAATAAATATAAAATCAATTTATTAGCATAAAATATAAATAACAATATAGTTGTTTATATAAAAATGTATGTAAATTTAATACAAATGAATTATCACCTCAACACTATAAGATATTATATAAATAATCCAATAAATTAGCTATTGATTATTTTATTTTCTTAAAAGCTGATACCCATTTCGATGGTCATGCTATCATCATCGAAGCGATATACTAGAAAATTTAGACTGTTTTCGATTGTATTTACTTCTTTTTTTGTAATCTTACTTTTTAGATTTTATATCTTTTTAATTTTTATTATTTCGATTTAACATATCCAACTAGTTGAAAATATTAGATTGAATATATGTTGAATAAAAACACAGATAAAAAGAAATAATTCAGTGGATGAATTTCGAATAATAATGTACTCATCTAGAAATTATTTTTAGAACACAATTTTCTGACAACTACATGACATCAATAACCTTCAAATAATTAACAAATTTATTTTAGAAAATGTTATTCTGGAATTTATAAAAAATAAATTACACATTTTTTTTCCTTTCTGAAATGTAATTGCAAACATAAAATGGTTTTTTCAATTATTAAACTTTTTTCAAGGAAATTATAAATTCACAATTTTTTACGGAAACTAATGTATAGAATACATATGATAATTGTAGCATTTTAAATAAATATTTTAAAATACAAATTCATCATTTATCTATTTACTTTACAATTATCATACTGTAACGACAAATTTACAATAAATCACAAGTGAATTATTTAATCTATAAATCATTGTAGTTATTAAAATTATTAGCTCCAAATCTGGACTTAAGTCCTCTTTTATCTGTGGCCATATTTGTACATAAACATGAAAAATAAGAAAATAATAAATGCGAAAAACTTTCCAAAAAAAAATACTTAATGCAATTAATGAAATAGTTGTGAATGAGTTAGTTTTTAATGTATTCTTAAGTAATTTGAACTTGTAACAACGACTAAACTAAAAGATAACAATTTTTCGATTGACCACACTCTCAATTGTACAGGTTATTCATCGAAATTCCTCACAAAAATAAGAAAAGTTTTCATAGTTTTAAATTTTGTTAAATATATAAGTAACGTTTTTAAAAAAATCATGAATAAAAAGTACGAAATAATATCTCAATTTAAATAAAATATTGGTCAGTCCCAACCCGATTGAGCAATATGACCAATAATTAAATGAAACACAAAATAAACTCAAAAGAGAAATTGAAAATAAGATTAAGGAAGAAGAGGGAAAATGTGAGTGAAAAATTAAAGAAAGCTAATTAAAAGTATGTTTAGATGAACAGACGTAGTAAAAAGGGAAAGATATAAAATAATAACATTGTAAATATAAATAAAAATGTGTCTAGTTTTTAATTAATAATAAAACATGATAGTTTTTATATTTCTTTTTAATCAACATTCTCAAATAATTATAAAAATCAAGGGTGTTCTATACTACACAAACTGTGTGTATGCGTGTGTATATATATATATATATATATATATATATATATATATATATATATATTATACACATGTCTATAAATAAATAAATAATTAATAAAAAATCTTACCACCATTATTCAAACGACTGGACGTCTGCTACGAAATATCCATTTGGCACGTGATGTACACATTTAATAATATATTTCTAACTCGATGAATGCGAACAGTCACACACACACACGCACGATTTTCTTTGAAAACAATGGAACGAATAGATAAAGGTTTTTAATTAACATGTTATTTATACGCGCACATATAGATAATTACAATTCACATTACAAAAATTCCAACGACAAAACGTTTTATTTATATTATTTAATGATAAATTCCTTGCCTCAATCTAAAATACTATATAATTTTGCACTAATTTATTTTATAGTTTCTCATTTAGAAAATTTTATAATATCAACCGACGTTATTTGTTATAATAAACACTAAACTAATAAAATCGTTTTCATGCACGTTTTTTATATTAACATGGCAATAAGAAATTCTCTGTACAATGTTGTGATAAATCCTTTTTAAGATTCATAACTCGACTAGTAAATCGTATACTTTTAAATGTTAATTATTTTCACGCTTGTTTTCATTATCATAGAATTTCAGTACAAGATTTAATCTAGAACAAACAATCTTAGTCTACAAATAAGTAACAATTCGTTATGTTTATTTTAATTGCATATAAAAAATTCAATTCGAACATATGTTATATTTTTAAACTCATAAATATAATAATTAAATAGTTTCTACTTTAATATTATTATTTTTTAATTAGAATCACGATCTGTCTGAGAGATTGTATTGTAACTATCACAACATTATATTAAAAAGTAGTAATAATAGTTAATACTCATGACTAGTATAGAGGAAAAAATAAAGTATTATGTTATTGAACGGCGATAAGCGAAGAGGAAAAGTTAGCTTGAAATTTAGACAAAAACCACATATTAAAAAATATTCTTTTACTTTATTCAGTGATGAATTTTCAATATTTTTTTTGATAACTTTCAACCATCTTTGAGTCGAGTTTTCGTTACAAAAACTTCTTGAAATAGTTTTTCGTGATCTTCAAAAATATGTAGACTGTTATTTTGAAATAATCAACAGTTAATTAAACATCTTTCTATAAGTTTTCATTTAGATATGCAGACTGTATATGTTATGGTATAAAACTGATTACTTGCCCTAGAAATGTGTTTTGGGTTGTTATCTTATTGGAAGATCCATCGAAGTAGCATATTTTCTTCACCATATAGCAACTTAACATCTTTTAAAATATTTATGTACACATCTAATGCTATCTTCTTAAATCAATATATTGGTCCAATTGTATTCCAAAAAAACAACAGCAAATCATATATTCCTATGGACTACTGCATATTTTTTGTGCGTTTTAGAGATATATAGTTCCTTGTTACATATTCTACCATTTGAACTAATCAAATTCACTTTCGATTCAACCGATCATAGAACATTTCCCCATCTCTCAGGCAAATTATTATTCAAATTCACGAATTGTTATTTTAAATTACATTTTTGTGACTAAGTAGATGGATTTTCGCTGGAGATATAACTCGCAAATTATTCTTTGTCGATCTTTTATTACATTTTCTAATATTTTAACCTAATTTACTTACTCTCTTTTTTCATTTTTAACAAATAATTTTTATAAACCATTTAATTTGTTCTGTTATTGCAGCATGAAAATGTTTAATTCCTTTTTAATTTTTATTATCATATTTAAATTTTCTATTTGTTTTCAAATTGATTAAACTGTTCCTTCTTTTTGACATGATTTTTTCTACCCATTATAGCATGCAAGATTCACTGTTTATTCCATACATATGTACATACATATATAAATATATATATGGGGTGTGCCAGGGGGTTACTAAAGGATAGAAGAGAGAAAAATAGAAAGAGAAAAGAAAGAGAAGAGAGAGACCCTTAATTATGAACAAAAATTATTGATTAATAACACAGTTACATAAAAAATTCAAAAAGAAAATCGTGGATAAATAGAGACATAAGAAAATTCGTTGATGTGGAATGGAAGACAAATGTATTGTATAATTATAATCGAACAATTTTGGTAGAGACTTTCATCCAGCAGCGAATAGAAAAGAATTTATAACAATACACACACACACACACACACACACACACACACACACACACACACACACACATACATACATACATACATACATACATACATATACATCACCAGCAACAATAAAAGCTTCTTTCTACTCACTGATGAAGGATTCTCCCAAAACTTTCCACTCAATCTGATTCAATGCTTTTCTCATCCAGTTCATTTCGACAAATTTTCGTATGTCTTAGTCCCATTTATAAACGAATCTTTGCATAGAGTTTTTATATATTTGAGTACACAAGAAATCATTACTCTTATCCATAGAAATTTTCTCTTCCTGCTAAATGACCGACCCATTTCTATTTTGAACTTCTCAATTTTGTTATAACGTCCATAACTTTTGTTTCTTTTCTGAACATGTACATGTATGTATGTATTTATATATATATATATATATATATATATATATATATATATATATATATATATATATATATATATATATATATATATATATATATATGTATATATATATATATATATATTTTCGATCAATGTATCCTACGTAATCAAACAAAGATTTTTAGATAAAAAAATCATAGATTTAAGATAATTTATAAAAAGTGTAGCAAGATAAATGTTAGGAACTATGAAAAATAGCAAAAGATCAGAATAGACAAGAAAATAAATATGCGTTAGAGAAATTCCAATAAGAATAGTCTGAAATGGAAACATGCTATATATTTTACAAGAATAAAAGATAATCGATGAAGAACGAAAATTAAGAACTGGAAATAAAAAAAATATAAGATAACAAAAAAGATAGATAGTTGAGATGAAAAATTACGTTAGAAATTTATGGAAGAGAGGAGGAAAATGATTAGTCTTTGTTTGACAACCATTGTGCTTAATTTGGTTCAATTTTAAACTAAAATAAAATTTTCAATTTTTAACAAAATAGTGGATTAAGAAAGATTGAAAATAATGATGATTATGTATAAATATTGATATTCTTCTAAAGCAAAAGAACGCAATATAAATTAATAAACATTTGTCAATTTAAAACATTTAACCAATATTGAATTAAAAATGACAAAATATAATAAAATTAACTTAAGTGTATTAATTTTATACAGATAAATTCGATTAGAACATATGTATAAAAATATGAATAATTTTTCAATAATATTTAAAATGGCATATATCACTAAATTAAACCGTTTCTTATTATTTTGAAAACGCAATTAACTTTTAAAATAAATTAAATTTATTATCCTGTCATTCTTCTCTATTATTTAACATAAATATTAGATAATAAATGTTTGCAAAAATTAAATGTCTTCTTTGTCGAATGTTAAATCGACAAAGACGTATAATAATATTACCATTTGTAAAAACAGTTCTTAATTAACTTATCGATTATACATAATAAAAATGTTTGACAACATCGAATGTTAACAATAGATTAAAAATAATTATATAGTTACAGTCATAGAAAACTTATATACATAGTGAATTTCAGTGATGGCACATCTGTTCGAGACAATTACAATAAACAAGAATCAATTAATCCAAGAATGTCTTTTGCTAAATTAGAATAAGATCGTAGAATAATAAAATCAATAGCGGACTATAAATACCATAATATTCTTAAAACGGATTCTAGTATTATTTGTTACCAAGTCAGAAAATTCCTATATTAAAATATAAATGCCTTATATTGTTTATAAATATAGAGGATTTAATATAAGAAAAAGTTCTCGAGAAATATTATTTTCAATTTTCAGAAATTGTTAATATTTTCAAGATTTCATTCAAAGAAAAACACTTAATGAGATGGTAATAACTCAAATATATGTATATAAAAATGATTTAATCCTTAATACTTGAAATGTTTTTCATAAAAAATATACAAAAACGCACACACCCACACACAGATATATATATATTTTACTAAGAATTTTTATTATATATAATACCTCTCAAATGCTTATTGCTCTAATTATAAGAAAACAAACAATAAGAGCAAAGCAAATTAAGTAATAATACAAAATAACAAGTATTTTCCAATAATTTTCAACAGAATTCAAACGAATAAGAAAAATACTTTTCTTGAATAATATAATTAATTAATATCAATTTATAATATATTTGATTAAGAGGTATGCACTTAAAAAATATTTTTATACATATTCATTACATTCATTGTGTGTATATATTCAATGTGTGTAAATAAACATAGGATCATCCAAATGTCACACCATACAAATGTTATTAAAAATAAATGAAAAAAAACTATACACATGTTTCTTTTTAATAAAACACAAATCTAGGCGTCACATTTGGATGACCCTATATATATATATATATATATATATATATATATATATATATATATAAAGAGAGAGAGAGAGAGAGAGAGAGAGAATCGACCGGTGGTGTAGTAGTTTGCATCACAGTCTGTCATGCACAAGAAATAGATTCGATCCTGGTCGTACGCATAAGACAGATAAGGCTCTTTAGCCTTAGTAAAGGGCACAACCCTAAGGGAATAAAATCCGAATAAAAATCCTCACCAACCTGCTTGGTTAGCGTGGTGAGTATGACCAAAAATCATTGAGTCTTTCACTCAACAGTAGACTGACATAATGAGATGATGGAGGGAGGTTTTTTTTTAACCTTATATGTTTTTTTTATTAAATATAGTGAACCTTAATATTTTAAATATATTTTAATAAAGACTTAAAAGTTAAATTAGTTTGCAAAAGTTATCTCTAAACTATCTTAAATAATATCAAAATTTTGTGAATATATTCAATTTATTTAAATAACATATTTAATATAGGTAAAAATCGATAAATATAAAAAAAGGAATTTGTAATTGAACTTAAGGCATAATCCATTTCTTGTATATTCTTTTAACAAAATATTTGAAGAAAGATATGTATATGTTTATTTAATAAATTTATTAACTGAATTTTTCACATTTCCCATTAATTTAGCTTTTAATAAATTAAAAAAGGCATATTTACCTTATACAAAAATAAAGTATGTTCTTATAATAAAATAATTCTGATATTTAATAATACGTTATATAAAACGATGCTGATGTTTATTTATATTATTTAAATTTTAAAAATTACACATTTTTATGAGCAAAATTCGTCATTACAGAAAAACGTAATTCAATATAATATTATATAATTATAATTAATTTAATATTACATTATATCATAAAGATAATCAAAACATAAGAATAACATGCAATGGAAACGAATTATATAAACGTCTAATTTTTGTATTGGTGTAAGTCATAAAAGTTATATGTCTAATTTCAATAATTTGTAATGAATTTTAACGTTAGTGAAGATAATTCAGTAAGTTTAGTTCAATTTAGTGATTTAGTTACATACTAGTGTATGCTTGTAACTATAGTAGGAAAAAGGACAAAGAAATGTCCATTGAATTTCGAAAACTGATTATTAATCATTATTACTGTAGAGAAATATAGCGTAAAATAAGCAATACTATTAGATAAAGTTATCCTATTACATAACAAGTATTAAAACATTTTAAACCCAATGAACTGCATAAATGAAATGCGACCAGAAATTTGATTATTCAATAGAATAAACAATAATTGAATAAGGTTAAGAAAAATCCTAAAACCAGTGCTGCAAAACTTATTATGAAGTTAAAAACATATGCTGGTATATCGGTTGGTGTTGAAATAATATATTGAGTTATACGAAAAAAAACAGCTACTATTTTACACAAAGAAACCATTTGTAGAAAAATACAGTAGATTAAAAACAGCTCCAATATATAAAACAATATTATTTCTGAAAAACATGTAATTTTTATTGAAAAAAAAACAGATTTATCGTTTTTCAATCCAACGAAAAACAAATGTTTTGAGAAAAATCCAATGAAGATTTGGATTCATGAAATCTTCAAATCACCGTGAAATAAGACTGTGAATCAATTAAAGCTGTTGGTGTTTGAAAATGGAATTTTATGGGCAGAAATATGAATATAATATTTTAAAGAAAAACTTAACAAGCTTTACAATTATCTCAAACAATTATAAAAACGAGTCCATGCACAATGATCATACAATTCGATAATGGCTGGTATAAAATTGTTCTAAAATTATAGAAATACTCTCTCAATAAACTAACATTCAACCAATATAAACTTTTTGGACAAAATATAAACTCCAAGTTCAGAAATATGGAATTAGTAGCACCGATGAATAAAGTAACTAAATTCCAATCTCATAAATATCAACCAATAAGTTATTAAAAAATGAATACAATGATACCTTGAAATATTACACAAAAAAAATTCCAATAAAGTATCAATAAGACTGTATTGTTTTTGTCAAATTGATGGATTAAATTTTATATGAATACAAGTATGAACTGATTTATATCCATTTTGTATTATTTTATCTCTTTGCTGTTATTTATGAATTTATGTTTGAAATTGTTTGATATTTAAAATAACGTATTGTCATATGGAATATCTGTGTAAGACAAACTAATAAAAATATTAATATTTTAATAGAATGGATTTATTAATTTAATCCGTATCTTACTAGTATCTGAATACAACCGGGAGTAACTATATACTGAAGTAATTGTGTATGTTTGTGTGGTATGCAGAGGTTAAAGAATTAATACTGATAATACTATACACAATTATAAATATACAAATTGTATTAACATTATTATGCATGCATCTGTGTGCGTGCATTATATATATATATATAGGGTCATCCAAATGTGACGCTTAGATTCGTGTTTTATTAAAAAGAAACAAGAAACTATACACATGTTTCTCTATACACCACCCTATATACACATGTTTCTTTTTAATAAAGGCGTCACATTTGGATAACCCTATATGTAGGTCTGTATGTATGTAAGTATATAAATGGCACAATATATTTTAATCGTACTCAACAACGCAAACACTATTTATTGCACAAAAAAGTACACGCACAACGATGTTGTTCTATTTTGCAGTCGATTCGTATGAACACGCAAATAATAAACGTTCCGAATAAGTTTATTATAAATTAATTACCAGAAACGCACACATGCATACACACACACACACACATATATATCCACATACATGCGTCGATGTGCACATTTTACAAATCGTTTTTTGCACGAACAAGAATGAACCAGCAGTAATAGCAGCAATAGTAGTAGTAGGTTGTAGCAGTAGTAGCAGCAATAATAATAATAATAATAACACGACACAAGAGAAAAACGCCGGTCTGCTGACAGCGTCAAACACGCTCGGCTAACGTACGCACCGAGTGTTCGCGTCACCGGAGTCAAAACACAACTGTCTTGACGTCTGCCGAACGCAGCGGGTCGATGCAATGGTGTGCGTTCAATCGCATCGTCGCGTCTATATGCGTGCGTGTGTGCGTGCGATAATAAAAAAAAGCATACACACACATGTACGCACGCACACAGTTAGATATACACGTCTATGTGTAACACACGTACGTACGTATTTCTGTATATAAACTACACACACACGCACATGCGTACATTTAATGTGTATTGTATTCGGTAGAGAATCGGACTCGAGGCAAAATTCAACTGCTTCACGAACCACCGCTACTCTACCACACGATCGCGTGGTGTGGTTGGTTACGCGTCTTTATAAAAAATGCATCGGACCAAACGTGCACGAGTGAGAGAGGAGCCGCGTCGACGTCTCCGTCACACTCTTCAGATTGATAGATAGTTGCATCAGCTTAATGCTGAATGTGGCTACAACTTGATTCGACTTTTTCGCAGGTACTTTACTGAAAAGATCAATCGTTGCACAATATTTAATTATACTTTTAAAACATATATTATGTTTCAAACTATGGATGTATGTTGAAATGTTATCAAATGTAAACACACTTACATAAGCTATCAATTATTTTCAATGGTGTATTTTTTACGTTAGGTCTACTTCAACAGTGTAAAGATATGTTTTGTTACTGTTTGGTTTAGTATGGGCTATGAAATTGTTCTTTTTTCAGTATAATTGAATTGTCTCAACACAAAATGGCGTACTTTACACCTTCTGAAAAACATGCTAATTAAAAATATATGCGTAAATCCGTACCAAAAAAAAATAAATCAAATGAAAGTTAAAAATTGATATTTATTTTTGATTACTCAATATTCACAAATATTTTATTTTTCTTAACTGTTATAATAAAATTATTTTTATATTTTAATAATTTTGGAAGAAACAATAATTTATTATAGTACTAAATAAATTATTGTTTCTTCGCCTGGAAGATTTAATATTAATACAAAAAAAAATCATATAGACGTGTATTCAAGTACTGTGCAAATATCAAAATAAGTTCAAATATCAATTTCTAATCAGTGATGAATAAAAATATTGTACATTATAGAGAAAAATTACAATAATAACTGAAATTTTGTTCCTTACTTCATTTTTTAAAATTATGTCTTAGAAAATAATATAAAATGGTTTAAAAATGATATCTGATTTTAATGTTTGATTTCCACATAAAATTTATTTTAAAAAAAATTCATTAATGTTGTATTATGAATTATATATAGTACAGATCTAAATACAATTAAAAACATGAAGATTTTTTTTATTTTTTGTAAAACTCTCTAAGATATTCATCTATACTCAACTACGTACAGTGGGTATTTAAAAATTAAAATTCACAAAAGATTTTTTATACCTTTTTAAACACAAACACACTTTAGAATGCAGCCAAACATATCTCAGTTGTTTTTTAGTTTTTTTTTAAACATGTCCTTTACTATCTCGAACCATAATCGATAAAACTAATAATGAAAGTTGAGAATTAGACTTTTTATTTACTCTCAATATGTATGATATCACTACAGATCTTCTAAATATCAGTTCATCCATTAATATATCAGCACACAAAACATGCAATCTCCATGCATTTACCAAACACATATCTATCTTATATGTAAAGAAAACCCACCACCATTTCTTTACACGTACAACAATCCTGTATAAGCAAACACGTGTAGATTGACTATGCTCATCCACAATTCCCATTTTTGCATTGTAGTTTTCAAATAACAGGTATGGGGATATCGACTTTTTTCTTTCATCTAAAGCTACCATCATTTTATTTTACCTAATGTTATTATGATTTTATATGATGCGAATGTTATTATCTATTCAACGGACAATAAATATTTCGTTATTATCAAATAATCAAATGGTCCTATTTCTGTATTTCTTTTAAAGTTCGTAAGAAACATTTTTTCATGTATAATTATCATGGATTGTGTCTATTGTACGAAATTTTTGGTTACACAACGAAAGGGATTGTAATTGTTAAAAAAATATTAAATTTATTTTTTTTCAACTAATTAACAAACCAATACTTTCGATTTTAAATAAATATCATTGTTTAGCCGAATGATGTTTATAAATTTAACAACTGGTTGATTCATCAATTAATATTTTTTTATGAAAATGTATCCAATGATAAAATTACTCTATTAATTTGTTTCCCAAAAACTTTAATTTGAACATCTTATAATCAATTGATTTTGGAGTTATTGTATTACCTACAAAATAGATATTCAATTTTATTTCCAAATATTTATTATCAAATATTGATTCAGTAACAAAATCTATTTTAATACCATTATATAAACGTGTATACATTAATTGCAATATCAAAATTCAAATTACTATTTGTATCTGTCATTACTGAATTAACAGTTATCTTGAGTCCAAACAATCGAATTTAATTGTGATAAACTTTCTTTGTTCATGATTTGGTACGTTAGTTATTAAAAAACGAATATATATATATATATAGATAGAGAGAGAGAGAGAGAGAGAAAGAGAGGCCTAAAGAGACCAAAGGGTTCATACATACATTTACTTACTTACTATCATTTACTATTCTTTAATATCTATTAATGTTATTAGAGCCACTATATATATATACACATATATATATATATATATATATATATATATATATATATATATATAAATTGTACTCAACTAAATATATTAAATTATATACTAAAGTATATAAAATTATAAAACTGTAAATTTAAACAAAGCACAACTGAAACTACTTTATGTTAAGTGTAAAATTTCATGAAAATGTAAACATTTCATAAATATTCAACGGGCTGTATACAATAACATTTCTTAGTTATTAATTGCACAAAAAAGGATATATGTTCATTTGGTTAAAAAGGGATATTATTGAATAGATGACCTTGATTGAATACAGTAAATATAAACGAGTTAATTATAGATCAAAAAAAACGTCGTTTCATATTTAAGTTGACAGTATTTTAAAAAAAGCTATTTTTTACATAATATTAAAAAAATATTCTAACAATTTTATATCTATATATTAATATATACTTTATATTTTTTTTATTTATCAATTTCGAATGACATACATTTCTTATCATTTTATCAAAATTCATATAATTTTATTTCCTCTCAACAAATAATCAAGTTCTTATAAATCTATTTATATCTTAAGATGTTTATTTTTCAATGCCTTCAAAATGATTTTCATACACCGACTGTTTCATTATACTTAGAATTTTAACAGACATTTCGACTTTTGAAAATATATAAATATTTAATATGTTTATATAAAAAAAACTTGAAATATGTCAATCTTCCATTTTTGTTATCAATTCCACAATATATATATATATATATATATATATATATATATATATATATATATATATATATATATTGATGTAATGAAACAAATTAAATTGATGAAATTGGCTTGAGAAAAATACAAAAATCATTATAAAGTAGCAACCAAGAGATAAACAGAAAATATATCAAAGATGAAGGAATAAAATTGTAAAGTACAATGGAAGTGTGGGTTGAATGAGATTAGCTGACAGAATAAAATGAACGTATTTTGGGGAAACATTTAAAAAGAAACAGCGACATTCGATGAGGCTTTTGTCCACCAATGAACTGATATAGGTTTTTATGATGTTGGCAATTATATATATATATATATATATATATATATATATATATATATATTTAATAGTTCAAATTAAAATACAAAAGCTTATATATAAACTATTTCTGTAGAATAAAATATCATGTTCTTAATTCAAGAGAAAAATAAATTCACTATAAATATATACACACAAAATCAAAATATCTCCTACAAACTTTAATGATAATTTTTTATCATTTAATTCCGATTATTTTTTTTATAAATTCGTGTTCTTCTAAAACAAAAATATAAAGAGAATATTAATGATGCAGAGAATAACATTCTATTTTTTTAAAATAATAATTTTAAAAATAACTGATTCATTTTTAATTGGCAAATTCATGTAGGATCTGACACGATGATGTTTAATCCTACACAAAAGTGTAACCAGTGTTCATAAAGGTTATTTTTTTATTTCATTAAAAAAATACATATAAGTACCGTGAATTTGTTATGTAAAAATTATAAAATATCACATGATAAAACGAAATTATTTCAATAAAATTTCTCTATTTGAAAAATAAAACATATGCATTAAAAAAATCCTCAATACAAAAATAACTCAAATTATCAATTACATTTTTAATTATACATTCATATTGTATTTTTATTTTTTTTAATATGAAAATATTTTTTGTATTATTTAATTTCTTTTCCGATATCAAAAAATTAGCACATTTTGTAATAATTAAAAATCTATAGTTTAATTAAGACTGTACAAAAAATATTCAAGAAATTCTACTGCAAGAGTTATAAAAAATTCTAATATATATTTAACTTTACACTTGTATATTTAGATAATTTTGCTACATATATATATATATATATATATATATATATATATATATATATATATATATATATATATATATATAATATGTGTAGGGCTGACATAAGTTTTAACCCTACATAAATATTTCTGTACAAAACAGAAAATGAAATTATTACAAAAATTAATATTTTCTATGTTATTAATAAATATATATAAAAAATATATGAACTATTCAAAATATCCACCTTTAGCCTTCATACATCCGTTTAGAATAGTTCTTATATTTTTTTATATTATATTTATAAGATATAAAAAATATTTTTTACTGTGTATATACATACATACACACACATATACATATATACATATATATATATATATATATATATATATATATATATATATATATATATATATATATATATATAATATAATTATACTTTCACTAATATTATTTTGAAACGATAATGAAGAAAAATATTTTAAATTAAAAAATAACGAAATTAGTGATAAACTTATTAACTAAAAGTGAACTTATTAACTATTACTTAAACTTATTAAGTAATGTATCAAGTCGTGTATTATGAAATGTCGGATTTTTATATTATTTCCGATATAATAATCCGACATTTAATATTGCATGATCTAATAATTACAATTATAATTTATTAAATTACTTATTCTTTTAAAATAGTTTAAATGAAAACTCCTGGATATTTTTCTGTTATTATATTAAAATAATATTTCGAAATTACGTAAACTGTCTCATTTCAATTCCAATGAAGTTACTTATATATTAGAGAAAAAAATGTTTTGCAACAAATGATCAGAAAACAGGCTCTAATCAATTCACAATGATTTTTTTATATTTTTTAATTAAAACTACTAAAAAAAGTTAATTGATAAAATATTCAATCTAAATATCTATAACTGAAGACAAAAATGATGATTTAATTAATACTAATTTAATTTGTTTTGCATAATCGTCAAAAAATCATTGCTATATGAATTTTGTATTAGTTAATACGAGTACTAACCGTAATGAGCTATAAATAATTAAACTGTTTACTATAATTTTTAATTGTTTTATGTTTTTTAAATGATTGAGCTTAAGTTACGAATCTCTGTTTACTAAGAAGATTAATACTAAGTTTGATCTTAAAAATAATTATTTTTTCTGTACAAATTCGAATTGGGTTACAATTCATTTGCTGTCATTTAGAAAAATAATTGAGGATTTTGGGAAGCAATTGATAACGAGTGGATTATCCGACGGTGGTTAGCAAAAATCAATGTTTGTGATATTAATCTCGAAAATAAATCTTTACTAGGGATCGAATCTGTTGTAAATAAAAAACAACAACAAAATATTATGGAGACTCACTGATAAAGTTCAGATGTTTTTTTAAAAGAACTTAGAGCAAATCTAATTCTATAAATATTTTTTAAATTAAAAAAAATCTTACCTTACTTTCTTTTATACTTGGAAATTGTCCATGTAATATTTATCCATCTGAAACAAATATACATTTTATTAGTTTATTTTTTACCAAAAAAAAACTATATAAAATAAAATATTTTTTCTAATAAAAGGCACAAGCATAGAAATATATAAATGAGAAAAATATGTGAAAATAATCGATCAGTCCACAATAACAATTGTACGAATTTTTCGCAATATGAAAATAAAAATTAATGACACGAAACAACATATTACATTATTTCATCATTAATGTTAATATTAATGATATTAAAGAATTCGAAACGATTTTCCAGAAATCTTATACAATAACAGTACATAAAACCGTGCACATAATTGGTCGAAACGTAATAAAATGTATCGATTAAAAAAAATGTCTGGAATTATTTAAAATTATACTTGTTTGTTTGTACATAGAACTTTGCATATATAATCCATAAAAACATCTATGTATATATAATAAATATATTGAAAAAAATCAACTAATTAGCTATGAAAAATGAAAACGTTTTGCAATAAGAAGAAATACATTTATAAAAAGTACTAGCATATAACTAATAAAATTTGATTAGAGCAATAACATAATTAAAAAAAAACTAATTATCAAATAGTACAAGTATACTTGAATATATATATATATATATATATATATATATATATGATTTCATGTGTATGTATAAAAATATTATCAGTTATTTTACAATTTTAGTACCAAACACGAAAAAATTTAAAACACAAATTCGGGAATAATAATTGGAAATTAACAAACGAATTAAAAATGTGCCCCAGTACAATGGATTACATATCAAGAAATATGTAAATTCTGGCAGTATAGAAATAAAACTTAAAACAGACGGCCCACAGTGCCATTTGCTGAAAATCAACTAACAGTGAGAACGTGTATAAGAAATAGAAAGTTAACAGCTCTCGTAATTACTGCCTAGGTCAACAAAAACCGCGATAAAACTGTCAATGTCACTACGGTCAAAAGACGACTCTTGAAATATTAGTCAGAAAACCTAATGGCCGCTAATAACAAGAAGAAGTTAGAGTGGACAAAAATGATCACAATTAGGTCTATGATCAATGAATAAATGTTCTTTAGTGCGATGGGTTGACATTTTTGGTTAAAGAAGTGGATGAAGCATCTTTAGTGGATGGGTTTTTGGCTGAAGAAAACTTTATTCGGAGATCTAGCTTGATGATGGTTCCAGGAAAATGAAAAAGAGAGTTAGTCATAGTTTGGAATTATTTTAAGAGATCTAAAGTAAAATATTTGGTAAAAATTGACGATATACTAAAAAAAAGAATATAAAAAAATATTAGAAAAGAATTTTTTACGCTCTAGAACAGACATATTGGAAGATAATTTCTTTTTTAAAATCATAATGACCTAAGTCTTCAAACTATGCAAAGAATATTTAAAAGAGTTAAAAAAATCATAATTTCACATTCACAGTTTCTAGACAAGGATCTAATCGAATTGTTATGGGCTTAGTCAGACAGGCAGGTTCGAAAACATTGTCCTACATCAACC
>CP092092.1:20078255-20108255 GCA_029203775.1 Neoneuromus ignobilis | reverse complement strand
ATTTCTGCTTGCATTAATTGATTAAAAATTATATTTTTTCGGATAAATACCAACCGGTCAAAATAGCCGGTTGGTAGAGATCGGTTTATATCAATCCTTGGTATATCTAGTGGTAGAAATGACAAATAACAACTACAAAATGTGTAAATGAAAAAAATTTTTTTAGAAAATATTATTAACTTGAACTAAATATTTTTTAATGCTTCATCAGTACTTCTATTTTTTATCACAACTATATAACCACTAATTCATTTTACATAAGAAGAAATCAGATTTTTTTAAAGAAAAGATTCTAAATTCACTAATATATAAAATTTGGACACTTACTAAAATGTAGAAAAAGATAACACTTCAATATTAATACATTATTTCATACAGATACTTTTTAGACTTACAGAATGGCAGTAGAAGATTTTTAATACTTTTAATCACATGTACATATTTTTATATACAAAATTATATATATATATATATATATATATATATTCTTATGTACACACATAAACTGTGTGAAATGTAATTTCACATCAATTAATTTTATTGAAAATAAAATTAATGATGTGAAATTTGAACAATTTTTTTTAAATCAAAAAAATATTTCAAAATCAATTCTAAAAGTGTTTAAATACTATTTTTAAAAATTCATTAGTGTAAGAAAATATCATATGTTGAAATTGATATATAAAAATTAGTACAGCAAATGTTATAATGATACGTTAAAAAAGTTATATTTTGAATAATTAAAAAATATATTCAGGTTTGTTTCCATTTGTATTAAAAATATGAAAAAAATTAATTGAAAAATTACACTTTACCTAAAAATTGACTCGTTTCATCGAATATCGAAAAAATTATATTACTCAAACATATTTTAAGTTTTTTTTAAAAAATAAAGAAAATATTGATATTAATACAATAAGTTTTAACTCGGTTTTAAAAATATTAATTAAATTGTTTTAATACAAACGATCGATTTAATAAAATTAGATTAGATATTATAAAAGTATCTTTATTTATGGTTCATCTTCTAAAACAACACTAAATATTTATTTTATTACACAGTATATTTAATTAGTTGAGTTAGAATGTTTAATCTTATAAAACAATTTAATTTACTTGCTAGTTTTTATTAGATAAATAAAATATTAAGCATAGTTCATTTCAATCGTAAGAAGATAAAGATTAAGAAAATAACGAAAAAAATAGAATCCTTGACTATCTAGTATTAATTTTAGTTTCATTTAGTCTCATGAAATATTTAAAAAGATTCACAATGGTAAAATTATTAAACAGAAAATTGTTTTCAATTTTGTGAAAAAATAATATTAACACCACAAAAACTAATTACGTTTTTTATATATTAATTAAATATAACACACAATTATATATATATATATATATATATATATATAGTACTCTTGCAATTAATTATATAAGACAAACACTTTCTAAATCACTTTTTCTGAAAAATACATACTTTTCGTCAATGTAAAAAATAATCCAACAATTAATTATTCGTTTCGAATTTTTAAGTGATGTAGATGCACTTTTTAAGCAGGAAATTCAAATTCTGTGCACTTAAAACTTTAACGATTTAAATATTACTACAGCGACGAAGAAACGTGTAATTTATTAACGAAATCTCTCTATGCACACTACTGAATACGTGTGTGTGTGTGTGTATAAGTGTGTATGTATATATGTATGTGTGTATGTATGTATGTATACACGTGTGCATGTATACGTATATCCTTACAATTCCTTTCTATCTACTTTTATAATACGAGAGTAAGTCTCTATACCACCGATGAGGCAGATTATAAAAATGAAGTTGTTCGATGTAAAATCAGCAAGAAAACCGGTAAAGTAAGGGTTGCGAATAGTAAATGCGATCCGTGCATGCACGTCCATATAATAATACACGTACACATATGCATACATAAGAGAGCGCGGCGTGTGTGTGTGTATTTTTAGCGCGAGCATCCACTGTGTGTGTTGTCTCACCACCACACGCTGAGCACAGCGCATTCGACCAACGACCGTTCGAACAGTTAGAAAAATGCACTTGTTGTCCATGTGTGAGGGCACCGAATGATTTTATGCAAACTGGTATCATATCGCGAGGGTTTCAATAAACAACTCTCGCTCGCTCTACTACTTTTGCTCGTCTTCATCGTCGTCGCTCACCGTCTTCTAAACATCGGCTGTTCATTTATTGCAGACGATTTTTTACAGACGCTCGACGACTCACTCAATGTACAACACTTGAAATGTACAAAATATACATACTTATATATATATATATATATATATATATATATATATATATCCACATGCATCGTTCTATTAAAATATTTGACCGAGTCTAGAAAAATATTCCCTTTATAATCTCTATACATCCGTTTTGTCCTATTCACAATCCACTCTTGTACATTTTTGTTGAAAAATGTGTTGTATAGAAGTTCGATTAAACAATTTTTCGATAAAACTCGTTTACTGATTGTAGATTTATAACGGTTTTCGATTCGAATTTATGTATGTGTGTATAACGAACAATTTGTTAAATGTTCGAATCAAAAATATTGCACAAAATTGTAAAAGTGAAATAAAATATCGTCACTATTTGTTTGGTATACTGGTTAATTTGCTATTGCGTAAATTGACCGTTTATTCCAATCATATGAGATTTTATAAAAATATTGTCACTATTTGTTTCGAAACTGTGACGAATTCACTTTCATAAAAAAATTATCACCCCAGATAAGATACTGTAAGTGTTCAATAATTATTTATTGTTCACTTTCATTGTTTATAAATTAATATACATTTCGAAGGTAATGTCATCATTGTCAGAGCGTTGCATTATAAAATCTGATGAGATTTTATAATGCAGTGCTTTGAATATGAGATAATAATTCATTTATATGAAGTTGCTTATTATTTATTGTTACTTTATTCGATATTGAGCATTTCAATAACAATATCAGTATCTTCAAAGAATAATTTTATTCGGCTAATAAGATTATTATTGGAATTCTCATCAACAAACAAAAATAATATGTGATTATTGACCGAATTATAATGTTTGAAGTGATTTGTGTATAAAAAATAATATTTTATATTTCACAATTCTGTTATCTTATCACTTTTTTACAATAGTCTTACTTTATCTTGTCAAATAAAAAAATGCAATCAATTTTTTTTCAAAAGTTTTAATTTCTAAGAAAATTATTAAAATTAATTCTCTACTCTTTTTAGATAACTACGATTACAAGTATGCATATGAAGCTAGACAATGAAATTACAAAAAAACATATTTGTAAATATTGTATTTTGCATATAAACACTTGCATTTAATTCAAGAATTTCAATCGTAAAGAGACCAGAAGAATAAAAGTTTATAAAATTATACATTTGAATAAAAAGTGAAAAAATTATAAGTTGGTAAAATTATAAAAATTAAATAAAAAATTTAATGCATATCTGTTCTATTTTTCTGATCAGATTTTAATCTCTTTACAAACTAATATAAATAGGCATATGTATAAATATTTTTTGTATTTTAAAAATGAAACACTTTATTAAGTCTTAATAAGAAACTGAGAGTTTAATTATGGAACGGCATTATATTTTATTTTGATTTTACAATTTTGTTCCTCTGTTTTATCAACAGAAAAAGCACGATAATATTAACACCGACTGGAAATAATTGACAATTTTTTTTTAAAAAAAGGAGTTTGAAATTTAAGATTCGTATCTCCTATTTTATAAACTTGATTGTTATATTGCCACATTTTTACAAAATGATTTTATTGCAATATTTGAAACTATACATGAAGTTATAAATGAAATTAAAATTTTAAGATTCAAAATGAATTGAAAAATTAGTACAAAAATAATGACTATAATATTAATTTTTTATCTAAATGAATACAGAACTGATCAAAAATATAATTTTCTATATGTACATTGTGTAAATAATTTTACGAAAATCATGTTATTTTCACAAGAATTAATTAATTACCAAAGGATTTTATAAAAGTGATCAATAATCACTTACTGTTCACATTATTGGTGATGTATATTTCGATTACCATGTTATGAACTTCAAAAAGTAACATTATGGAATATTATTTTCATAATATTAATATTTATAAAATCTTATGTTGCTAAGGTGAGTAATTTTGTATAATAAAATCAATTTGTCACAGTGCTAAAACGAATACAAAGAATGTATTTCAATTAGATTCTTTAATTTTTTTAATAAATCAACTAACTAGTAATATAATCCTACAATTGAACTTTACACTACCAAACATATTTACAGTTTGCGGATAATGGAATAGCCCAGCGTTTTCCACACTTTTTCAACCGTGGAGCAGTATTTTTTGTAAAATTTTTATGCGGCCCTCTTTTATGTAAAAAACATATATCATATTATTTAAAGTGCTAATTTGTGACCGGAATTTTTTCTACGGACCGGTACTGGATCGCGGACCACAATTTGGGAAACACTGGAATAGCCTATAGATATTTAGATTATCTGAGATATATAGAATATTGTTATCGAATAATTTTATCCATGGACAATGATGGTGATGGGGCTACTAAACTATGGTAAATAAGCCTCGAGAAAGCAGACTTTACAAAATACCACAGATATCCAATGATGGATTTTACTTTTAGTTTCTTACATAACCTCATTAATATTTATAAAATCTTTTGTTTTATCATTTTTCTACTTTATTTTCAAAATTTAAACAATTTCGTTTCATTCATAAAATTATTTACGTTTATACAAAAATATCATCTAAATTATTTCGCAAAAAGGCGATAGTCTCACAGAACCAGATGTGAATAATAATAGGGCGGGTCTACAGTAAACTTTCCACCACTACAATTTTTTAATTTTGCCAGCTGTTATTTTTGCTGATTGGGGTCTAACTTTATCGTGTTGCAAAATCACACCTTTTCTATTGGCGAGGTAAAAAAATCAATGATAAGGCAACAAGCAAATGTTCTAATTGTTAAATGTATGAATGTTATCGGTATCTATTTGTTTGACATTTAGTAATTGAATAACACTTATACCTTCCCTTTCTCACCCTTGAAATAAAAAAAAGCTAGATTTCAACACAATTTATAAACAATACATTTTTTACCATTAATGATTAAAAAGATATTTTTTAAATGAAATTTTCAACACTTCAAAACTATAAAAATTAATTTAGTTACAACACTAATTTACTACAATTCTTCAGTTTTAATCTTTTACAAAACCAGTAAACTATTTCAGAATACAACGCCAAAATTAAATTTAGATTTTAATGGTTTTAGAAAAAAAAACATTTAGTAATATTTTTCTTTTAATTTTATGATTTCATTTAACACTAGTTTTACTCAAGAAAAATAAAACAACCAAAACTAGATAAAATTGTTTCTAACATTCTTCTTTTTAAAAAAATGTGCTTTGAAGAATAAACGAAAAAAACGATAAATAAGAAATATTTATTTCTTTTCAAGGCAATAATATATATAAACATGTATGTACATTTAAGTATTCGTGTTGTAATTTTGATCTTAAAAAGCCTCTTGCAATATTTTCAAATGATATTCATTAATTTGATTACTTAAAAGAGCTTTAGTACATTCTTAAATATTATATATGTATAGCAAATTACTAATTGAAATTTTTAATCTCGTTGAACCGTTAAAAATTACAAAAAAAAGTTTATCGTTTTATTAAACGACATGAGAAGACGTCTTCTATCGACATAAGATCAAAAAAAGTTCAGATATTTTTAACAACAGCACCAGCAGCCATTAAAGCAGTAGTATTGAGAATTCGCAGAAATTCATAACACGGAAGATGGAAATTCTATCTAGAACAATGTTTCAGATCACCAAACAAGATTTAGCAACTTTAAATCACATACGAATTATAAAAACAAAAAAGTTATTGAAACAACATGCGAATAGCGGCCATCGACAAATTTCTTTACAAATAAAAGAAAAATATTGTGGATGAAAAATTTAACCGCCAAAATGTTAAAATGTACGCTCGCAACTCTCCGGAAACAGCTGAAAAGATTCCGAAGGTGGAAAAAGGTCATTACCCGGTTACAGTGATCATTTGGTGGGGAGTGACGTATGACGACGTCACACAACTGCATTTTTGCGAACAGGGTGATAGCTGACTACGAAAGTGACATTTTAGAGAAGGTAACAAAGCATTTAAGTGATACCATGTTTGTGAAAAGGCAATAGATTTTCCAACAAGATTCAGAGTTAACGCACAAAACAAAAAAATGTTGGCAATGTTGACTAGAAACTAATTTACCAAAGTTTATTTCTACTGAAGGTTAGTCTTCAGAAAGTTCAAATATTAATTCTTTAGACTACTACTTGTGGAATATTTTAGAAGAGAATACTTTCTCAAGTCATGCCGATATAGTAAGGTTTTAAAAGATTTGGTGAAGTCAAAAGCTACTACATCTTTAGAAATGGTGTTCGGTTTTAGATGAGTAGATTAATCGTTTTAAGAAGTATGTGAAGGCATGAAGTTGACATTTTAAATAGTTCTTATATAATTTTATTTTGTATTATTAGTGAAATATAAAAAAATAATAGTTAATTTCATTTTCTACTCTGTAAAAACATATTTATATTAGGAATAGAATTTCTGACAATATTACGTGTTACGTGAGTGTGTTTGTTTATGTGAGAGTGTGTTTGTTGTGTGTGTGTGTGTTTGTGTGTTTGTTTGGGTGTGTGTGTGTGTGTGTGTGTTTGCTTGTGTGTGTGTGTGTTTGCTTGTGTGTGTGTGTGTTTGCTTGTGTGTGAGTGTTTTTTATATATGTTTGTGCAAATGTTAATTAATAATAGGTAAAATTTTCTTATTTAAGAAAATAAGATACAAATCTATAACATAAAAGTAATTCAGACTTAAACAACTTACTAAAACTTGAGACAATATGTAAAAGATTAAAATGAAAAACTTTAGAATTTATTTATATATATATATATATATATATATGTATATATGTACGTATGTATGTACGTTTTTTTCAGGATATAAAAAAATCAATTGGATTATAAATTTTTAGTAAATATTCTAAATATTTAACATTGTGTTAATTTGAATACTTTGTATTGAAATTAAGTAATCATTATTATTTTCATATGTGTGTACACAAAATGAAAACTGCACATCCCTGTTCGTTATCTATTTATCTGTAAAAACACAAATAGTATATCTAGAATTAAAGTATGATATAATCAAAAATACGACAGTTCATCAAGGTAATAGCGACAATACACGCACAAAGATCGTATAAAAATTGATTCTGTTATTGTTTTCTATTAAATTTTTGCCATGCATTTACATTTCTGGTCTCAGTTTGAACATAAATCTTATCCGAGTATGAAAAGTAATTAAAATTACACATATATATGTTTTCATATATAATATAGTACATATATTATTAATTTACAAAATGTTGTTGATCTATTATATTTTGTTAGCTTTGTTTTATTTATTTCTTAACAGCAATAATTAAAGATATTTTTTGTACATTTATTTCTAATATATAATTTTATAAGAAAAACATATTGGGTTGTTCGGAAGTTTCCGCTGATTTTTGTGGTAAAATGAAAAACAAAAATGTTGTACTAATAATCAAGTTTATTCAATAATATATGCACCATTTTGTTTGATAACGGTTTTCCATCTTTTGGGAAGTTTCATTATCCCACTCTCATAGAACGTTCCTGGCTTATCGCTAAAAAACTGCTCAAGGTGCTATTTGTAATCCTCCAGAGAATTGAATTTTTTTCCGTTTAGTGAATTTTGCAAAGAGAGGAACAGATGGTAGTCCGAAGGTGCCAAGTCAGGACTATATGGAGGGTATGGTAAGACATCCCAGCTAAGCTCCAACAACTTTCGCCGGGTGACCAAAAACACATGTGGTCTAGCGTTATTTAGTCCCTTTACTATTGGCCAATTCTGGACGCTTCTGGTCAATGGTTTGCTTCAAATTGTCCAGCTGGCTACAATATTTAACCGAATTAATTGTTCGGTTATGCGGCAGCAGCTCTTAATAGACAATGCCCTTCCAATCTCACCAGCAACAGAGCATAACTTTCTGAGCATGGATATTGGCCTTTGGGGTGATTGATGGTGGCTCACTCGAATGACTCCATGACCGTTTTCGCTCAACATTATTATAGACGATTCATTTCTTATCACTGTTATCATCTGTTTCAAAAATGTACCGTTTTCGTTGTGTTTGAGCAATAAATCGCACGTGGAAATACGGCCCATTACATTTCTTTCATTTAATTCGTGAGGTACTCAAACATCAAGGCGACTAACGAAGCCAATCCACATCAAATGCTCATAAATGGTCGAATTCGACACTTCGAGTCTCTCTGCTATTCCACGAGTAGTAATACGTGGTTTATTTGTGATCAGCGCCTTGATTTGATGGTCATCAACCGCGGATGGCCTACCGAAACGTTGCCGGTCTTCAATGTTAAATTCACCCCATCTGAATTTCACAAACCATTCGCGCATTGTTCGTTCACTTATAGCATTGTCTCCGTGAACAGTACATATCTTTTTCGTGGCTTTAACAGCATTCTTACCTTTGCGGTAGTAAAAAAATATTAAATGCCGAAAATACACGTTTTCGTTCTCCGTGTTTATACTGACACCAAACAAACACGATTAAACCAATGTTGATAGTGAATAGACACAAATATTGATGAAAGCGCCACCTTTCAGAAAATATATAATGTCAAAGGTTGATAACAGCAATTTAGTGTTTCTACAGTGATCAGCGCAAGTTATCGGAAATCGGCGGAAACATTCCGAACAACCCAATACATCGATTATTTAGTATTCATGTATAGATTTAAATTCACGTTTGTTATCCGAAAATATTTAGCCCGGAAACTAACAGAACTTTTAAAATAAAATACATAAGTTATTTATTCATCAATATTTATTTTGTCGTCTTCAAAATACTCCCCATTTGAAATAATACCATATGCCAATGATTCTTCCAGTCCTTGAACGCCTCCACAAACGCACGTGATGATATAGCCTTCAGTTCATGCAACTAATTTTCTTTTATGGCTTTAATCGACTGAAAACGATGCCTTGGGAGAGGAAACTCGAGTTTTGAAAATAGAGAAAAGTTGCACGGAGCCATATCAAGCGAATACTGAACTCCTGTAACGATATTTGTTGAGTTTTTGACAATAAACTCACGAACAAATTCAATGTTTTTGGCCCCATGCGAGAAGCGATATGTTTAATGCCTAATATTTCAATCAAAATGAAATAGCATTGTGTTTTTGAGATTCCCATCTCAGCTGCTAACTCTTTACGACGATTTTTCAGCACCAATGTCTTGACTTAGACGACGTATTTGTCGTCAGTTGATGTCGATGGAGATCCAGATCGTGGCTCATCATCGACAACTTAACGGCCCTCTTTGAACACGTTATGCCACTCAAAAACTCTTATTTCGATAGACAATCTTCAAGATACTCCTTTCTTAACATTTTCAACGTTTGTGTGAAGTTTATTTGGTTCGCAACACTACATTTAATTTGGCAAATGTCATGAAATTTGGCAAATTCTTTGATCAACTGATTTCGATATCGTAAAAATTACCGTAAACAACAATTACCGTCTAACAAAAACCACTGTAAATTATTAACTAATGAATGTAGCGTCATGAAATTTGGTAAAGATGTCATTGACAGATGTATCAACTTAAAAAAATACAACATGATATTTCACAAGCGCGCGCAATTTAAATGAAAAAGTTCCGTTAGTTTTTGGATAGAAGGTACAAATGAGAACTGATTTATAGATTAGACTATTTGTTTTGAAACTGAGGAGAATTCACTTTAACATAAATTAATTATCATTCCAACACCACAAGAAATTGTAAAAATGTTCCATGTAATTATTTATTGTTTTCTTTATTTATTTATGAGTTGACAAGCATTTCAGTGGTCATACTATCATCGTCAGAACATTGTATTATAAAATAATTTGGAACACTTTTACAATTTATAATAATAGAAGGATAATAATTAATTTGATAAGAAAGAATCTCTATCTCTCTCTATAGATTTTCAACAATGCTATGAACCTATATAGTAATGAAACAAATTCTAATTAGCTTTCGGTAATAATAAGTTTATAGTCTAACCATGAAAAGTTCATAATAGTGTAAATTATCATAAGTTTTATCATAGAGATGACAGTATTTTATAAACTAAGGATTTTCAGTTTTCATTTTTATTATAGGTTTTATTGCTACAAACAGAAAATGTGAGATTCGTATATATGTGTTAGTACATATTATATGTTTCTATTATCTAAGAAAAAAATTAAATACATATAATTTTCTAGTGTTAGATATTTCTTGTAAATAAACAAGTTAAAAATTATCAATATTTATTAACAAAACATTATAAACATTACTCACTTATTCAGTGAAGAACGATTCGACGACATGATTGAAGTTGATGTTCATGAATTAATAAATAAAGCACGGTATTTAAATGGGAAAAAGTTAATTAAATTAACAACTGAATCTGATCAAATTACTGGAGAAGAAAAAGATAATAAGAACTCCGAGAAGGAATTTAATGAATCAGCTATAGGCTTCACCATAAAAGGATTAAATTTGACTGAAATGTTAAAATCTTTTTTTATGGATAATGGTGAGATTTAAAAAAATGTAAAAGACAGTTGAAAATTACTCTAACACCATTAATTGAAATTCAAAAAGAATTATTGAAAAAGAGTAACAAATTTATTCTTTTGCAGTTAAATCAACCGAAGAATCTGAAAGATAAAAAAATAGAATTATGTTAAATGAAGAAAATGTTGAAAAAATTTTATTTGATGAAATCTGTTCAATAACAAATTAAAGTTTTTGGTTAAATGTAATTTTAGATACTGATTAAAATTAATTTACTAAGTTCCTTTTTTAATTACACGATAAAATGAATTATTTAAATATTGTTCATTTTATTTTTGAATAAAGTTTATTTTTTAATTCCATCTTAAAATATATTTGAGATTTGTAACGTAATCCCTCATTTTATATGAAATATAAGTTTCTCATAACAAGATTTACTTAATGTGATTTTTTGTGGAACATAATCCCTGGGTTATACGAGGGTTACTGTTCATAGATGAAAAAGAAAAAAATAATTTAATAAAAAATCTGATATTAAAGCATTATAAAATTATCTTATTAGAAAAAATCAACTACTAAAATTTCAACTACTAAATATAGAAATAAAGTTACAAAAATACATCACAGGTGTTATGTTTTGACAAATATACCAAATTAATATACATCTATGTACATAGGTGATTCAACGTACAATTTAAAGTGTGCATCGTTCACGCAAATGAAATATATAATATTATAACAAATGTGTGTTGTATTGTTTGTATGATTGATTTTGTATTCACGAAAACCGCTATATTCATATGATAAATAAGTGCTATTTAAGTTCAAGGAATTGCACGGAATCAATTCTGCGTCTTATTTGTTTAAACGTATTGCTATTATATTAGAGACGATGCAAATACAATAGAATTTTACACGAAAAACGAGAATATTAATGTTTGTTTACAAAATATTTCGAAAAACTTACATTTTCAATACATACAAAATACATATAATATATATATATATATATATATATAGAGAGAGAGAGAGAGAGAGAGAGAGAGAGAGATAAATAGATAGATAGATAAAGAGAGACTTAGTCAAAAGTCCTGGTACTCCTACAAAAATTATAAACCTGTTTATATTGTATAAATTACACTTATTTTATTAAAATTGTTTATTTTTCATTATGAAAATATTATTTTCTTTGTGTATCATTTGAGTGGAAATTGTCCAAAATATCTATCAAACCAGTCCACCATAAATCAGTCGAAAAATCCCAAAGACTGAAAAAAACTGTATTCTATCAATTAAGGAAAATTATGCTGAGGAAATTTCATCTAATAAAGTTGTCCGTCTAATGACAAATTTGAGTTTTCGGCGAAATGTGATTTTGAACAAGTTAAAAGTGGAAGTAACTTCAGTTACAATTTGAGAAACAATATTTTGATATTTTTATGGTCACAAATTAAATTTAGTATGAATGATCGATTATTACCAGTGATGATGTCAATATTTAAGGAAATGAAATTAATCATACGATCCGAAAGTTGTTGCATATATATGCAGCTGATAGTATTCAAACTTGGCTGGAAAAAGATGAAAAAGAACTTTAACACTTTCCTTGGCTAAAATAAACACCAAACTTAAATATAATCGAATCAATGTGATCAAATTTAAAAATAAAGTAAGAAATAGAATCCTTTCACTATTATATCTAGGAAATAAAAAAAAATCTATACCAATGACCAATTTATTATGAACTTCTAAAGTCAGAAGAAACAACTAATTCCGAAAAGTATTGTTAACAATTGAACAATTTGGATATTGAACTTAAAAAAAAGTGTTTGATTCCTGTTGAGAGGAATAAAGTTATCTTACAGCAAGACAATGAAAGGCCACATGTTTTTTTAACAACCCAGAAAAAAATAACAAAATTTGGTTGGAAACTGTTAAGCCACTCAGATTATTCTACAGATATAATACCTTCTGACTACCGTTTATTTTTGACTGCAAAAATTTTTAAATTGAAAAAAAAAATGAAGATATAAACAAGATTTTGATGATCTTTTAACTTCTAAGGAACTCAAAAGCTTCTAACAACATGGAAAGAAGTTGTTAATATTTATGAGAATGACATTTTTAATTACATACTAATAAATAATATAAAAATGTATTATTTTCTTTTACTTAAAAAACGGATAGAATTTTTCAACAGACCTGATATGTATGTATATGTATTATATATATATATATATATATATATATATATATATATATATATATATATATCAACCTCTTTATCCACTGCTGGATGAACACATTTCTTACAAAATGTTTCACTATAACCAATTTAATGTCTTTTTCTTCAGTATATTCCAATGTATTTTCTTATGTTTTTGTCCCTTCTATTCGTAGATCTCTCTCTTTATGAGCTTTTTTTATATACATATATGGATACAAAATTAATAAATTTATTTATCCAGAGATGGTCTTTTCTGGAATATGACTGGATTTATTTTAATTATAAACTTCTGACTTTTTAACAATATCCATAACCTTTTTTTTTATTCTGATCCACTCAGTTCATTTCTATCTTTACATGCTAATTCTAATATATATATATATATATATATATATATATATATATATATATATATATATATATAAAAATCATCAACAACAATCACCACCATTTTTTATCCAGTGAGAGTCTCTCTCGAAACTTTTTTCACTTCAAGTGATTCAGTGTTTTTTCCTTCCATATCAGTTTGACGAATTTTCTTATATCTCTGTTTTATCTACCCATAGGTCTCTTCCTGGGCCGTCGTACATATGTGGATTCATAATTAATAATTTATCTTGTCCATCGATGGTCTTCTATTATTGCTATACAATTTACCCATTTCCATTTTAAAATGTCTACTATTATAATGTGAATTTTAATATATATAAATATATATATATATATATATATATATATATAAAATAATACTCTTTTATATTTTAATTCTGTTACAATGAATTTTTATAACTAAATATACTAACTTTATTTAATTAAAATTAAAAATTATTAAATAAATAAAGTATCTACTGATTAAATGATTAGGAATAAACAGCATAATTCAAACCTTACAACAGTTAAAATAAAATGAAAAGTGAATTCAACAAGTTCGACGCGATTTACCAGCGCTCACGCCATCAGAACATTTCATAGTGCACATATAGTTAATACAAGAAAATATGTACATGATGGAATTAAGTTTATATTAAAATGAAAGGGATTTAACGACACACCGGTACGTGGAAAATGTTTACTATACTGAATTTAAAAATTCATATTTTTTTAATTAAATTTTTCTAGCTTGTAGATATGGTACATAAATGCTATTAGAAAGTGTTTTCAATTTTTATTATTATTGTTATTATATATTATATATATATATATATATATATATATATATATATATATATATATATATATATATATATATATATAGTTAACGCTTAGATCAGAAAATGAACACTGATACATAAGAAAATAAAAATATGGCTATTTCACAACTTCAACCCAAAAGACTTATTGAATTTAAATTAATATCAGCAATTGAAAATTAAAATATTACAAAAAAATTTCTTATATACATGACATACTTAATGTTAATCCACATTTAAATTATCATCATAATCCGCCTCTTTCTATCCATTGCTGGATGAAGAATTCTCCCAAAAGTTTCCACCTTGAACGATTTAATACTTTTTTCTTCTATCATATTCATAAATGTTTATATATATATATATATATATATATATATATATATATATATATATATATTGAGAGTTTCCTTACCAAGTTTTAAACGAAATTTAATATTCCCGAATTGTTTCAGTATGTTTTCGTGTAACATACCAAATAATACTACTATTTCAATCAGTATATTTCAGAAACTACTAATCATAATTGAACTAAATTCAACAGTTATTAGAGTAGATGCTTATGTATACATATCACTCTTTAAATCTAAAATGGTGCTGAAACTTTTAGCGGAAAAATAAACGTTTAGATAATTTTGGGATCGAACGTATATACGAGCCATGTAGCATGGAAACTTTTAATAAAAAAAAATATTTAATGTGTATTTTGTTCATTGGTTGTTAAAAAAATAAATAAGATAAAAACTATTCAAATCTAAAACGTTGAACTACTAATAAAAAATGCTTCGAATAAATAACAATAAATACATACAAAATAAAATAAGTTATATATATATAAATATATATATATATAAATATATATATATATATACATACACTGACGTGCAAAAGTATTCGTCATATGGGTAGCATAAGCATTTTATTGATATAATTCAATAGTCGTTAAATTAAAAAAATATATATTTAATTAATATGAAATATAATATTCATTAGAAAAAAATACAAAAAACCGTAATTAATTCTATTATATAGTAGAGATTTCTAAAATAAAGACAGTGGGTTGCATTTAGGCTGAGCAAAATTATTTGTTACTTATTGATAATGACATACAATATCCAAGTTTTTGTTAAATAAATGTGGCAGCATTGCAGTATAACCAAATATTTATATTTTCTAAGGATTCCCCATTTAGTTTACGTTGACAGTTTTCATCATTTAGTGAGTTTTACGAAGATATTTCAAAAATGGGACCTAAACAAAAACAATCTTGTATATCTGAGAAAAAAATAATTATAAATTTACATCAAAAGAAATAAATCATAGAAGGACATTTCGGAAATTGAATCCAAGAGTCGTACTACTGTCCATGATATAATAAAACGCTTTAATGATACAAGAAGCTTAGAAAATTGCCAAAGAACTGGTAGGCCATTCAAACTTACAGTACATGAACAACATTATATAATTAATATTATTAAGAAAGAGCCTAAAACAAGCTCGTCCTCTGTCGCAGCACAGTTAGAAAAATATATTGGAAAAAAACTACAACCTTATACAGTACGGAAGATTCTTAAAAAGGCTGGTTACAACGCCCACGTTTGCAGAAAAAAATCAGCTTTAATTAAAGTGAACCAAGCCAAAAGGTTTCAATTTGCAAATGATTATAAAAATAAATGTATTGAGGAGTTTTGGACCAAGGTTGAAAGTAAATTCTGTATTTATCGTTGGTATGGAGAAAGAAAAATACAGAACTGCAAGAGAATAATACACACAAAATTGTTAAACACGGTGGTGATAGGGTTGTATGACCGCTTTTGGAGTTGGTAACCTAGTTTTTATCGACGAAACCATTAATAAGTTCCAATATTTGAATATTTTAAAACAAAATATAAAAGAAAATGCTAGAAAATTGTGTTTGAATAATAAATATTACTTCCAACATGATAACAACCCAAAGCATACTGCTCATATAGTGAGGCTTTGGGTTCTCTGCAATACTCCCCATACACTGAAAAAACCACTACAATCTCCCAATTTAAATCCCATAGAACATTTTTGGGATTTATTACAGAGAAAAATTCGACAGCACCATATTACCTCCAAAAAACAACTTAAATCCTTACTTCAAAAGGAATGGGCAAATATAACATCGGAAGCAACAAAAAAATTAATTTATTCAATGCCAAATCGTTTAAATGAAGTAGTAAAAAGAAAAGACAAACTCACGAGATATTAAACTCTTTTTTTAAAAAATTGTTCATATTTCTTCTGTACAATATTAGTGACGAATACTTTTGCTCAGAAAAAACGTAAACTACTGTTTTTATTTTAATAATTTCTACTATACAATAGAATTAATTATTGTTTTTTGTATTTTTTTCTAATGAATATTATATTTATTATCAATTAAATATTTTTTTTTATTTAACGACTTTATTAAATTATATCAATAAATTGCTTATGTTACCCATATGGCGAATACTTTTACACGTCAATGTATATATATACATAATGGAAGCATATAAATTGATTCAAAAATAATGCCATTTTTTCATGTAACATATGATTATTTCATAGACAAATCTTCATTGTCACTGCATCACAACTATTATTCAAATGAATGCATTTACAATGAAAATTTAACACAAATTTATACATCCACCTACACCAATAGTCATCGATGATAAATGTCTACAAATTGTTACAAATATATATATATATATATATATATATACGATATATATACGATTTATATATCCACAATTTCGAAAATCCATTGCACAAAAATCAATAAACCGCTGACCTTTTTGCAATATTCAACGACCGAAACCCTGAGAAATATTTATAAACATTATTTATATATACATATATATATATATATATATATATATATATATATATATGTGAGTGTGTGTGTTTTTAGATGCAAATATCTTTTTATAAAAAATGAAACCGTATGCGATCGAGTGCATTATTCAATTTAGACATAAACGGAATCATACCAATAGTTTTTTAACTGTCGCGCCACCAATCCCTGTCTATCTGTTTGAACATTGACACATTCATTTCAAATAACTGTTAAACAAACGTTTTGCATGAATAGACGACGATTAGGATTTATAAAATATAAAAGAAGTGTACCGGAAGAATCGTTAAGCAAACTCTACCCGTCTCATTACACACACACATTCACACACTGAGAGATAGGTATAAATATATATATATATATATATATATATATATATATATATATATTTATATACATATATGTATGTGTGTGTTTGTATATGTACACTTGAATTGATGAGACGCAGCAAATTATACTTTTTAAATAGTTTGCAAATAGTCTGCGCGTGGGTGTTTTTGTCGATGTCAACTGATACGACAGATTCGTCTGTTTAGAAATTTAAATATGATCTTGAGGACTTCAGTGTGATCATTTATTGAATATTTTATTATAAATATATTTGTGCATCTTTGAATAAAGTATTAAAAATTCACTTTATTCAAATGATATTTAAAGACTACGGGGATAAAAAAGGAACCTCGTACGATTGAAACAAATATCAACGGTGTAAATTTACATTCATATAATTACATGTTACACTTCTTTGTTCATTCTTACTGGATGTGAATTAAAATTTATCTAAATATGTTTTTAAATCTAATTTAATAATAAATATAAATTTGTCTAAATATTAATTTTCTATCAGTTTTTAATAATTTTTAATCATTTGATCTTCGAAGTGATTCAATATACTCATTCAAAATTCATTAACTGAAGTAAAAACCCTCATTAGTGAGTAACAAAGCTGTTTTAGTACTCGGCATCATGTCTTAACAATTTATTTAGAATTAAAAAACTAATAGAAAAACAAAAAATCGTAAACAAGGACATGTATTTTGCTTTCATTAACCAGGAAAGAACATATAATTTGATACCGAGAAGTACATACTGGAGAATGCTGGAATCGATGAGTATCAGCCTAAATCTTATAGAATTAATCAGAGATATGTATTTAGATAAAATGATTTATTTTAAGCCAAACAACCATCTATCAAAATCTATAATAACAACTAAGCATTTGCTTTAGTATTGTTGCATTTTCCTCGCATTACTCAATATACTCGTATATATTGATAATGTATTGTGGGAATGGAGCAAAACTATGAGAGAATGGACATAGATGTAGGTGATAGGACTCTTCATTTGGAATTTCGTCAATAACCAAGTGATGAGTTTGACTTAGAATTTATGGTTCGCAAACTATATATTGAGTGCAGGAGGCCTTAAAATTAACTTAAAAAAATCCGTCTATGTGAGCACAGATCTCTTAGCGACTCTGGATATTCAGCTACACAAAGTTGAATATTTAAGTTACCCCGGATGTATAATTGAAAAAAAATGGTGGAGTGAGTTAAAAGAAAGCTCTAAAATGGTCTAGATACATTTTTTGCATGAGTAAGGAACGGTGACCGAAAACAGTTTATCAATGGTTAGCGTCAAGAAGCTAAAAGATGAGTAAAACCATGCAGATCCTGCAACGAGGTAATAGTGTAAACCAGCGGTCGGCAACCTATGACCCGCGGGTCACCGAGTGACCCATTTGATAATTTCAAGTGACCCACTTTAGTTCCGAAAATAAAGTACTACTTCAAAATTGATATTATTTAAAACTGACATAAAAACTAAAAAAAATTCATTTCTTTCGCTTGTTAAAAAGGGAACATGAAAAAGAAAATATCGATGAAAGCAATTTAAATATGTTCGAAAGTTGGATTTTCGTCATTAAAAGTGAATATGAAAGTCGGTTTCAAAGTTTTAAGAAGCATGGAGAAATGTTTACATTTATAATAAAGCCCGAGGAAATAGAAGAAAATGTTTTAAATTTGCAGTATTTTCAATATCTAAAAATTGACAATTTTAATTTAGAAATGATTGATTTTAAAAGTTCAACGTTATGGACGGATAAATTCAAGAAATTGCGGAAAGATTTGGAAAAAACAGAAGATAATCTTCTCATGATATCAACATGTTGGGCATCACTTCCTACGAAGTTTTCATCTTTGAAAAAAATTGGCTTTGCCATTTTGTCCACATTCGGTTCAACTTATAAATGTGAGCAAATATTTTCACAAATGAAATTTATATTAAGCAAGAACAGGAACAGGTTAACTACTGAAAATTCAGATGCTTGTATTCATCTTAAAACGACTAACTATAAACCAGACTTGACTAAATTGACGTCATAAGTTCAACATCAGGGGAGCCATTGATATCAAAGAGAACGTTTATAAATAAAGTTCATTCAACTATGTTTGTAATTATTTTCTTAATAAAATATATCTTATTATTTACTAAAAGACTGTTTTAATACGAAAATATCTCTAACCCAAACGTCTCTTTAATACTCATATTTTGGTTGATGTTGACCCGCGGCCAAAAAAGGTTGCCGACCGCTGGTGTAAACTATACAAGAAATAGGCCTAAGTGTGGAAGATGCTCAGAATCAACAATCATAGAGATTATAAACGTCGAGACGACGATTGGTCGTATGAAGTCGACATGGATACATATATTATATTAATTATTACATCAATTATAAATTTCACTGTTCGAAGAAAGGGAAAATGACAAAAATTGTGAAGTAGCAAAAGATCATATAAAAAACTACACACCACAGAAAATTTTGTGATGGAAAATTATCCAATAAAGTACATGTATAAATCACAAGTAGTCAGAAGATAAAATATTTTCATAATAAAAAATAATTTAAAATAATTAACATTTTTATAAGCATTTTCAGATCACTTAATTCACTTTCATAAACGAATCAATTGCTTGAAATCTTAAAATTCTCTCATATTAAATAATTTAATAAATGAGTGTTGTATATGTTTGTACCTTTCAGGTGGTAATAATATCATTGCAAAAGAATATTCCATTTGAAATATTTTTTTATTTCATTTTTTATAATCAAAGTTTTCTAAGCATAATTATTTTCAATGTGAAATTTTTCACAATAATGCAAGACTTCCTTTAATTTATCTATTTCTAGATTTTTATTTGATAATAGATGTGTGTACTAATAAATAAAAACTCTTTTTAGGTTATATTTTATTTAAATATTTTTTTAATAACATCAACACGTTCGCGGACGTGAATGCTATAGCATTCAAATTTTAAAGCCAATTATTATTTCTTTAATTTGATATAAACTTAATTTTTTAATTAATTGTATATAACTATTAAAACGTAATATTTTGAATACTCTTACAAAATATGTCTAATCCAATTTCGAATATCACAATTAATTTAAAAAAATCGCCTGTCTATTTTTGCAACTCACTGAAATTTTTACTTTCCACGAACGAGTTAATGTTTTTGAAAAAGAATTTCAAGTACAATAAAATATATATTGTTTACCACAGTACTGATTTAATTTTTTTCATAGATATGTTGCTTGAACGTTTGATACAAGTTTACAATTTACTGTAAAAATAGAGTGAAAAATCGTAATTAAAATGACCAATTTCATAAAATTTTGCGTTGTCAGATGACGTCATTTAAATGAATGATGAAATAGTGTCTTCCTAACAGATGATTATAAGAATAGTCAAATCATTTATTATTATAATATAATAAACAGACATATTTCGTAATTAGATTTTCCATCATTCGTATTTTCAAATAATTTTGAAACGTGAATAAAATAAATAATCGAAATATATGACAAGAAAAGCATCGAACTTGTAAGAAAAAACCCGAATCAAATATTGAAATAACACTAGAAATGACTATAAAATAGTGAAAAGAATGTGAAAAACGTGGATAATAATGGATGAGAGATCCAATGGTGAGAAAACCTAATCGAAATTATAAATTCAAAATGAAATAATATACCACTGTCCTATAATCAAAATTCACAGATTTGACTTAATTAGTACAAATGGTAGTTAAAGATAATACAAAACAAATAAAGAAAATTAGACTAAATTCATAATTGAGAATTTTTTTAGCATCCGGCTATTCTAATAACTATCTGTAACGAAGACAATATTTCATCATCCACTTAAATGATGTCATCTAACAATGCAAAATTCTCTAGAATTGGAAATTTTAATTATCTCTACCCACTTTATTTTCACTGTGAATTAAAAGCTTGTAGCACAAATTTAAATGACATATTTATGAAAAATTTCAACTCAGCTATTCTAATGATAAGTAATGTATTTATTTTATTAACCAATGTGTTTTATATGTAGATAAACATATGTACTGAAGATATCAATACTGAAATTAAATATTGTTAACCTACTCCTTATGGCAAATTATGTTATTGAGAGAATTGAAATTAACATATGTAAAAATTAAACTATATACATATATAAAAAAAGATCGGCAAAGAAGTATAGGTCTTAAATGCAAGAATGATTCAACGATTCCAGGTAATACAAACAAGTGTAGAAAAATCTATGCTAAGAATAACATACAGAAACAGAAAGAACGCCATAATAGATTAAAAAGAAAATTAAAGTTACGAACATTTTGACAAGAGTGAAAAATTTAAAATGGAAACGAGCTGGTCATATAACAAGAAAAATGGATGACTAATGGACAAGAAGATTTATTGACTGGGGAACTAGATATATAAAAAGGTCCAGGAAAAGATCAGTAAGTAAATAGAAACATAAGAAAGTTCGTTAGAGTTAACTAGAAAAGAAAGACATTGGATCAGTCGAAGTGGAAGTTTTTCGGAGAGAATTTTATCTAGCAGTAGATAGAAAGATGCTATATAAGATGATATATACTGTGGAGGAAATGTACTTACACTCAATATTTTTTTTATTTTGAAATTAACAACTATAAACAAAGTACTTTTATATATGTAACAAAGTTTATTGATATAATTATTAGAATTAAAATTTAGTACTTTTTAATGTTTCTGTTTCTTTCATATTTTTTTATTTCACATATATTCAACTTTTCATTCTGTTCTGTGTATTATTGTATTTAGTCTAAATAACATTCGATAACAGTTTTTGCTTTGATACATAATCAAAAAAAATATATGAGGAAGATATTTCGAATAAATAAATACTATTAATGAATTATATAATAGTATTTACTCATTCGGTAGAAAATACAGAATATAAATATAGTTTAACACAAATGAATTTTAACCCCAATACCACAAGAGTTATAAAGTGTTCAATAATCACTTATTGTTTATAAATATATCGGTTGATGCATTTCGATGGCCACGCCATCATCATCAGAGCCTTTCAGTTAAAAGTTGTTATTGAACACTTTATAACTATTGTGGTGTTGGGGTTAAAATTCATTTGTGTTAAAATGAATCAGCCACAGTTCCAAAACAACAAATAAATAAAATTCTCAGATAAGCTGCATTTATGTTTGAGATATTTTAATTACAATATTCTATTATGATTATTAATACTTCAATCAAAAATAAAAAATGTATAACAAAAACAATAATATGACTAAGAATCTTTATTTAAATTTAATCAAATGTTTACTGTTTTTATTTTATTGTTTCTTTTACTTAAACTATAATTGTGAATTCGGCTATAATTTGCCAAGAGCTAAATTTTCTGCTTTGTTGCGTAGCATATTTTACACAATTTCAATAATAATAAGTTTTACCGTCTTATAAGCAGTAATTAGTCTCAAAAACTGAAATGTTTGTAAGCCATGCGGTGTGAACAAAAATTAACCGAAATCTGCTCGGCATGAAATCTGTTAAATTGAACTGCCATGTTAATTCTTTATATTTTTTTCTTATCTGAAATGTAAATCACTTAAACTCTCTCCAAAGTTAAATCATTTATTAAGTCGCATCATTTATTCAAGTTGTAGTTTTGTATTTTTTAATAATTCAAAGTTTTTTAAAAGCACATAAGTAAATCTAACATATAAATATTTTTATTTTAATTAATAATGTAGAGTAAATAATATGTTTGTTATCAAAACCAAATATATTAATATAAATAATATTTATGTAAAATTTAGTATGAAACACTACAGTAATGAAAATAATTCGACTTACAGCTAAATTCAATTCGGAAATTTCCACTCTACTCAACAATATATATTATAACGTATTTTTATTTTTTTTTTACAACAAGTAATATAATACACTTAAATTCAAAACAATAACAACATTGTTTTATAAAAATATCAAATAAACACTTTGTTTAATATAAATTAAATAAGTAAAAGATATTATATTAGAAATAACTTGACAAGAAAAATTCTTTTAAACAAATAATTCAATTATACCAATACAAAATATTTTTTCAAAAAAAAACATTACAAAAATCTTGAGGTATTAGGATGAGTGATTTATTTCGCGTGAAAATGAATTAGCCATAGTGCCAAACCAAAAATAAAAATTTATCTCACTATATATATATATATATATATATATATATATATATATATATATATATATATATATATACACTTGTATAGCTATTCAAAGGAAAAATCTACATGAACAAATCAGACACGAGAGAAATTTCTCGAAAATATTCGCTAAGTAATTCCTGGAAATAATAACATTTATTATATCAAGAGCAGATAGATACTGAAAAAAGAACGATCATTCAAAAAATATAGGGTCATCCAAATGTAACGCCTAGATTTCTGTTTCAATAAACAGAAACATGTGTATATGTTCTTTTGTTTCTTTTTAATAAAACACAAATCTAGGCTTCATATTTGGATGACCCTATATAATCAAATTATTTATTAAGAATACACAGTAGGACATAAAAAAGACGTAACATTTTTTTTAATTCCATCATTTCGTTATTATTTTTAACCGCCGCCTTTTCCGTATCTCAATCCATTTCTCTCACACTTTCTACACACACACATACACACACACACACACACACACACACACACATATATATATATATATATATATATATATATATATATATATATATATATATATATATTATACATTTTTTGTAATATAAAAGATTTCATTCAATCCTCAATTGAAAAATCTCTCAAATTTCAAAATTGAGAATTAGGCTGACTTAGTAAGAGAAATCCTAGGCTTTATATAAGCTATATTTCTTATGAGTATATATATATATATATATATATATATATATATATATATATATATTCATATTACGCAAGATAAATCAAACAATATAATAACACCCAAAGATTAATATTTAAAAAAACAACGAAAAATATAAATGTTTCTAGATTAATAAAAAGAAACAAACAATCTGAGAATGAAAGCAAAGAACAAAAATTGAAAATGTAAACTAAAATTTTTAAAAAAAAAACAAAACGATATAAGGCAAGACTAAACCTAAACAATTTTTGTTATTTAGTCTATTTTATTACAAAAAAAATGTTTGTATTCTGCAGAAAAGAAACTGTTATAATATATCAAACAAAACATCTAATGTTTTTCGTATGATTTTTCTTAGATTTTTGATATAGCGACAAAGAGAAAATAAAATATGAATAAAAATAAACTCAAGATAAATGTTATTCTTAAAACAGCAGACTTAAACAAGATTATTGAACAGCATGATAGCAGAATACGTAAAAAGTCATATACATAAACATATTATATATATATATATATATATATATATATATATATATATATATATATATATGTTTATGTATTTGGCTAGAAAGAGAGATATATGAAAAGAAAAAGAGAACTGGCTTAGGGTAAAACGAACGAGGCACTGATCTGAAACACAAAATTTAAAGCAACTCCAAAAATCTCAGTAATCAAATAAATAATATTCGAATAAAACATTTGAAAAATATAATACTTAATGAATAAAATACATGGTAAACCAAACATCCACTTATAAAAAATCTTTGGTGTAATCTTATTGAAGTTTTGAAGTAATTTTGAGATTTTTTAACGATACCAATCAAATTAGTGTATCACAAAAAAATTTAGTATGCTGAAAATAATTAAAAATTATTTAAGATCATCATTTGACTAAGAAAACTTTTCAGAGAAGAAAATCTCTCAATTGAAAGAGATTTAAGCAAAGACATAAATTTTGAACATATTATTGATTAATTTACTTTTATTTTAATAAGAGCAAATTGATAAATCCAGGAAAATAAAATTACAATAAATTACGATTGTAGTATAAGTAAAACATTTACATTTAAAATAATGTAGATTTTATATATTTATATAGTATATCAAACTGTACAATTTTTTCAACTGCTTTAATATCTTGCAAAAATAATTATAAATACACACAGAGGCGTACATTTTTCTTTACATCTCAAACGTCAATATGGTTTAATACAGTACTGTATATATATATATATATATATATATATATATATATATATATATATATATATATATATATATATATATATATAAAGTCCCTGTTTTCAAGTGGTTAGCATGAAGGCCGACAATCATAAAAAATAACTGTCGAGAAGGATAAACCCCGAATAAAAAAATCTTCACCAATCCGCCTGGTCAGCGTGGTGAATATGATAAATAATGAATGTTAGCATTTAGATCATAAAGTGATCATAATATATATATATATATAATAATATTATATATATATATATATATATATATATAAAGTAGAACTTTTAGATCAAAAGTTCATAATGTTACTTTTAAATAAAATTTAAAAATATACTATTTATAAAAATGTTAAAGTTCATTGTAGAAAATTAACCAATAATCAATTATGTCTCTAAAATAATCGAAATAAGTAGATCTAATACATCCAGACAGTACAATATACAAAGAATACTATATTTGAATATTATCAATTTTTCATCAAAGGAATTATCTTGACATTTATTGAAACATAGTTCTATAAATTGTTAAAACAAAGCAATTTTTCAAAATAAACACTATTAGTTATTCAGTTTTCGGAAAAAACCTTGAATTATATTATACTGCCGGAATCAAAATCATTCAGATAATAAAAGAGATACAAAATTAATGTCCGATTTAAACTGACCAAATTTATTAAAAAATAGTAAGAATTATTTTCAAAAATATAGAGTAATTTTATATTTAGAAGAATTAAATATATTTGTTTAGACATTAGACCATTTTTAGTGAAATATTGTATTCAAACAGAAAAAAAATATATTCAAATTTTGCGAAAACAGGAAAATACGTACAGATAAATTTTCGAAATTGTAAACTGTTTTACTAATATAATGAAAAAGAAATTAAAAATTCGAAAAAATGAAAATAGAGGACGAAAAATATCGAACAAAACTGACCGGTATATTGTACAATTTTCAAAAGTGGATTATTTCCTTCCATAGATATTTAAACGAAATTAATGCACAAATAAGTTCAAGAATAAATCATAGAAAAGTCAACAAAGCTAATCTGTACAAGAGGGTAGTTAAAAAATCAATATTTCAATTCAAGACACATAAAACAAATAGTGGAATTCCAAAAAAAAAATACCAAGATTAAATAGAGAAATACAGAAAAGCAAAATGTGGAAAAACATACTAAGAGCAAATGAAACTGAAATCAATATTTGTAGAAAAAATTTATTCAACGACGTCCCAACAGAGAACTTCAGCCACGTAACACAAGAAAATCAGCAATCACAACAATGATTAAATAATGCTATGGGGTTGTTTCTCGTAATATTATATCGGTCCTTCACATGGGATAAACGTTCATATTCTACAAAAAGTAATAACGTCCTATAATTGAGACCATATGCCTTTATAATGGCTAAATCAACAGAACAACAATCTGAAGCACATTTGGAGAAAAGGTAAACAATGGTTTCAGAAAAACAATTTATCAGTAACAGTCTTGGTTTGTCCTAATCTGACCTAAATTCCATAGAAAAAATGTTTGGCAAGTAGTAAGATAGACGTAAAAATGCTATTAAGAATAAAAAGATAAATTATGGCAAGAAATTCAAGTTGCTTGGAAGTCAATTCCTGTACTAAAAAAAAAATTGGATTCTTATCAATTTCGTGCCTTGACTGTGAATTATTAATAAAAAGTGAAAGACAAATAAGATACCAATATGAAATTATCGTCTTATTTTTATTTTTTAAAAAATGTGTAGAAAGAAATTTAGTTTATTTATTTTTATACTATTTTTTAAAATAGTTTTTATACATATTTCAGCGATTAATGGTTAAATAGTTATTTTTCTATAAAAAATACTTATTTATTTTAACCTTCATAATCAAATTAATGCTACTGATTGAAAATATATGCATAATTAATAAAAATTTAACACATTTTTTTTAATTTCTTGTCCTGTATTTATAAGTATTTTTTTAAATGACTTGTACTTATTTCATTATCTATATCAATATATTGTATATATATAAAAACAGCCTATAAAATCGAAAGTTAACTGCACATTTTCTGTTTTAGCAAAATTGTAATAAATTCTCTCTCCATTTGAATACAATGGCCTACGACTCACATTTTACTAGCAATGATTGATCAAAAAAAAAATGTTAAATAGAAATCTACTTAATATTTTTGAAAAAAATTCTTACTAATTTATAATTAATTTATCAGTTGAAATCAAATATTAATTATATATCAATTTTATTGCTCGAACGATTTTGACATTGTTATTATATATCTAAAAAAAAATGTGAAAACTGTTTTAAGTACTCGATTAGTTAAGAAGCTATGTTACCATAGATGCTCTTGATAATTCTTTTTGTAAAAATGGATGGTTTTGAAATGTACATATTGCACTATCTGTATATATTATATGTTTAATTGCTCTCTCTCTCTCTCTCTCTCTCTCTCTCTCTCTCTATATATATATATATATATATATATATATATACACACACACACACACACACACACACACACACACACACACACATATACGTACTGTTTATTTCAAAGGAAAATAACAATTCAATATTTGTTAATTTTAGACAAAAAACTTTTGGAATTTTCATTAATAGTTAATGTTTCTAATTTTTTTAAATATACATATATATATATATATATATATATGTATATATATATATATATATATATATATATATATGTATATATATATATATATATATATATATATATATATATATATATATAAACCGTTAATGAAAATATCTTCAATAACTCCCATTTTTACAATTCCAACAGAAAAGAACTGATCCAATTAGAGGCAAACAAAAAATACGAATACGAATTTCAAGTAGAATTCGGACGACAGCAGCTCGGTCGACTTTGAGGGTAGAGTTATAAGAAGAGCGACGATTGCATCAATTCATTTCTGAATCAATACATGCATCTACGGTAGGTGCATTGCACCTACCGAGTGGTGCACTCTATGAAGACTGCAATGCATTACGAATGCATGCTGTACCAATGTCGGTTTGTGCCTTGATCTAGGTAGTCAAACCATAGAATAATAGTTCTATGATCATAGTATTCTATATTTGAAACTAATGGATGGAATTTTCCAAATTTGATTTGTTCAAAATTTCAACTACATTTAAAATCAACATTTCGATAAAATATACTCTAAATGTATATCCATCAATGCATTACATAGAATTCTAATCGATTTTAAAATATTATTCAACTTTCATAAAAAAAACAATAAAATGAAGATATAGTACAAACACAACCATAATATTTTTCTTTATAAAAATTTATTACAAATAAAAAACATTCATTTGAAAAATCTTATATGTTCATACCAAAAAATATATTAAATTTTGTTTATTTTCAACAAGTTACACTAAATGCATCCGTTATTTTTTTGCAATAAATATCTGTCACAGGAAAGATAACAGAAAAATATACTATAAAAAAATTTCATGATAACAAAAATCAATAATTATTCTTGACATTACCATATTAGCAAATTACACTGACAGAGGGATGGATAATCGCTGAAGCAATAACAAATTTTTTTTCATTATAACTTATAAAATAAAATTAAACACAATCTAATAGTTATTGATTCGACTAATATACTGTTCGTTCTATATATGTAACTGCAACAAACTCATTAACTATTATATTCTTTCCAATTTGCAGATTTATAAATCAAATATTAATTTGACATTGTTTTATTCGCATGTTTCTTTAAATAAATGACACAATGAATTATGCATAGTAAATATACACAATTATGTATGTATGTATGTATATATATATATATATATATATATATATATATATATATATATATATATAAAGGCTTTATTGAGCTGAAATTTATCAGATAGGCCTAGGACTGGAATATATATATATATATATATATATATATATATATATATATATATATATATATATATATATGTATATATGTTAATAATAACACTTAAAAACAGAAAAATAGTCAAATTGACCAGAAAAACAAAAGTTAATAACATTAAAGTAAAAATTAAAAGTTTAAAATAAAAGATTAATCATATAGCAAGAAAAAAATACCACTAATTTACAAAAGAAATTACTGATTAAGAACCTAGAAATATAAAAAAATATAGGAAGAATTGCATGGATAGATGGGAAAGAGACATAAGAAAATTTGTGGAAATAGAATGGAAGAATATATTGGATCGGTCGAAGTGAAAAATTTTGAGAAAAGCCTTCAACTAGCAATGAATAAAAATAGGCTGATGATAATGATAACTATATATATATATATATATATATATATATATATATATATATATATATATATATATATATATATATATATATGTATGTATATGTATGTATGCATATGTATGTATATATAATTTTCAACTAATACTTTCTATTGTCCAGTTATTTTTCTTACATAAAAAAATCAATATAAAATATATTTTTCTTAA
>CP092092.1:20060755-20068255 GCA_029203775.1 Neoneuromus ignobilis | reverse complement strand
TTTCAAACTCTTTTCCATTTTACATTGGCATTTTCTCAAGTTTCTATCCCAACTGTTTATAAATTTTTTTTGTGAAACTTTTTATATTTCTGAGTTCCTAATTAATAATTTCTGTTATCTATTGTTAGTCTTCTCTTCTTGCTATATAATAAAACCATTTACATTTTGATCTTTTTTACTTTTATTATAACGCCTGTAACTTTTATTTGATTTTAAATTTACTTATTTCTCTTTTCGTTTCTTGCTGTCTTACCTCTAACATATATATGTCCAAATAGAAATATATATGTTATAACATATATATTTCCATATGGAAATATATGTTTCTCTGTCTTATTTGGACTTTCTGAATTATCCTGACATTTAAGACCCATATTTCACTACTTTAATGAAAACAAGTATGAAGCATTGAGTAAAAACCTTTTCTTCAAATATAGAAAAATGATTGGCTTTATAATGTAAGCATTTATTCCAAATTGACACCATATCATTTTTATTCTCCTGTTCACCTCATCTATAAAAGTTCCAATACTAATGAACTGTTCTGAATATAATTTTAGTTTTCAAATTCTTCTATTTTTATTCTTTTTAATTAAATTTTCCTCTGATTTATTGTACATTATTTTTGTGTTGCTGTGACATCAATAGATTAATTTTTTTGAAGTCTTATTTTTTTGAGATTATCTGGGCTTATTGAGAAAATAATTATATTATAAGTAAATTTTAGATGACTGATTACCTACCTAGTTATTTATTTTTAATTCTTCAGATTCTTAATTAAGTGTCTGAAATACTTATTCTAATGTTATAAATAATTTTGGTGATGTCATGTTGTCCTGAGTTACTCTTTTCATAATTTTAAACATTTATATCTTTTAATAAACTTGTACAGAAAGTACATTTCTATAAACATTTACTAACAATTTTTTCTTCAATTTCCTGATTTTTCAGTTCATTTAATATTGATGATTTATTGCCTGAAAACTTTTTCATCATCTGTAAACTCTAGACAAAGTGATAATTAATATTCATTACATGAATTAATGATTTGACTTCTATTGTTATTTGTGCTAAATCTGCTTGGAAATTGTGCTTGTTCTTCTGGCTATAAATTGATTCTAATTAACTTTGTAGATATCTTGAAATATATTTTTTTTAAATTTAAGTACACTAATTGGTTGATAGTTTTTGAAATGTTCCTTGTCTAATTTTTTCTAAATAAGAATTATTGTGGCGTTATTCCATTTATTTGTTATTGCATTTTTTTTCTAAACATCTAGTAAAAATATCAAGCAAAACATTTTCCATTTTTTCTTCAATCACTTTAAAAATTTCTATTGTGATTACAAAATTAACATTTCTATTTCTTTCCCATTTCTCTCTCTCTCATATATATATTTGTTTGACCTCAGCCATTCTATATACTTGCAAAAAGTACAAAATATAATTACTTATACAGTCATTTATTTTTGTTAACGGTAATTTTTATACAGGTTTCATCAGAGCAGTCGAATTTCATTTTTGAATTTGAATTTGGATTTTTATTGACCTTCTTACATTTATTTATTGCCCGTCGATTACCATTTGTCATTATCGTTACGCCATTGCCATTTCGTAGTTTGTTATTTTTCTTTTTTACTAATACTGGTACTTAAATAGATATATGCTTTTTTAAAAATAATAAAATGGATTATAATTTATTAACTATATTAAAATATTCGTGTACGATGTTGAGATTATAATATAAACGTGAACTATATACGTGTTTCTCTCATTACAACTATACGACAAGATTTCAAAAATACATTTGTTTCTGTGCCACTTGTCTGAAAGCTTCGGTCTAATGTAAAAATATTTTTATTTATTTACTTAGAACGACGTTTAGTAGAAGAACATTTTTTTTCAAAACGCAATCGTCTTGTACTAGATACAGATAAGTGAAATTAATTTAAAAAGTAAATATGTGTTACAGAAAAAAATTATTTAAATGCAACCCATTTTACATTACTTGTAGCTAATATCCAGGTTGAAATTATTAATAGATTATTTTATTTAATATTTAGAGTCTTGTAAAGGACACCGGTGTCCGCCATTATGTTCAACTTTCTTTAAGCAAAGGAACTGAACAAAAATATACACTCAAAGTCACAATTATTACTCCAAATATATTCACGATTTTACTGTAACTGAAATAATTATTGTCCAATATGTCTTAGTAAATAAAATCAGATATTTAATTTTAAAAAATAAAATATCTGAAAAAATAACAACTGAATTTACACATAAATTATAAAAAAATATATAAAAATTTATTGCTTCTTAAGTAATCATTCAAAAAAAATATCTTTATTATTTTTTTTCTTTTATATTATTATATTGTATACTTTATATTGTTCTAGATATCAATAAACACTAAATTAACCATAAATTATTATTTAATACTATTTGTTTTCATATTGTGGCAAATTCAATTTAACATAAATGAATTACTCACTTCCCACATATTACAAGATATTTTACAATACAAGTGTTCAATATTTAATTATTGTTCATTTTATTTGTTTAAAAGTTGATACGCAATTCGATAGCCATTTCAACTTATAAATATATAAAGTTAACAAATAAGTAATCACTGAATACTTGTATATCTTAGGGTGTTGAGGTGATAATTCATTTTAACATAAATTAATAATTAAATGAACTATACGCTTGGCACAATGACTAATTTATTTTTACTCAAATGAATCAGTAATTGCAACATTACTAAATTTTACAAAATTGATCAATAATCATTGTATTCGTTAATAATTAATTCTCATTTTAACAGCAAAATCTGTTTCAACTGAAATATATATTATTGAATAAAGTGAACAATAAATGTTTTATTCAGAATTTCTATAACATCTCACATTTTGGAGATAAGATGATTTCAGTTTCTTATTTAAACAACTTTACATAAAATAAACATCGATTTTCTACAAACTTAATTCATAATCATTTAAAAATAAGTGTATATGTATGAAACTAATTTATACATTTTTTAAAAAATAAAATAGCCACAATAGCAATCCCACAGTGAAATTCAATATTTTTTATTATTAAAAATCTTTCATTTTAATAACTTTAAATTAAATACTATTATTTTAAGAATTGTAAACATTTTTATTTTTGTTATTAATAACTTATATATACTATTTTTTTCAAGTGCTCATGTAACTATTTCTTTTTATTATTTTGGATTTTTTTTAATCTCTTTTATCAAAGATACATTCTCAAATTTTTATTCTTTTTAAATCTCTAAATATTCTACACTTTATACATTTAACTATCTAATGAAAAAACTCACATACACAATTTTTCGAAAATGTATCTTTAATGATTAGTGTTGCAGAAAATGATTTGGTAATAAAATCAATTTTAAATATGGCAAAATTTTGTGTTATTGCACTATTAATTTGATACAGTAGTTAATTAATTTTTTATATAAATAAATCGCACATTCTAATATAAGATATAAAAAAAACATTGAATATTTATTTACTGTGTACTTTAATTGTTAATTAAAATTGAATAGCAATTCCACAATCTGCAATTGAAATATAATTTAGTGAATAATTAATGACTATAAAATGATTTTATAACAGCTTGTGTTTTTTAGGGAAGTATTTCGTTTAATTTGATTGTACTATTTTAATAAATTTAAGCAAAACAAACATCGATACTTGCTAAACTCAATAAATACAATTTTTAAAACGACGGTGTAGAATTGAATCTAACTTATATAACATTTCGTAACAATTCTGTGAATTTATTTTAATAATTTAAAGATTTTATATAAACATCCAATTATCAGAAACTAAAACAGCCACAATGACAAGTCAATGATAATACCTTTTATTGTTAAAGACATTTCTTCTTCATAATGAAGTAAATGATGTCTGGTTTACAATTGCAGTTTATTATATATTTTTTTTAAATTATTAACAACTTTTATATATATATATATATATATATATATATATATATATATAAACATAAAATAGAATTTTTAATTTTTGTAAAAGCATATTATCACAGAATTATTTAAAAGATTTTTATTATTCTCATATTATTATCTATGAATCTTTAAGTTCTCTATATTTGAAATAGATAACTATCTAATATAATCAATTTTAAATTTACTAAATATATATTTTAAATAAAATACTTATACTACATAAAATGTCTTATAGCAATGAAATTGTCTTTTGATATAATAATAATTTATACTACTTTACTTTTGGTTTGATATAATAGCTAATTCAATTTTACAAAAATTAATCTCTCACTCCAATATAACAAGTTTTGAAAAACGTTAATAATAATTATTTATTGTGCATTTCAAATTGCTCATTTATATTTCAGCAGCAATACCACAATTTAATTAAACAATTTTACAATTCTACAATTTTATTTTTTTATTTTCAGCTTAAATATGCATTAGCAAATAACATGAACAAGAAGTAATTATTATCCAGTACTTTTGCAACATTTTGTGTTTTGAGGGCGAGTAATTCTATGAGCAATTTTATTTTATTATTTAAACATTTCTAATTGAAACAAATATCGATATTTATTAGATTCAATAAATAAAAATTTTAAAATATAGAGATAAACAATACTAAACCTAATCTATATATCATTAATTAAATGTTCAATGAACGTTTTTATACAACTTTGTGATAATTCAAAAACTGAATAACCACAATATTAAACCAATGGTAATATATTTTTTTAATAACAAATTAAATCCAAATGTCATTCTTATAGTAACAAGCAGTTTGTTTCTTTACTTATTAATTATCTACATATACAAAAATTTGTGACTTATTTCTTATTATTAATTCTGATCACGTTTGTTGTAATCCTAACATATGTATTCTGAAAATTTATATTATTTTCTTGATATAATTTTAATATTAAAAAGATAAACACCATATATGGTAAATTGCAAAATATAATAAATCTCAAGTTTTTTGAATAAACATTTTCTACAGTAAATTCGCACTGAAACAAAGTCTCTTAACAGTGAAACTGTCTTTAAATCTGTTAATATTTTGTGTAACTATTATTTGTTTGAAACAGTTGCTAATTCAGTTTTACATAAATAAATAAGTCATTCCAACATTATAAGATTTCAATAAAAGCATGTGCACTTTAATTACTAATTCATTTTTTAATAATAATGCCACTATATTCAGTAGAAATACGCATTAGCAAATAAAGGGAATAATCAATAATTATAAATTGCTTTTATAATATCTTGTGTTTTTGGGATGAGTGATTCATTTATGTAATTGTATTTTTTATTTAAACAATAATCAGTACAGAGATGAATATAACCTATAAATTGAATCTATTTTTGATATGAGTAATTTTTGATATAAACGTTCAATTATTCAAAAATTAAAATTTTCACAACGCCAAATCGATGATAATATTTTTTTAATTATTTATTCTTATAAATTCTGATATTATTTCTACAATTGTGAAATTTATTTTTATATTTTTAATTATATATATTACTGCCTTGTAACATATTGGCATCACCGCTTATCATGCAAGAAGAGTACGTTCGATTCCCAGTCAGAGAATCCCTCATTTTCAATGGTTGAGCATGAGGCTGACAACCTTATCTTGTAAAAAACAACTGTCAAAAAACTTTGACAAGAAAGAGACTGAGCCTGACAATGTCAGAGGTCCTGGCTCTTCATAAGAGCTGTAGTGTGAAATCTCAATAATTATATATATATATATATATATATATATATATCTATATATATATATATATATATATATATATATATATATATATATATATATATACACCACACACATGCATATTACAGAGTTTAGTTTGTGACTGTTTCTTCTTCTTAAATCCACTTTTATTTAATCTTTCTAATATTACCATAAATGTATTTTCAAGACTTATTTTATTATTATCATTAGTTATGAATTTATTGATAATAATTATTCAATATAGTAAACTACTAATATAATAAAACTCAATTTTATTGACTGTATATTTTAAATAGTAAGTAGTTGTCTTTAAACATGACATTTTGTTTAACTTTACTGTTAAGTTTGATTTCTCATAAAACATTATAACATGTCAAAATAACATTTATTGTGTTCTTCAATTACTAATTCACATTTTAATAGCATTTGTTGAAATATACACTTACCAATAAAATGAACAATCAATGATTATATAACATTTTGTGTTTTTAGGGTGAGTGAGTTGTTTGTGTAATTTTATTTTCTTAATTAAAAAAATAAATAAATAAAATTAACTTTGATGTTCGTTAAAATCAATATATAAAATATTTAAAATAAGAGTAGAAAGAAATGAATCCGACCTATACAATATTTATTAACAATTCTATGAATCTATTTTATTATGTAAGCAATTATTTAAAAATGTGTAATTATTTAAAAACTAAAACATCCACAATGCCAAACTAACAATGATAATCAATTTGTTTTTGTTAAGAACTTCAATAACTCGATTTAACTGTTTCTACCCCTTTTTAAAAAAACATTTCTTAATATTTTTTAATTATCATAGTTAATTAATTATACAAACAATTATTTTTTGATTATGTGATTATCTTGTTATTAAATCCTAGAGTCTTTAATATTTCAACATTGCCATACATGTAATACATCTACTCTAACGATTTTATTATTTTGTTGTCACTATTTATGAATTTCTTAATACCATAGACTTAATATAGATAATTATCTAATAAAAATAAATCATAAGTTTTTCAAATATATGTATACATATACTTCCCTGTTCAAAAAAATAAAGTGACTTTTTAATCTGAACTCACACGAAAGTCGTAGTTCAAAAAACTTTTTTCTTATGTTGGCACAATCTTCAGTGGCATTCACTTCTAATTTCAGTTTGATATGTCAAATAGTTTATAAGTTACAGCAGTTTATTTACATAAACTTTTTGCCTTTTTTCGATTTTTAAAATGTCTAATATTGTTGAACAAAGAAGTTGTATTAAATTTTATGTTCAAAATGAAATTAATGCTACTAAAACGTTTAAAATGGTGCAAAAAGCATTCAGTGATCAATTTTTATCGAGAAAAACTCTATTCCAATGGCAAAAGCTGTTCAGAAAAGGTCGTAAATCCGTAGAAGATGAATCGTTATTTGACTGTAAGAGAACTTGCTGAAGATATTAGCTTATTAATAGGTTCAATAGACTTAATTTTAAATGATGTTTTTGGACTTGAAACGTTTGTCTGCAAAACAATTATATTCGTGAATACTTGTGAGTTTTTCACCAAAAATTCAACTAATATTGCTCCACAAGCACCGTATTCTCCAGATATGTTACCATGCGACTTTTTCCTGTTCAGTCGATTAAAAAAAACACTTCGAGGAACTTGATTTGATTCAGTTGAATCGATAAAACAAAAATTGAAGGAGGTGCTGATGGAA
>CP092092.1:20033255-20055755 GCA_029203775.1 Neoneuromus ignobilis | reverse complement strand
TGATATATTTCTTGGACTAAATTCCTCTCAGCTTAAACAACCTATAGAAACTTTCAATATGCAAAATAGAGTCGCAAGCTTTCGTCTAGTTTCTAAGTTCTTCCACTAGAACTGCTCGATAATTTCACTAGGATTGTCAGTTTTAAAATACTTATTTAGCATGAAATAAGCAGTCTTTATCTATATTTTTAAACCAGATTTTTAAATTAAATTACAATAAAACACACATAATGTTTAATAAAATTGTAAATTTTCATGTTTCGAAATTTTGTTCCTAAATACGGATCTCATACACTTCCACATGACTCAAGCAAAGTTTTTAACAAAATCAAATATGCTTATAATACTTGAAATGTGTCCATCCCATTATAAAGATGATTGTAATGTGATCTCGAGATGTTTATATGCATCAGATGTTATCATTTCTATTTCACTGTCATGGTAGGTTGAAGAGATAAAATTTCGGTTATAAGCAAAAAAACACAGATACTTTTTGAAGAATTCTATTCTATACCGTTATATTTCATTCAATTATTAATTTTGTTTACATTAAATTCTAAATATGAAGTATTTAACTCTGACACAATTTCCTTATATATAATATAGTCAATGGCAAAAAGCCTAACTTTTGAATTTGTAATTTTATATGGAAGATGATTTATAAAAATAATAAACAGATCAATTACACTACTTTTTTGAGGTACCACAAGTTACTAAATTTTGTTGATTTTTTAATTTTATCCCTTTGATTCCTACTCAGTAGATATGCTTGAATCCATCGATTGACTTTATTATCAAAACCAAGATAATATTATTTATTAATGATTAGATTTGGGGAATTTTATGAAAGGCTTTAGAAAAAAACAGAAAATTCTACTTGTTTATTTTTCCTTATCAAAAAAATCTGACAAATCTTGAAGTAAACTTGCCAGTTGAAATTAATATGATTACTGAGATTTAACCCTTATTGCTTTTTGCCTAAAATATTATTCGACTTTCAGTGTTGTCTTAGATAAATTATTTATTTCAACTTTTTACAAATCTAACTAGTAAGACTAATATTACATTATATATAAACACACACACAAATATATATATATATATATATATATATATATATATATACTTAATTGTTTACTTATGTTCCTTTATTACATTGTAAACATTAAAATTTACTAAACATTCAACCTTTTTTTTAACATAAAGTTAATATATTAGAAAATCAATTTAAACTGACTAAACATTTCTTAGATATTAAAAGATAATTAAATGACTTACCTCTGAACTATAAGTGAAATTAAAGTTTATATATAGTACAATAAAAAATTCTAATTGTATTTTCTGTTACTGAAACAATTTAAAAGAAATAAATGTGCAAAAAATATTTTCAATTCCTTGCGTTGCTTAATTGGTGGCTGCGTGGGATATATCATCTATTTAAATTGACGGTGGGAGAGATATATGTTTTGCTTGTAGTCTAGTTAGTGCAACAGATTATTCAAATATTATATATTTATATAAAATGCAATACTTAAATTATATATTTCATATTACTTAAAACACGACATATACAAGACGTTCTCAAAAAAGCAAAAATGTATATTATGCCAAATAATTACAGTGGATGAGAAATGATCATTTGTTATAACACCAAAAGGCTGAAGTTACTAATAAACTCAGAACAAGCCAGATAAATATTAACCGAATAACCATTCCATTATTTTATTGTGTATATGATAGGATATAAAGGGCGTGTTGTACTATAAACTTCTAAAATCACACAAAATAGTCACAGAATGTCATTACAAGCACCATTCATCAATTTAAGTAAAGAATTGGAGTGAAAAAGTCGATATACTAAGAAACTCGAGAGGTAATATTACTTCACGACAGGACTCGGCTTCAATTTGCAAGGACTAAAAACGATGCCATTTTTAATCTGTGTTGGAAAATTATACTGCATGGGGCATATTAATTAAATTTGACTTATTTCGGTTTTTCTTCAATATTATTTTTCTCACGTTTATATGAAAATCCTTAAGACATGAAAAAAAGCATCGATGATTTCATCGATTCAAAATCTTCATATTTTTTTGTGATGGAATTAGGCAATTGGTTTACAAGAGTCAGAAGTGTATAGACAGGTTGGAAATTATTTTGAAAATATAGTTTGTATTATTTTGCATGTAAATTTTCAATTTTATAAAAAAAAAACTGAACTAATTTACAAACTTAACACATAAATATCAATATATATATAATTTTTAGATGTATTTTATTTTCGTAAATAAACTATTTGTCAAAAAAGAATCACATTTGCTTTCTTCTGATTTTTCTACAAAATTAACATTTTCCTCTTGTTTGATCAAAAATATGAGAATTCTTATTCCATAAACACTATAATTTAAAACACTACATTATTTTTGTAGTAAAAAGTACAAACATTTACTGATAATGTTACACTACTGCTAATTCAATTTAAAAAAAAATTAATATTCTCTTAACGCCGCAAGACTTTATTCAATTATTCAATATAGATTTATTGTTCACTATATTCGTGATCTGCATTTCTATAACCATTTCATCATCATCAAAGTGCAATATGATAAAATTTTTTATTACTAAGTTTTATTTTTAAAAGATTTAATTTATTGCAATATAAGTATTAGTTCTTTTCAAAACTATAAATTCTCATTAAAGCAGTATGATAATTATTCAGTGGCGTACTCTGATCAAAATGAAACAGACATAGAAATATATAATAGCTAAAAATGAATAATAGTTGATTATTGAACACTGTTGTGAAATCTTATGGTGATGGGATGAATGATTTATTGGTGTAATAATAAAATTCAATCTAATAATAAAACAAGAATAAAATATACAAACTACAACATAATAGAAATTTTATAAAATTAATATTCTATTCACAAAATTGAAATCTACGTACATTTAAATTATTTTACAGCGTTGTTAAGATGCAAATAATTTTATCAAATGTTTTTCATAACGATACTGGCTTTATTAATGAAAGCTGACATATGATATATATATATATATATATACATATATATATATATATATATATATATATATATATATATATATGAGGGTCGTTTGATAAGTATGATAAATTTATTTATTATTTTATTTAATTACTTAATGAATTTAATTTAATTCTTCTAACATTTTACCATACTTATCAAACGACCCTCAAATATATGTTTGTATTTATATATATTTGTGGTATGTGTGTGTGTATTGACGTCATGCGAGAACACCATGACACTAATGTTTTATATATCAACTTTTAACGCAGACATTAAATTACAAATACATAATATATAATTGATCGAAAAAAAAATTATCACAATTAACTCGATAACACCGACTGGCCTTTAGGTGAATTATAAAAAAAAATATGAAAAATTATTAAAAGTCAAATGAAAAAAGGTAGATATAGGTGAACGCATTATCAACAATAAACATGTAGCGCGATATTTATGGTCATTATCACGTTTAAACCTATTAACATTATGAAAAATGATACACTTCTCTTGTAAATATATATATATATATATATATATATATATATATATATACGAGGGGCGTTCAAAAAGTCCCTGAAAAGTGATTATTGGTAAACGAAATATGATATTTATAATTAATTGATGCGAGCGTAAACTTGTTTAGACTTGTGTTATCAGGTATTCGTGACAATGTTGCACGATACTTACTCGTGGTATTGTCAGTTTGAAATTATTCTTGTATCTACGAACATGATTTCCGTTAAAATTGAAGTGTGCGTTAATATTAAATTCTTAATTAAACTAGGTTGGAAAAACCTGATATTATTAAGGCTCTCACAGATATTTTTGGAGTCAATGCACAAAAGAAAACCATTCTTTATGAATGGATTAATCGTTTTATCTACAGTGGAAAACCGTCAACTTCTTGAAGAAAATATTCGTGTTGTGGAAACTTTAGTAAAAAGGAATAATCGAATAACAGTGCAAATGATAGCTCAGACTATATGTAGGCATATCCATAGAATCAGCATAGAGTATTCTGAAAGATAACCTGAATCTAAATGGCTCTCATCGTGATGAGTGTCGAAACTGCATATAAATTATCGGATTTTTTAACATATAAAGTAATACAACTTAGATTGATCTATGAAATTATACTAACGTCAGTTCAATGATAAAAATTAATGAATTATAATATGATATTTTATCACCTCTATTATATTCATCTGCATTTAACTCTTATCTTTCCCTGTACACAATGGAGATTAGTCAAATGGAACACGTCTTATTTAGAAAATAAACAGATATTTTCGAAATATCATAATACTATAAATAATAGTATACCAAATAAAGCCATTATTTTTAAACCAATACAAAAAAATATTTTGTATACAAAATATATATATCCAATAGAATATATAATTACAATAAATGTAATTTAATATTTGCTATTAAGGGTAAAGAGTATTTTTACCAATATAATATCTGAGAACTTTCAGCTTAAATTATATATATTATATATATATATATATACATATATATATATATATATATATATATATATGTAAAATACATATTTATATTATATAAGTGCGCATGCGAAAAAATGTTATTTTATTTAATCTTTATGCGGATTTGAAGAAAATTACATTTTCTAACGCAATTTTTTAATATTTATTAAAAAAAACATACACGAAGTAGTTCGGAAGCAAAATAGGTATATTTACATTGAATAAATTCAAATTATTTCGTACAAATTTCATTTCAAACATAATTTGAATCTCATAAACTATATATATATATACATATAAATCTGTTAGATTACAAAATAAAAATATATTTTTTAACAAGAACAACATCGATAAAGTGCCTCTATTAAGTGTTTTGGAATTTTAGAATAAATAATATTAAATAAAACCTGAAATAAATTAGAAAAAATTGTAAACTGATAATCAAAAATTATATTAATGAATTTAATAAAAAAACTATATAAATACATCAAGTAGAATTCAAGTAAAAATGAAATTTATAATTCACAATTACTATATATATATATATATATATATATATATATATATATATATATATATATATATATATATATATATATAAGATGAATCACAAGAAAAGAGTAATGAATAATGAATTTAAAGATTCGAAGAAAATCGAATTAAAAAAATTAAAATAAAAGTGTCTATTTAGAAAATCTCATTACCATATTATGAACATTTATAGAAGAATTGAACAAGAGGATAAAAATAGAATAGTGTCTATTTAGATGAAATGTTTACATTATAGAGTCGAATATTATGTTTAAAAAGAACAATTTTCAATCAATGCATCTTAAGATAATAAAACATGGGAATTAATAAATTCCAGAATAATTTAAAAACTAAGTAATACAAAGAGACATTGAAAGACATATATTAGGAATAACATATAGAGACAAGAAGAGAAATAGGTAGAAATGACTGAAATGAAACAAAAAAGACCACCAATTGATAGCAATAAAGACCACCAATTTATAACAAAAAAGACTATCAATTTATAACAAAAAAGACCACCAATAGATAGGAAAAATTATTGATGGCGAATTCAGATATAAAAAGGTTCAAAAAAGGATACGTGAATAGATGGAATAAAAACAATAGGAAATTACTAATTGTAGACTAAAATAGAAAGGCATTATATGGTTGGAAATAAAAAGTTTTAGAAGAGATCTTATTCAGCAGTGGATAAGAAAATATTGTTGCTGTTGCTGGCATTATATACATACAAACATATATATATATATATATATATATATATATATATATATATATATATATATATATATATGTACACACACACACACAAATACTTATATGGTACTATATAATTATAGTGTTAAGGCGAATGATTAATTAATGCAAAAAATAAATTAGTTCTAATACCGAAATCAGTAGCAACAATAAACGATAGCTAAAGAAAAAACAATAATATTTAAAGTTAAATATTGATCAAATAAAAATTGTATGAGATTTTTTCAAGAAAATAAAACTATCTACAAATCTGTTAAATATTTAAAACTGAATCCAAAAGCATGTAACCTCCATACTCCCACTTTATTTCTTAAATTCATTTTATCGACAAATCGTTTTTTTTTTTTATTAATTTTCAGTTTATTTGTTACAATCTGAAATATATTCACTTCAACAAATTAATGAATTGTTAATTCACATTAAAATAACTAATATCTTTTAAGGAATTGACCGATAAAACAAATTAATTTTCCAAATACTTAAACACAAATTTACTATATATATTGTACAATTACAAAAAAAAAAAACACACAATGATTCAAGATAAAAAGTTTTAAATTATACATTTTAAATGATATCTGTTATTAATTTTCCTGAAATTTATAATCTTAAAAAAAATATAAATTGAATAACATCTTTTTAAATTAAAATAACTAAAATTGTTCAAAAACATAAATTTTAAAAAAAAATCAATCACAATTTTTTTTAAAAAAAACATAATTTTAGAAAAAGTTTTCAAATATTAATTATATTATCTATTTACAAAGGAAATAATTTAAAAAATATGACTGAAAAATATAACCTTCAATCCCGATTTACATCATTCAGTCTCATTTGAGCCACTCTGTATATATAGTAACTCAAAGTTTAAATAATACACCTAAGATACAGCAGATTCTTTGCAAAAAAATATAATTAAAAACAAATTCCAACTTGAATAACCATTCTTTGGATTATAGATTCATTAAAAATTCTATATTAAAAAAATATTAAAATTAAGTCAATAGCATAAAAACAAACAAAATTAGAACATACATTCAAAATTTATACGACAGTTTAGAAATAAATTTCAAAAAAAGAATAGGAAAAATAATCCAAAATTATTTTTATATTAATTTTAATATTTCGTGATGTTACCTCTGAATGTTATTACTTTTCCAAGTCAGTTAAAAAATAAATTAAATTAATGTTTGAGTACATTGTAAGCTCAAATATTCCTACTCATGTTGTAATGTATTCTTTAATTAATTTTTATTATAAATAAATTGGATATATTCTTATTTTTTATACTAATAACGAATATACTTTATCAGTAAGGTTTAGGGTTGACGATTATGGTAGTATTTTAATTACGTAATATAAATTATATAGCAGCCATAACCTTACTCCATGCAACACATGCTTAAGGTCATTATCCTCATAAAGAGAAAAATGAACTTTCATGTCTAGTTTTTCTGTATTCGCTTTGAATTTTATTTAAAAAATTATTTAAATTTTAACTTTGTTCATATTTGTTTCTTCAAAATGATGCAATCCTACCCCAAAAAATACTATACAGTTCCATAGTATTAATAGCTTTGTTTCACTCTGATAAATATTTTTGAGTTCTAACTCCTCGTTTGGTTTCTCCAAACTTTGAAGCCACTATACAACGGTTTTTAAAACTTCATTCCTTTATTTTAGTATTCGTATGCAAATTCGATTCTTAAATGATTATTCTTTTTACTAATCCAGGTTACTCGACCATGAAAGTTTTCTTTCCATAAAACTGTTTGCACAGTGTCTGGTTATGATGTCTTGCTTAAATATTTTTCAGCTATCAAAAAGTCGACTTTCAAGCCCTTATTTGGGATTAATTTTTAAATGATGTTTAATCTGCCGTTCTTCTTTATATATAACATTTTTGTTGAGTGTTTATCTGCTTTGGCTTTTGACGCGATTTTTAATATTATGACATTCATAAAATGTTGAATTGTCGATACACTCTTATTAACCACTTCTAATATTTTTATCCATTTTCAAAACAAAATCTGATTAATTTTCGTTTTTAAATATGGATCTGAGCTTTATTTTATTATTTAAGAATAAAATCAAACAACAGCCAAGAAAAGACATACTCAAAATTACTTAATTGCATCATCAACTTATTCAATAAAAAGTCAATGTAAAGAACTCATACTGTGCTCTAAAATACTGAAAATTTAGTCAATGTCATATTTAAGTTGTAGAGTAATTTTAGTATGACTACATTAGTTTGTTTTTTTTGTAATTGTGTCTGGAAATTCATATTTTTTTCTTGTTAAATATGTAGACAACGATAATTGTAAATATGTTTTGCCCATATACTTTAATTTATTTTTTTCCATATAAAATACAAATACAAGTTGTATCATTTAAGCTATGAATCACTATATGTATGTGTGTGTATGTACGAGGTCGTTTGATAAGTCCGTGTAAATTCCGAAAGATGGCACCACTGGTGCATATCGAGGTTATTTTTAATTAGTAGCACCTCTTGGAAGAACACACATCAAGTTTCAGCCATATCGGTCTATTCCTTTGTGTTTGACAATCGTTGGAATCAAGGAAATCGAGTGATTGTCAAATAATGGACGAAAAAGAATTTCGCGTGTTGATTAAACATTACTTCATTAAATGCAAAACGTCTCAGGAGACTAAACAGAAGCTTGATAAACATTATGGTGACTCTGCACCTTCGATTAGTGCGGTTTATAAGTGGTTTCAAAATATTCGGAGTGGCCATATGAGCACAAGAGACGCTGAACGTTCTGGACGCCCTGTTGAGGTCACCACTCCAGAAATCATTGATAAAATCCATGATATGGTGATGGATGACAGAAGAGTGAAAGTGCGTGAGATTACTAGTGCTGTAGGCATCTCGTGTGAACGGGTACATAATATTTTGCACCAACATTTGGACATGAAAAACCTATCTGCCAGGTGGGTGCCGCGATCGACCAAAAACGAGGTCGTGTGAAGTGTTGCAAGAACGGTTTGCAGCTGTTTCAGCGAAATCCGCAGGATTTTAAGCGTCGTTTCATCACTGTAGATGAAACATGGATACATCACTACACTCCTGAGACCAAAGAGCAGTCTAAACAATGGGTTATCAAGGGGGAATCTGCTCTGAAAAAGTCGAAGACAATTCCTTCGGTCGGGAAGGTTATGGCGACTGTCTTTTGAGATTCGCAAGGAATAATCTTTATCGACTATTTGGAAAAGGGTAAAACCATTACAGGTGCATATTATTCATTGTTATTGGATCGTTTGAAAACCGAGTTGCAAGAAAAACGTCACCGATTAGCCCACAAAAAAGTCCTCTTTCATCACGACAACGCACCAGCTCACATCTCAGCAGTTGTGGCCGCAAAACTAATGGAAATAGGGTTCCAAATCGTTTCACATCCCCCCTATTCTCCAGACTTGGCTCCATCGGACTATTATTTGTTCCCTAATATGAAGAAATGGTTCGCGAGAAAAAGATTTTATTCGAACGAGGAGGTGATTGCAGGAACGAATGACTATTTTACAGACTTGGACAAATCCTATTATTCGGAAGGGATCAACAAACTAGAGCAGCGTTGGATGAAGTGTATAAGCCTAAAAGGAGACTATGTTGAAAAATAAAAACGATTTATTCAAAAAAAATGAAGCAGTTTTTATTTTTACACGGACTTATCAAACAACCTCGTATATACAGGAATACCTTGCTTAGTGCGGCTTCGATTAAGACGGTTTCACTATAGTACGGATTGAAATTTCCCAAAAAAAAGTTATGCGCATGCGCAGTTCTAGTTTTGTAGTCTTTTTCTATTAGTTTTCGATTCGTAACTCTAGAGTGAAGTCGATTTTTTGATAATTAAATTTTAATTGAAAATGAATTTAAAATGAATGTATAAACCACTGATTTTATTTTGTTGATACATACAAACATTTGAATATATTACCCTCGTTTTATTTACTGAAAAACAGGAAAAAAATTTGTTTGGAACCAATTAATGTTTTTTGTATTTAGTTAATGTTTTGATTAGTCCGGTTTCAAATAGACCGGCAAATCAGTGGAACCAATTAGCCGCACTATGGGAGGATTTTCTGTAATATATATATATATATATATATATATATATATATATATATATATATATATATACATATAAACATTTATTCATCTAATACAATTAATGATTATTTCTTTTAACATTTTTAAATATTTGTTAAAAATATTAAAAATAAGAACACATATTATCAAAATAGCATAAAAATATGGAAAACTTAGACAATGACAATGAAAACACTTAGACAATGATTTTAAAAACATACAATCTGTAACAATATGGAAATTCTAAACATTTCAATGATTTTAAAAAAGTAAAATATTTTCTTTTTCTATGCATATAAAAGAAAAGGAACATAGAGCATAAAACGAGCAAACCCTTCCGTTTTGGTTTTACTGTTCTAAGCAGGTGTAACTATTTTTAATAATAAAATATGTATAAAAAAATACACATACATATATTCGCAAATATATATATATATATATATATATATATATATATATATATATAATGTGTATGTGTGTGTTTATACAGTATGCAATATATAACGGTCAGTTGGTTGGTTCATGATCAACATCGATGTTCTAGCATGTCGGTCTTATTCACACAATAAGCGTAAGTAAGGTACATACATACATACATACATCACGGGATACATGCTCTTTCATACTCCACATGCACCACATGGCCGAATGCATTTTATTGGACAACAACAGAACTGCATTTTTGCAGACAGTATTTTTTAAATGCACCGGATAAGTAGGTAGGAAGTAAGATGAAAGAGATCGAACGAACAACTTTGTTCCGATGCATTTTCGCCATTTGTACATATCGTAATTGATGCAGGTAAATGTCGAAGTGGACCAAATGAATTCGGTATAGAAAATGAGACGGAATCGCATCAATGTTCGTCGGTAACCAGAATCGTATCCCGTACATATCAAAAATTATAGAAGAGATGCAGTTGCGTTGGTTAGATCGTTATTACGCGGCGGAAGGATCGCAAAAGTGTACTACATATGCATGTGTGCACGGACATATTTTTTTTATTCAAGTTCATTCTCTACATTAACATTACATCGTGTAATTGTTTGTTGAATAAGAACACTACAAGGTATTTATTTAACTTCAATATTGTTCTCCTTTTCTCGCAATTTTTTATTTTATGAATCGCGCAGCTGGTCAACGAATTTATATTAAACACATTCATGGTTTTATATATTATATATATATATATATATATATATATATATATATATATATATATATATATATATATGTAATATAATGTAAATCTAATGAAATAAACAGAATGAATTTATTCAACAGAATTTAACTTAAGACTTAATTATATATAAAAGCAAACTATGTAGATATACACATATACCATTTAAATACAGATATGTATATATATATGCATTGATGATCATGAAAATATCTTGAGTCATAAATTTTCGATTTTGAGATATTTGAACTTCCTTGTGTGTATTAAATTTATTTTTAAGAGGCACGACTAGTGTGACACTTTCAAAAAATCTATTTTTGCATTTTTCGATAGTCTATACCTTCAAAAATAACATACTAAAATTTCAAATGCGGATCTCAAATAGTTTTTGAGCTACAGCCTTCTAAAGAGTAGCTATTTATAACAATGAAATCAATATTTTTATCTTCAAACGCGTTTTTCTTAAAACTACATTTTTAAAATTTACTGCAGTTCTAACTCGAAAACAAATCATCCGATCGATTTGATTTTTGTTTTAGCATATTTAGTATTTGTTTCTCCATATAATGACCGTCCAGTTTTTCGATTGGATAAAAAATATAATTTTGCTATGCCAAAAACCATCAGATTTTTGAACGAAATTTTAAACTTTTTTTCAAAACTACGCCATTTTATTAAATTTCATTTTTTTTCACAATCCTGGGTCATTGTATAAGCAAAACCTTCTAGTTTAATGAACTTTTTTTAATTTCAGGCACTGTGAAGGCAGGAATCACTGCAGCAGTGGAGGAACATATTTTTTTTTTTTTGGAGACTCGGGAGATGGCGAATAACTTGCTGAAAATCGAATATTTTCATTCAAAAAAATTACTATGTATACATTATTTATGCACAAATATATTCTCAAAATTTTAAAACATTCGATGCAATAGTTTTCGTTAAAAAAATTCCCGAAAATCACCTTTTTTTAGGCGGTCACACTAGTCGTGCCCCTTAAGATATACATACACCCATTTAAATAACTGTTATATGTTTGTATGTGTCTGTATGAATATATATATATATATATATATATATATACAAGCAACCCCCGTATAATAGGGTGATTAAATTCTTAAATAATACCATGTTATGTAAAATATTTTTATTCAGGGCTAAAAATTAGTGAAAAAACAAGATTTAATTCCAACAAGAAACCAAAAAGAAAACACTATTTTGCTTACATAACTATCAGAAATATTTTACACAAATGAATTTTAACGCCAGCACCACAATAGTTTAAAGTGTTCAATAATCACTTATTGTTCACTTATTATTTATAATTATATAGTCTATAATTATATCGGCTAAAGCATTTCGATGGCAACGTCATCATCATTAGAGCATTTCTGTTAAAATCTAACTATTAAAAACAGTCTGTTAAACTCTAAACAGTCTGTTAAAATCTAACTAAGGTTTTAACAGAAAGGCTCTGATGATGGTGGCGTCGCCATCGAAATGCATTAGCCGATATAATTATAAATAATAAGTGAACAATAAGTGATTATTGAACACTTAGAACTATTATGGTGTTGGGGTTAAAATTAATTTGTGTAAAGTGAATCAACCACAGTTCAAAAACAACAAATATCAGAAATATATTTATTAAAAACATCTAAAAAAGATCAAACCTATTATATATTAAAATGTGTAACGTTAAACGAATACGCTATTTTATTTCATAATATCTACAAGCAATTACACCAAAAAGTTTTTTTTGTTGAAAAAATCTTCATTTTCTCAACTTTCCTCTGCAGCATCTAGATTTCTATGTTTTCTTTTCATTTATTAAAAAATAGGTAAAATTTGTTTGTTTGCTTTTTCTTAGCATATCTTTATATATTGTATTTTGTAGTATAAAGCTAAATAATTGTATAGTTCTCTTAGGAATTTTACGTTTTTTTCTGTATTTTAATTGCTCGGATAAATTTATGCCTTTTTGCATGCTTCTTAGCGTAAAAATTTCAACTTATGAATTTTCGTCTGTACTATCATCCTCTAAATTTATTTAGAACAAAATGATTGCCGTTTCAACCAAATCTACTTCATCAGTCTACTCTGTTATCAATAATTCTTGAATAGCTCCAGAAAAGCACTAAAAAATTTAACATATGTCTAATAGTTTTATTAAATATTAACCGCTATCTCATATTTAATTAACATATCAAATGAAAACTAGATATCTTAAAATCACAAATAACTTTGCAGAGATTTTAAAATTCATAAATAACTTTCTTATAACTTGCAATCGAAACTTTCCACAAACCGTTCTGATATATCAAACTCACTTGCTCGAATAAAATGAATCAATTTAGTTAATGATCGAGCTTGTATTTAAAAATCTGTATCACTTTTTATGTAATGTAAAGGTTTCTCAATTCTATAACCATGTGGTAGAAATGTCTTGTTATACAAGGAGCTGCCTGTATATTATATTATATATATATATATATATATATATATATATGTATATGTATGTATGTATGTATATTACTGTTTGTTTCCAAGTTTATAATTATTGTTAATATTAACCTTTATTTAAGACAATATGTCAATAATTACATTAATTTATTAGAGGGTGTTGACAAAGGTTTTCATTAACGGAACAATGTGATGTCTATAAATAAACAGAATAATTAGACGAGTCTCACATCAAATTAATATTAAAATAGAAGGACGAAACATTGTGTAACTCGTATTTTAAAATATATTTAAAAAAAAGTAAAAATTTAACATAATTAACAAAAATACATTTAAAATATAAAATCGCGAAAATATTTTATCTGAATATTTATATCTTATCTAAGAACTGGTGATATATATATATATATATATATATTCATTATATTTTGATGAGTTTTTCGTATATATAATTAATACACACAATTAAATAATAAATATATACATTTATAATTCACAAAGAAATACAGCTCAGGTTTGAAGCCAATTAGAAACACTATACGAAACATAACTTTGAAACAAAGATCAAATACAAAATTTGATCTCATAAAATTAGTGAATAATGTCTTATAAGATAAAATTATAAAATCAAAACTGTAAAGCAGAAATCTGTTAAAAAGGTAACTTATTTTTTTCTGGCGTAACTCTTTCTCGTTCATACATTTTATAATACGTCACTCAGTGTTATTATTTAAAAAATATGATCACTCTGTTTGTAACTTGGTAATTAAAGTATTACTAATTTTGTACTTTTTATAACATTTTTTAAAAAATACTGCATGCAATTCCTAATTCTATTTTTTCTTTACGAATATCTATTTTTAAAAAACAAATAACTAAATTTCTGTCAATTAAACTTCTTTGCGAATTTTCACAATTTTTGTAATTATCCAGTGCTTTCAGTACAGTTAGTTTTAGTAATATATTAAAAAGATAAGTATTTGGCTTCAGTAGACATTCACTGGAAAAGTGACCAGAAAAAATATTTGAGAATTCCCTTTTTTCTATAAAAATTACTTTGTGCATTAATTTTGATACACTGAACAAATTATAAAAAATAAATAATAATTTAATTAAGTACCATGTTTCATTTATATTTTTTATCAAAATCTAAGCAAAGAAATATAGTTAAAATATCAATGGAAAAAATTTAAATTTAAACGTTTTAAAAATTTCAAACTCAAACACATATATTTTTTAAAACAGTACAATTAAATAAAAAATGTTTTTCTGTCAAATACTCTAACAAGAAAGAAAAGTAATAAAATCGATAAATTTAAACATTTAATTATAAATAATTACATACTACCTTTATATTTCTCATTCCAAATAAATTCTAAACAATTAAATATTTTCATATAAGTAAAAGATTTATCCTCAACATAATGTTTATACAAATATTCAATATTAATGCAATATTTTGAAAATTATATGGTCATTGAAGTTCTAGTCAGCAAATAAATAACTATGGAACTTATTTGAAGAATTTTATGTTTTTAGCATAAAATATTTATTTATTTAGTAAGACACAATAAGCAAATTAAATGTTTTCAAAAAAGAGACAATTCATTGTATACAATATTAGAATATTAAAACATTTTTGAAAAGTAATAATAATAAGAAAACGATTATTAGTCCTTTCTGCTATTACTTTTAAAAGTATTATCATATCGTACCTGTATTAATAATTATTTCGATTGCATATTCCATATCGAATTTCACACAAGACATATTCTGATTTTAACATCAATATTAATAATCTAATTATAATAACTAACCAGTATTGCATATACAGAAACCTCAATAGCAATCATGTAATGAAATTCTATGATAATTTATGATAAAACAAATATTTACATAATACCTAAATTGCAATTATATTAATTAGAATTTTCATTTCTATATTCATTTTGTGTTTGAATATCCATGAAAAACGAATGAACAACAGGTTAGCTTTTTCTGAATATCTAAAACAATTCGGTTGTTATCAATATGTTAATGGCTGATGATAAAATTACAAGTCGTAACAATACATATATACATATACATATATATATATATATATATATATATATATATATATATATATATATATATATATATATATATTATTAGAGGAAAATAAGAGTTGGATTAAAAAAAAAGTATTAACAAAATTAAAATCATATCTGATAGATCTATAGAAAAAGAAAATATGCATTTAAAAGGCCAATAGTTGGAATAAGTGAATGAAATAAAATACACTTGCAAATTTTTTTGATATAATAATGGTCTATGGTCAGAGATTAAATTGAAAATTATGACATCCTTGGCAACGTTTTGAAGGATGAACAATAATAATGAAGAGTAAAATATCATTGAACTTGAAACGAAAAGCATATAATTAATGTGTACTACCTATTTGTACCTTACGGCATAGAAATTTGGACACTAAATGCAAAAATGGAACAAAAACTTTTAACAATCCAGTGAATAATGGAAAAAATAATGTTAGATATTTTTAACCGGTATGGATAAAGCTGTACACAGATATGAGAATAGACAAAAGTAACTGATACAATAGAACAAATAAAATCGATGGAATGGGCATAAACAGGACACAACACAAAGAGAAGACGACAAATGGACAAAAATCATTACACAATGGAGATCAAGAGATAAAAGAGAACAAGGAAGAGAGACTATCAAAGATAGAGGGACGCAAATGTAAGGTATAATAGAGGTGATGATTGGATGAGATTAGCTGCAAACTGAAAGCAATGGAAGAATCTTGGGAAAATGTTAAAGAAGAACTAAAAACATTCGATGAGACGTTTGCTTAGCAGTAAAATGATGTGGATTTTATAATGAAAATGATGATAATGACATGTATCTATAGGTGTGTGTGTGTATGTATGTATATATATATATATATATATATATATATATATATATATATATAGAGAGAGAGAGAGAGAGAGAGAGTTGGGTGGGGTGGGGGAGAAAAGCATATACACGAGAATAACTATCACATTCATAAATTCTATCTACAACTTTACCTTCTTTAATTTTCTTATAAAATTTTAATTTTAAATTCTAAATCGATATTTTTAATATTTCGGCAGGGTTGTTTTCAATTTTTTTCAGGAAATCTTTAAAAATGTTTGTTATTTTTTCTTGGGGCATTAGTATTTTTAGTTGACTCGAAGAAATAATAAAAGCTAAAAGTAAAAAATTGTGATCTATAACAATTAAAACATTTATTTTATAATCATATCTATTTATTTTACAGATTAATCATAAAAATTTCCCCCAAATATATAGTTATATTTTTAGATATTATGTTTAGCTAGAGAATATAATTTGAATTATTTTTTTAAATGAAATAAATTTGCTGAATATATGAAAACATAGTTATTTAAATAAAGTATTCATCGGTTCTCAAACTTTTGTCCCTTACTGTATATATATATATATATATATATATATATATATATATATATATATATATATATATGTATGTATGATTGTATGTATGTGTGTATAAATAATAAAATCAATAATAAAAAAATATTTGTGCAGTTATTTATTTATAAAACATTCTTGTATTATATATCTTTAAATAAAAAGACATTTTTGTTTTTTATGTTTCTTATATAAAAAAATATCAACTAATGATTAATAGGATAGTACAACCAAGTTTTTAAATAAAACGAATGGCAAACAATCGGTAAATAAATCATTCCATCAAAATATATTTGGAAATGTGTAGCGGAACTCTTTGAAAGGACAATAATGAAGTATGTCCTCAACAGGTTTAATTAAAATTGTTTGAAAACGTAACATTGCCTTCGTAGATACAGGTAGATGGAAGACAGTCACGAATTCAATTGCTTTTTTTCTGCAACGAAAATGATGAAATAACATTTCATGAAATTACTTCACTAATGTTTTTCTTTCGAGAATCGATTAATGTGCACTTTGGGAAAAAACAATATATTTGTGCCTGTTGAAAATTTTATATTATACACACACACACACACATTTATATATACATATATATATATATATATATATATATATATATATATACTATTTTATTTTGACTACAGCATAAAAATATTTTTTAAGAAAATATTGACTTTTTTATAACTAAAAATAGCATGGAATAAATTTTGTGTAAATAAAACTCTAAAACTGCTGTTACATATATTTCAAGGAATTAAAATGGTCTTTTTCAATTTTTAAAGGCTTTCATAAAATGATATGTTTGAAAAATCAAGATCACTCTTTCTACAACATTTTAAGTTGAGAAACAATGCAGTTATATTCACTATAAATATTAATTTAAAATTTAGGAGAGCAACTGTTTACGAAAGGATTAACCAACGATATTTTGCAAAATTCAGAGTTGATAAATATTTTAAAATAGAACAGAAAAAGGTTCAAAAGTTCTATTATAAATAAAAAAACAACTAGAAGCCATTATAAGGGATATATAACTAAAAAATGTCCAAAGGATACAATTTTTGAAATTGTGTTCATCAATGGAAATCAGGAGCAATAAGAACTTTTTGAGGATGAACCATTTTTAGCAACAAGAAATAAATTTTGTATAAATTTCGGAAGAGACCTAAACAATGTGTAGATGCTGATTTGATTTCAAAAAATATTTATACAATGAAACCATAGCTTTATATTAAGAAAATATAATGAATTGTTGATGAATTTATAGCAATTGACTATGAAAATCGGTCATTATTCTTTTTGAAAAGATATAAGAATAATTTAGAAAACTAAAAACAATATAATAAGGAAGAAAAATAAATTCCAAAATAATTAAAACTTTCCTTACACAAAATAATATTATAAATTTTTTTTATGCAGTAGAGTCCGAAAATTTTAATTCAGTATAGAATTTTTGGGAAATAGTTAATCAGAAAATATAAGCACACTATTCATATTCAATAAAGATAAGTTTTACTCAACTCTCTTAACGACGTGGCAGCAAATACGTCTCAATGCAATTAATAAACTTATGGAACCTATGTCTAGACGATGTCGTAATTAAAAACCAACACCATGCTACTAATATTAGTAATACTTAATTAGATAGTTGAATGAATGAATGAATTTCACTATTATTTCAATTCTTGCTCGTAAGTAATACGGAGAAATTATAAGGAATATTTGTTTATTTCCTTAAGAACTAATTTTGAATACACTTGAATATGCTTTTTTACACACACTATCAGTGTTTTAATTTTATGCATAGAAGCGGTTATTACATTGCTTATGTATATTTGATACACACACACACATACATACATATATATATATATATATATATATATATATATATATATATAATGGCGGATAGTTCAAAATTCTATTTGATGTTTTCTGATAATTGGCTTTGAATTAAGTTAAATGTAATTTTAATAATTTTATTCAAATCACTGTTTTTTACAGATGATATATATTTCGCTATATTTTAACAAACATTTGTCAAATGTGTTTTTTGTATATATTTGGTTTTATTTTAAAGAAGGAAGATATAATGTGAATTTTCAACATCTTGTTTTTTTTATTTTCGAAAAAGTAAAAACGCCACGCAAATCCAAAAGAAAATATATGAGGTGTATGAAGAAGATTCCGATTAACAAACGGACAAGTCAAAATTGATTTGTGAAATTTTGTATTGAAAATTTCTATTTTGACGATAACACTCATTCAGACAGACCATCAATGACTAATAATTACCAAGTCAAGACTCTGTAAATAACCATCGTTACATAATACGAGAGTTAGTGAAGTTCCTTAAAATATCGAATAACTCCATGTATAACTATTCACATAAGCTTAAATTCATAAGACATTTTGATATTTAGGTGTTTTAGATTTAACCAAAAAAAAATTGTTGAATCATATTTCTAATTATTGAAACGTAATGAAAGCGAATTATTCTCGAGAAAAAATGGTATCCAACGATAATAAATGGATTGCTTAAAATAACGTCAAACATAAGAGAAATCGTAATAGGAAAAGTGCAATGAGCCACCAGGAATAACACCAAAAGTTAATTTTCATCCGAAGGAAATTATACTGTCTGATAGGATCATAAAGGTGTCCTTTATTATGAGTTTAGTACATGCAGGTAAGTATTGTTCCCAAATGAATAAATTAAATGCGGCAGTTCAAGAAAAACTTCCACAATTAGCTAACAGAAAAGACATTGTCTTCCATCATGATAATACTGTGCCATAAGCTTCTTATATGTCTTAGAAAAAACTGTTAGAGATTAAATAGAATATTTTAATCTATCCACCGTATTGACCAGACCTTGCATTTTCAGATTACCATTTGTTCAGATTTCTGTTAAATTTTCTTAATGGGAAAAATGTTGATTATTTAAAAACTTACAAAAATCACCTAAAGCAATTTTTCATCCAAAAAATCAAAGAATTCTAAAAAAATGAAATTATAAAACTGCCTGATAAATAGTGAAAAATCATTGGTAAAAACGATATACACATTGATTAAGACATTCATATATAAAACTTTCAATTTAATTGCAAAAACCCACTGAATTTTTATATATATATATATATATATATATATATATATATATATATATATATATATATATATATAAATGAATAACATGAAAAAAATTACCAATGTAGAATAAAAAAGAATATTTTTGATTGTTGAAATTGTAATTTTAAGAGAGATTTTTATTCAACAGTAAATGGACAGATAATGTTATATATATATATATATATATATATATATATATATATATATATATATGTGTGTGTGTGTGTGTGTGTGTGTGTGTGTGTGTGTAAATGACAGAATAAATTTCAAAATTAATCTGGATAGAAAAGTGTATCGAATAAGACTGAATTTTTGAATCGAAATATAATAATTAAACAGCAGTATCGATTGTAGGATGGATTCCAAAAGAATAAAAGTCATTAATATGGAAACCTCTGGTAATATAAATGTCAGTTTCACGCTCAACTCGATTCTAATTCAAGTTTAACGTGAAAGATCCATACCAAAATGACACCCGGAATGTATGCTAATGAAGATATTAAAACAAAACCGCATGTTCAGGTTCTCAGATACCTCATTTGTACACAGATATTTCGGTTAGAAAAAGTCTGATTTAATGTTCGGTGATCGAATATCGACAATGATATATATATATATATATATGAACGTGTGTATATGTAAGAATTTCATATGTGTGTTTGTGACAGTTCGTAAATAAAGTACATCGATGCAATTCAACTTTTGCAAAGAAAAAAAACCGTCTTCTTGTAGATAAAAGTCATAGTCAACGACCAATATCACGATATCACAAGATGACTTCGCAACTTTCATGTGAATATTTTGTATTTTCGATGTGCATTTTTGGCATAAGTTCAAGACCATTTAAAAATATCTTTCTTCATTTACATATGTGGACGTTGTACTCAATGTGCATACTTTCAGTGCATTAGATACACAGATGCAGTTCATTGTGACGTCAAGGTTGTACTATTCAAAAGTACATTGCAATAAATTTAAAAAAATAATGAGCTGTAACCATTTAAACGTCTTTAATTAGATACATTAAAGCATTGATTAACAACTGACACGTATATTTATACATAAATAAATAAACAGAAAATCTTTATGACTTTTTGATCGTTTATAAGAATAATAAACGATTAATATAAGTAGATACACATATATCTTCATTACTCAAATATTATAACACTAATAACAAAAACGACAGAAAACGTTTCCATTTGAAACATTTCAAACTGAATTTATGTTATAACAAATACTCTAACAATAATATTGAGTTTATTTAAATTACTTATACACACACATGTTATTTCCCATGAGCATTTAAGCATTTAAGTTTAGTTTAAAATATCATTCATAAAACTCTATTCATACTTTTTTCTTGAAAGAATACCAAAATTTACTAAGTATTTAGTATTGCAATTATCAAAAAATTCTCAATAATCCACTTTCGCCATTTTTTTTACAAAAAAAAAATACAACAAAAATTATACATTTTATTGCACGCAGAAGCTAAGCCTTATTTTCTTTAATAAGTCACCATTAGTATCTCTACACTCTCTGTTAATGAATAAAATCAATTACGTCAGTTTTTACTACAATTGCTATGCAGAGGATCTATGATTGTGACATCAAAAACGTTTTTGAAAATATTCATAATTTTCAAATTGTCTGCATTGATCATTAAAAAGTTCAAGAAAATCTTCCTAGAAGAACGCGTTCTGATTATCAACGAGCACAAATCCGGTAATAGTAATCAAAAAATACAGTAAGAATTGAAAATACCTCAGTATAGTGGATTACATAATCAAGAAATATGCAAAATTGGCAGTATAAAAATAAAATTAGAAATGGATGGTTTAAAGTGGCAAAATGTGCAAAAAATCAACTAATAGTATCAACGAATAAAACAGATAAAAAATTAACAGCTCCTATGATTACTATTCAGGTCAACAACAACCACGATAAAACTGTCAGTGTTACTACGGTCAAAAGACTAGTATTGAAAATGTACCTCTAGAGTAGGATATCAGCCAAAAAAGCATTATTAAGAATCGATAATAATAAGAAGAGATGAGAATAAGTAAAAAATTATCAAAATTAAACTAATGGTCAGTGGTTAAATGTTCTCTGGAGTATCGAGTAAAAACTTGAGAGTTTTGACTCCAAAATATGAACATTTGTTCGTAGATCTAAAGTTAAATCCATGTCGAAGGACTAAATGATAGCTTCAATAAAACAAGTGGAAGATCAATAATGGTTTAGAGTTGTTTTGGGTGATCTAAGATAGAAGACCTAGTAAAATCGAT
>CP092092.1:20028255-20030755 GCA_029203775.1 Neoneuromus ignobilis | reverse complement strand
AAATTGTACTAATATATATTATTTCTTCACTTGACAATAATACAAGTATAGAAATTGGTCTTCATATGATACTCTAAAAAATAAAAAGTATTAAGTAAAAATTATTATTTTTATTTAAATAAAACTGGCATTTCTTAATATTGTTCTCATTAACATTAACTTGACTTAAAAAGCAAAAAAAAATTGAAACAGAAAATCGCATCAACAAAATTTATTCTGAACTATATAGACGTCTACATTACAAAAATAATTCGTCTTGTAATATTTCAACAGATTTTTTTTAATTCGATATAAGATTTCGAAACTATATTGTATATTTTCAAGTTTTTTTTCCATGATTACCTACAATACTTTGAAGTTTTTTTATGTTTACCTATGCAACAACTAAAATGAAAAGTCATGATAAAGCACAAAAAAATATCTGCACTCTCTAGCCATGGCACGAAAATATCGTATTCGCATGAATATCACAGTATGTCGTATACAATTCTAATGATGTGATATTTTTTTTAATCGATGTCTACTGTTGCACAACTTAAAACAATACGGACGCGAGTAAACTTAATTAACTATGCCTCGTCGTAAACTGCATCGTTTCTGTAGACAGAGAATTAAATATTTATACATTGGAATTACATATCTATGACGTACCTTGTATAGATGACTCATTTAGATTAATAATCACGATATATTATAGGACAAGGCAGGACGATAACAATGTAGCCAATCAATGGATGGTAGAAGTAATGTACATTATTTCAAGTAATTATATTTTTTTATCGAAAATTCGATTAAAATGAATCGGGTTGTTAATCCTTTCAACTACGAATTTTTAAACTAATAGTTCGTTTTAATAAAGTTTTTTTCCTTGTTGATAACTACACATTTATTAAAAATCTAACAGTTTATAACCATTAAAAATCAAGAATTAACAAAATCAAGGATAACCAAAATCAGACATTTTATAAATCACTAGATTTTCCATTTAAAAAAAATAGTTAACATATACATATAATACAAAATACTTTTGGTTTTCTAAAATCAATATAATAACAATTATTGCATTTTATTTATAAAGTTAAACAAAATAATAATTCATATATTAGAAAAAAAAATAATAAAAAAATACTTATTGGAAATGCCTAATGACTTAAACTGACATCTATTAAAATTGTTAATTAAAAGATTTTTTTTTTCTTAAAAGAAAAACTGTTTATTTGAATATCTTCTGCTTTTTTGACACATTGTAATCTTTAAATTGATTTTATCAGCTTTTTCATAAAATTTAGTTTAACCCATTCGTTTCGCAGAACTTTTTAAAGTCTTCTTTACTCAACATATCGTTTTTTTAATCTTTGTTTTAAATTTATTCAAATCTTGTTCAATTACATTGATATCTAGTAACAGGAAAAACATTTGGATCACATTTGGATAATTATTGTATATAAAGCCAGTTGTTAATTATATGAGTGGTGTGGTAATGACTATTCTCATTATAAAATTTAAAAAAATTCACAATTTTTTAACTGGCATTTAAACCTTTTTTAAGAATATTTAAATAACCTCATTCATTCATATTCCTCTCAATAAATTCTAAATTACCAACTCTAATAGCCGCTATACATTCTCATACAATTACAGATCCTTCCACAAAATTGACTGTAACATGCAATTTTTTTTAGTTTTAGATCTTTGACAGGTAGGCGCCTTACTATAGCCTATTTTAACTTATGCATTATGATAATTCCATTTTTTATTCGACATATATATATATATATATATATATATATATATATATATATATATATATATACACACACACACTATATACTTCATTTAGTGTGAAAACGTACTTATAAACAAAAAATTAAATCCAATAATTATTTAAAAAAGGATTTAAATAGTATAAACAGGTCAAAACAATTTATAAAAAAGGCATACGTAGACACAATAAAAACATATGTCGAAGAAACTGTGTATGAAGCTGACACAAAGAAGATAAAACGAAAAATTAAACGATGGACTGATCATAAATATGAATGCAAATTAAACATAATGAACATTTGAAGAAACTGTAATATCTTCAAAAGAAAATTTAAGTTTATACAAATAATATTAATTTAAAAAAATTACAAAAGTATTGTTTTTAAAATATCAATTAAAGCCCACGAGTCACAATGAAATATGTTTAATTTCTTTTTATGTATGTTATTTTCAATATTTCGTTCATAAATGACGAAATGGGGCAATAATATAATTCAATAAATTAAAGCTTACAATTTCAAATAAAATATTACATTCGTATTACTTAAAAACTATAATCGAAAATATTATGGTGTATTTAACTAACACTTTCATCATATGAATTTGTAGACAGAATAACTTTAAGTAATTGTTTTAAAAATAATTTAATTAAAAATATTCCATTACATTTAAAACAATCTTCAAAACAGAGCAATAATTTACATTCAATTACTTAATTTGCGAAGTTCATACTATT
>CP092092.1:19915755-20025755 GCA_029203775.1 Neoneuromus ignobilis | reverse complement strand
AAACTGAGTATTAAAATTCAATAATTCTAAGATAATAAATAAGTTATTTCATATTCAATCAGTTTTTAACCTCTAAAAAAGATTTATTTAGATTAAATAATCAGAGCTCAAATATTAATTCTTTCGAAAAAACAAATACACAATAAAAATACTTTATATTACATGTAAAAAAATAATTTTCATATCATATTTAGTCATCATTTGATCAGTTTATAATATAACTTCAAAAACAAAGCATTTCCTTAACTTAAAAAACATTTAATTTATTTTCACAACCATTATTCAATTTAAAATACTTTCACACTTATGTAATTTACCTATTAAGAACGAAATTAAAGAACAATATATTTAAAATCATATTATTATGTCATTAAAATTTGCTATATATTTGAAAAAGAGGTTCCTTAAAAATATAACGGATAATCAAAGCAACATTATTTTAAGTTTTAATTTTAAACTAAATATTATTATTTAAATCAATATGATGTTTAATTCCATTTGTTTAATTCTAAAAAATAAATCTACTAGACACGAGATTTTAATAGAAACACAAATAAAATTAACATCATTTTTAATAATACAAATATATATTATAGCGCTGAAACTTATCGTGTATATAGAATCTTATAATTTATAGAAACATTTATAATAATTTCCAGTTTAAAATAAAATAATAAATACACAATCTAATTTAACATTAAATATGCATAAATGAGAATAAAATTAAAACCTAGATTGAAAGCAATAAGAAAAATATAATAGTAGATAATAAATAGTTTCAATAGAAAAAACTTTACACTTTTAATATATGTTTATATTAATAATATTTAAATTGTTTAGAATTAATCAAATACATATTTATATCGTTGCAAGTTTTAAAAAATATAATATATAATCCTTGAATTATAGACTATTAATTTCAATTACTTCTTTTTTGTAATGATGGTATTGTGAAAAAGTACAATAAATATATATTTTCACAGCAACATAAAATAAAACGAGAATAAACGATAACTATTCATTAAATATTCTAATCAATAGCATATAATTAAATAATAATATCTATTTATTATAATATGGAAAAAATATGATGTTGAATTTATTAAAATTATTTCATAACAAAAATACAATAATGCCGAATGTTTTTCTCATAAAAAAATAACTTTTTTTAAATTGAAAACTGCAATTCTTAACATTGAATTCGACATCGTGGCAAACTGAAAAACAAATCAATGTAAAAACGATATAAAAATGATATTTCAATTAATTAAAAATTTCAAGATCAGTGAATATATATTTATTTTATTTAAATTGACTATATTAGAAAGAGTAACAAAATTATATATATATATATATATATATATATATATATATATATATATATATATAAAAGCACAAAAAAAATCTATTTCAAGTTGAGAAAGACAGATTACGTTTTATATTGACCATAAAAACACTACTAATAATATTTTTTTATGATCAATTCCAAAGCTTATCTCTTTTCCAATTAAATTTAAGTAGACGTTAAAGAAATAACAACATGTACACCTGAAAAATATGCAAGGCAGATTACTAAATTCGCCTGAAAATGCATTTTAGAACCGGTTATAAAGATCACAAAGAAGAATACTTGAAAAGTAATATAAGTTGCACAATTTAACAAGTTGGAAAATAAATTATAATTATTTCCAAACATGTGAATGCAACAAAAATAACATAAAATTTTAGTTATAATCATAGGCGTAATATTTCTTCTAAATAAAATGTATATATGAAAGATTCAAATCATAGAAATCAAATTTTTTATGAATAAAATTTTTCAATTTTAAAAATTCAATCATTCATTTAAAACATAGTTGTATTCGCCAAATTTTATATTAAAAATTAAATTAAAACAGTTAATAACATGTATATAAAATTGAATACACTAATATATACATATAATAATAGAAAAATCTTGGGAAAACATTTAAGAGGATCTAATGACATTCGATGAAGCTGATAATAAGCTTCTATTATATATATATATATATATATATATATATATATATATATATATATATATATAAATAATTTGTAAAGTTCAAAAATCATACCAAATAAAGACTACTATATATTTTCTTCAAATTAAATATTTAGTCACAAATGAATTAATCAAACTTGAATTTTAATTATTAAATTCTTACTTAAATTATTTCCAAACTTGTTATGTCCATAAGAACAATATATGATAATTAAAATCATAGGCATAATATTTTTTCTAAATAAAATTAATATATAAAACATTGTCTGTGAAACCAGAATTTTCCTATACATAAAAATCTTCAGCCCTAAAAATTCAATCATTTATTTTAATCTTAGTTCAATTCAGAAATTGTAATCTTTTAAATTAAATTAAAAGGGTTAATGCTATGTTCCTAAAAATTGAATACATATTTAAATATAAATTTAAAAAGTTCACTTCATGTAAAAATGATTACACTTTTTTTTGGAATTAAAGAAATATTCAAACACAATTTAATTCCAATAATAAATAATAATTTATTTAATTAAATTGCTACCATGCTTTATTAAAAATTAACCAAGACGAAGAAGAGATCTTAGAAAAACATTTAAAAATATGAACAAATTGATTTACATATTCATTCATATATATATATATATATATATATATATATATATATATATATATATATATATATATATATATATATATATATATATATATATATATATATATATATATATATATATATATATAAATATAGATATGTATATACAATAAAGATTTCAGATACTTTGTATTTTCTATAATTATTAACTTATAAGTGTTATTATAATTTTTTAAAGTAAACAAGTATTCACATTATTATCAAAAGCAACATTGTTTATAATCAATATTTAAATTATAATCAAAAACAATATTTTATTACTTCTGCTTAACCAAAATGAAACTAGACAATGCCTTTAAAACAATTTAAAGAACATAAATAAAAATATGAAGTTACAAAAAGTCTATACCAATTTTCCATACCTGTTCTATATTAATTAAATAAGTAATTGATGTTATTAGTAAACTAATAACTCCTAGTTTCTACTTATTCAAACAAAATTATATTGTATAAAATATGCAATTATATATATATATATAAATAATTTGTAAAGTTCAAAAATCATACCATGTACAAACTACTATATATTTTCTTGAAATTAAATATTTATTCACAAATCAATTTTAATCAAACTTGTATTTTTATTATTAAATTCTTACTTAAATTATTTCCAAACTTGTTAAGCGAATAAGAACAATATATGATAATTAAAATCATAGGCTTAATATTTCTTCCAAATAAATTTAATATACAAGAGATTATTGTCTGGGAAACCAGATTTTTCTACAAATAAAAATCTTCAGTCCTAAAAATTAAATTATTTATTTTAATCTTAGTTCAATTCAGAAATGTTAACCTTAGAAATTAAATTAAAAGGGTTAATGCTATGTTCCTAAAAATGGAATACACATTTAAATATAAATTTCAAAAATTCACTTCATGTAAAAATTATTATTTTTTTTTAATTAAACAAATATTCACACATAATTTAATTCCAATCATAAATAATATTTCATATAATTAAATTATTATTATGCTTTATTAAAAATGAAACAAGATCTTTAAAAAATATTTAAAAATATAAACAAATTAATTATATATATACATATATATATATATATATATATATATATATATATATATATATATATATATATATATAAAGATAAATAGATAGATAGATACTTTGTATCTCCTACAATTATTAACTAATAATGGTTATTATAATTTTTCAAAGTAAACAAGTATTCACATTATTATAATGAATATTTAAATTATAATCAAATGCAACATTTTAATTCTTCTGTTTAACAAACATGAAACTATACAATACCTTTAAAACAATTTAAAGAACATAAATGAAAATATAAAAGATACAAAAAGTCTATACCAATTTTCCATACCTGTTCTATATTAATGAAATAAGTAATTGATATTATTAAGTAACTAATAACTCCTAGTTTTTACTTTATTCAAACAAAATTATATTGTATAAAATATACAATTATATATATATATATATATATATATATATATATATATATATATATAATTGTATTTTGAAAAAAAAATAAATTACCTGATTTGAAACTGAAAACAAGTTGCTGTATAAACTATATTAGGGATACAATTAAAACTATTTTTCAATTGAAGTAAATTTCTGGATTAACGGTTGAATTTGGAGAAGAGTTAAGATTAAACCATGTGCTACTGAAAGGTGTGGTCGGTGGATTATTTCATATTATACCCAATAAGTTCAATGTAGTAACTATGAGAATTCAAATCAAAATCCAGACGAGCTGAATTTTCAAAACAGTACACGTTGAAGACCATTGTTAGTTTTATTTAATCAGCTAACCTCTAAATGGTATCGTTCCTTGTGTTTTTCACATTTTCAAATAGAAATCTTTATCATTCGTTTATTTCTACTCAAAAACCTGTAGATGTGGCACGAACAGTTTTATTTGCTAAATGAAATTTCGTTTCGATAGAAATTCTCGGCAGATTCGTCAGGTTTTCACATGGAAAATCGAGATAAATCGATAAGAAATAAAAGTGAATATTGTCTATTATTACACTGTAGGATCTGTTTCGTTTGGAAGTATCTATATGATGGTGTGTAAGTAAATGTAACGACAGTGTTTCGTGTCGGACGCAAATACGAAATATAAAATGACAACAATGTGAGGTGGAAAATGCTCTTGCATTTAATAAAAACCAGTACGTACCGTATCGGCCGAGCGTCGAAACAATCGCACACTGTTATCCTAGAATCATTGAATAGGAAAATAATTGATCACGAACTGAACATACAAACGTGCGAAAACAACACACATCACACGAGAAAACAATTCATAAACCGTATGAAAAATGCAACACACAAGTCACTGTTTTCGTCACGAAACTGCATAAAGCATCGTTCGCCATTTTTATTTGTTTATCGGTGCGCGTCGAGCGTCGACGTACGTCCGTCGAACGAACGAGCGCGCACAGTGCGACATGCACGACGACGACACAAACAGTATGTGGATGTCTGAGCGTGCGAGGTGCCGTCTGCAGAGGGAGAGACGACGTACGAGAAAGCGCTCACTCGCGGATTTTCAGCACACTAAACAATCGGATATGCATTTTTTTTATATATACATGGATATACATTTTGGAATCGATTCGTGGGCATTGCGACGAGCTCATTTCTTATTATTGTATTCTGTCTGCTACGCTCTCTGTGTAGAATTTGTGCCGGGCCGAACGCGATACACATTGTACGACGTCGTCGACGACGATGAGATGTTGAATGCAAAAACGAGCGACGGACGTGCAATTTTTTGACGGATTGCTGCGCGTGTGACTATGCTGTGTATGCGAATATGTGTGTGTGATATGTGTGAGTGTTTAGTATTTATATGTATGAAATGGCTATCTGTGTGTGTACGTGCCTATAAACCGCGTAACATGTAGTACGAATACGTATCATATGTGTTTCGTTTAACTAAATGTGCTGTATTTATATATATATATATATATATATATATATATATATATATATATATATTTGCATAAGTGTGTTCAACGTGTACATGTATGCATATATACACATCATCTATATGTACATACATATATTCGTATATATCACACACACATACACAATATATACATAAACACAAAAACATCACATATATATATATATATATATATATATATATATATATTTATATATACATATATTACACACAACATGCGCGCACACAAACACGTCCCGTGAATGCGTGTGTGTGTGTGTGATAACTGGACGTTCAGCGGGGATCGCCGACGTCTCGCGGACATGCACGAACGCCCGTGTATTGATCTTGTCTGCCTTGTGTGTTGGTTGTTGGAATGAGCGGGTGAAAATTTTTGATGCGCGCGTATATGCAATCCTGTACGTTGGTCGTCGTCTGTTGCAACAACTCTCTCCTCTCTTTGCTTATTGCTGCGAGAGGTGCATTTTGTTTCAAGACCTAGCTCACTTTATCTTAATGTACGCGCATTATATTATACGCATCCAAATAAAAATTGCACACACACACACACACACACATACAATTTTGTATATATATGTGTATATATATATATATATATATATATATATATATATATATATATATATATATATATATATATGATTCTCATTACATTTCACTTACATATGTACGTTTATACCTGAATGCACACACATGCTTATATATATATATATATATATATATATAACATCATCATCACCAGTTTATCCACTGTCGGATGAAGACTTCTCAAAAAACATGCCACTTGAAGCAATTCAACGCCTTTCATATTTATTAAATTTCGATAAATTTTCTTATGTCTCTATCTCATCTACCCATAGATATATTATTGGACCTTTTTATGTATTTAGATTTTCAGTCAATAATTTTTCTTATCCATTAGAGGTATTCTCTTCTTACTATACAATCGATCATTTTCATTTTAAATTCTATATTTTTATTATAACATCCGTTGGTTTCTTTCTATCTCTACGTGTTATTGATATAGGATGTTTTTTAAGCGTGATAGAACTTTAAATTTAATCCCTATCGAAAGTTCTATCAAACCTAAAAAACATCATTTATATATATATATATATATATATATATATATATATATATTAAGGGAGTAAACCCCGAATAAAACATCTTCACCAATCCGCCTGATCAGCGTGGTGAATATGACTAAATACCAGTGAATGGTAGCATTCATTGAGGCTTTCGCCCAGGAGTGGATTGATATGGGCTTTATGATGTGCGATATATATATATATACATGTGTGTGTATGTATATATAAGGTATGATAGAAATATTTTTAGGTTAGATAGAACTTTCGATAGGGATTCAATTTAAAGTTCATCACGTTTTAAAAAAAACCTGTATATACATATATATATATATATATATATATATATATATATATATATATATATATATATATATATATATATATGTATATATATATATATATATATATGTATATATATATATATATATATATATATATATATATATATATATATATATATATATATATATATATACTACTACTACTACTACTGATAGCCCACATCAGCCCACTGCTGGGCGAAAGCCTCGTCGAATGTCATAATTAAAATAAGAAGAGTTTTCCGAGCCTCTTCCATTCTTTCCTGTCGCTAGCCAATCTCATCCAATCTTGGCCACCACAATACTTCACAATTTCATCTCTCCATCTTTGATGTGGTCTTCCTTTAGATCTCTTTTTATCTCTTAGTCTCCATTCCGTAACAATCTTCGTCCATCTGTTGTCCTCTCTTCTCGCTATATATCCTGCCCATGTCCATTTCAACGATTTAACTTGCTCTGTTATATCAATTACTTTTGTTTGTTCCCTTATTCATTTACTTGTTTTTCGGTCCAATTTAGTAATTCCTAACATTATTCTTTCCATACTTCTCTGGGTAGTTAATAGTTTCTGTTTCATTCTTGTGTTTAGAGTCCAATATATATATATATATATATATATATATATATATATATATATATATATATATATATATATATATATATATATATATATATATATATATATATATTTATATATATCATTAAAATATTTTTAAAATATAAAATATATTAATATTATTTCCTCATTATAGTAACTTAGATTATTACGAATTTCATGAAAATAATTTTCTACTTTAGATGAGATTTTGTAAAAAAATAGACATAAATTTTAATGCATTTGCTTTGAGTTATTTGCCATTAAAAATACTAGAATTAGGAATATTTTTCATAGCTTGTGTGTGATATTAGAAAATATTTTCGAATTAAATGAAAATTTGAAATTCAGAGTTCATTTTTTAAAAAAATTAAGTTTATTTTCAAACATTTTATATTTCTTTAGCTAATGATAATTTTTTTTTACAAAATTACTGTATTTAACAAGATTTGTTGGGGATCATTGAATCATTCGTGTAAAAGTCAATTTACAACAGTACCTGAATGAATATTAAGTCTTCCTTTTACAAATAGATTTTTGCTTTATATATATATATATATATATATACATTCCATTCACAGCTGGATGAATGTTATCTTCCAAAATTTCACTTTAACTGATTGAATACCTTTTTTCACTCAAGTTCATCTCACCTTTTCCTGGATTCTTTTCTTTGAATATTATTGTAAATTCCCATTTATCGTCATTCGTCACTAAATTCTCCAGAAGTAGATGATTTTCATTGAATTTGAGAAAAGAATTACAACTGAAAAATCGAAATATTAATTTCATTTTTTCATTCCGTTGATGCAACGCCAATTCTCATAATCTAATTTTGCCAAATTTCCTATAGCTGATGTTCGATATGTTAAATTTGTCAGTAATTTGTTTTCTGATATTACGCTGGATATTTTCAATGAATGTAGTACTGATACTATTAAAAAACTTCCTGAGCGTAGAGCGTTTTCAAAAAAAATTCTCAGTCTCAAAACCCCTTTTGAAATTTTCTATCTTTTACAGCGTTATCTCCGTATAAAACACAAATCTTCACATAAATGAACAATAAATTGCGAAATGCAACTTGTGATCTTCCACTTTCCAATTCACTTAGCAACCATTTTATTAATTTTTTTATTTGATATTTGAATGTGTTATAAATATGTTACTGATTTTACCTTATAACATTTATAAATTACAAATCTCGTATATATAGGGTTTTCCAATAAAAATGTTAGAACTTTGACGACTGGTGGCAGCTATGTTTGAATTTTTTTCAACTCATTTTAACATTTCAACTCAGTATAGTTTGACAAATTATGGAACGTTTAACACTTCAACAACACTTAGAAATTGTAAAAACTACAATAGAATTATTGAAACCAAAATTTAATGAGTCGATTATTTCATGAAATAGACCCAAAATTGGCCACCAAGATCATGTGATCTAACTCCATTCGATTATTTTCTGCGGGGTAATGTGAAATCATTGATTTATGCTTATAAATCACAAACAACAGAAGTATTAAAAATAAATATTGAATGTGTAATTCATGAAATTGAACCACAATTATTTGAAAGTGACTAAAAATTGGACTAAGTCGTGATGGTCATATAAGTGAAATTTGTGGTATCATTAATGACATAGAATATGCTTAAAAATAAAAAAATAACTAATTAATTAAATATTTTTTATTTTATTTCCATTTAAACTTTTGAAGCGCTTATTGTAAAACCTTCTCTCTCTCTCTCTCTCTCTCTCTATATATATATATATATATATATTCAGAGACACTCGTTTAAAAAGATCGACCTACGTGTACAATAAACCAGTCAGTGAACCAGTGGTTCGTTACAACAATATAACGCGTACGGACAACATGTTTCGAGTCACAGTACTGATGATGGAAATATGATTAATACAGATTAAAATCAAAAACATTAAGCTACACGATTTGTGAATACATCCACGTACACGTGCATACAGACACACAGGCACACGCACATGCATAAATATCATCATATTCACCAACACAGTACGATTAATATCTCGTATTAATGACTGTTTAACATTCAATTAATCATTCGAATTCGTATCGTTCGAAAATTATCGAACGAAAAATTATTATCGTTCGAAAATTTAGTGTTTGTTTCAATTCGCGAGCTAATTTTTTTAACAAAATTTATTGTCAACAACGTATCGTCGTTACTGACACATATACATATAAACATATATATATATATATATATATATATAAAAATATATATATATATATATATATATATATTAAAAAGAGTTCGATGTTTCGAAAACGCGAACAAATTTTGACGCGGAACTTCATTAAAATATTAATGTTTCCCGTATTTAAATTATCTAAGAGATTAGTTACACGTCAGGCCCACACAATACTGAAAATAAGAGACGAACAATGACATCAGATTTATGTACATTGCCGATGAAGAATACGGTGTACAATAGAACTTGTGTTGAACTTATGAATTAGTCAAAGAATGTTCTTTCAAAACTAAACTCATCCGTTACAGAATTGTATTTAATCACACTTGTACTGTATAATATAAATCGGCTTGTAATTTAGCCCAATTTCATGTACGCTCAATCGACGTCTAGTTTGAAAAATGTTTTAATTTTGATCTAAAACAGAGCTGTCCAAACTGCGGCCCGCGAAGGGGCTTTATGCGGCCCGCGAAGCATTTTTCCATAATACATATATTTAATTCCAGTTATCAATTATAATTGTGTTTTTTCATTGTGTAAATGTAAATTCAATTCAAGTATTTGTAATTTTATTAATATTTGTATATACAGTTAGAGTTGTGTGATTTGCAAACAGATCCCTTGTTTAGTAACAAATGTGAAACAGGAGGAGATTTTTTTAAATTATTACCAGAAGGAAAGTATCCTAAATTGCGAGACTTTGGTCTTAGAATGGGGTCAATGCTCGGCAGTACTTATCTTTGTGAAAGTACCTTTTCAACAATGAAATTTATAAAATCTAAATATAGAAGTTCCATGACGGACAAATCGTTATCAAATTTACTGCGTTTGGCTACTACAAACATTGAAATTGATATAACTACATTAATAAAGGAATCAGAGTTACTACAAAATTCTCATTGAAATACACAATTTTGTTAATATTGTCTAATATTTCAATAAAACATAGTTAAACAGTAATAAATGTTTTTTTATTTGGAGCGAAAATTTTAGTAAAAAACGGGTTCAAGTAGCCCACGGATAATTTTTTATTTTCCTATTGCGGCCCTTGATAGAGGTTGGACAGCGCCTGATCTATTTTTATGATCGAATCACTTTTATTCTTGAGTGCTCATCTATTTAAATAAATAATTTGTAATGGCAAATATCTGTTTCCGCCTTCTGGTCTTTTTGCTATGTAAAAAAAAAAAAAGGAAGGGACAACCTAATATTTTATATGTATGTATATATATATATATATTGCGGCCCTTGGGTTCCTATAGGTTAAAAAATAAAGTGACTTTCTAATTTGACACTCGATCGAAAGTATATATTTTATTATATATATATATATATATATATATATATATATATATATATTCTCTGTTAAAAAAATAAAGTGACTTTTTAATTTGAAACTCGAGCGAAAGTCGTTCTAAAACTTTTTTTTATGTTGGCACAACTTTCATTGGCATTCGTTCCTAATTTAGTTTGATATGTCAAATAGTTTATAAGTTACAGTAGTTTATTTACATCAACTTTTTACCTTCTTTGATTTTTAAAATGTCTAATATTGTTGTACAAAGAAGTTGCATTAAATTTTGTGTTAAAATGAAATTAATGCTACTGAAAAAAACAAAATGGTGCAGAAAGCATTCGGTGATCAATCTTTATCGAGAAAAACTATTCCAGTGACATAAGCTGTTTAGAAAAGGTCGTGGATCCGTAGAAGATGAACCTCGTTCTAGCCGTCCATCAACATCAATAACCAAATGAAATATCGAAAAAATTAGAAACAAAGTAACGGGAAATCGTCATTTGACTGTAAGAAAGCTTGCTAAAGATATTGACATATGAATAAGTTTAGTAGATACAATTTTAAGTGATGTTTTGGGCTTGAAACATGCATGATGTTTGAATGCAATCATTATTCGTGAGTTGTTTGCCAACAATTCAATAGAGCTGATTTAACCGTTATGTTACTACCCGGGTACACATGTACCCATTTTTGCCTTTGCGTTAAATCCAATAAATTTCTATGGGAAGGATCGTTTTGCCCAGTCAGATCCCCATTATTTGAGAAATTTCGAGAAGATTTAGATATTTATAATTTTTTTTATTAAAAAAATATTAATTCAAATGACATTTAACTGATATACCCCTCTAATTACTACTCGAGTACACGTGTACTCATAGATATTTTGTAAAAGGCAGGAATAAATTAAAGAAATTAAAAAAATAAGTAAATACTACGTTTTAATTATAGCACTTTATTGTATCTTCAAAAAATAAAAAATAAACCGAAAAATATCATTTTTCGGAAGATGGTGGACAATTTTTACAAACTGATTACGTCGAAGAATGTTCATCACAAATAGGTTTCTGGCATTGTACACATGATTTGTGAGTCTTTTTTTCTTCGTTTATGCGGTGCTGCATGACAAATGCAGCAAGAACCAACGACGATTTTATGACCACGTATACTACGTTGAGCTGGAGTAGTAGATGTAGAAGCAGTCGACGCAGAAATAAATACAATTTGTATGCAAGAGATTGACTTCATTAATATGCTCTCGATCGCTAATTTTCTAGACAAGTTTCTTGTAATTTATACATTGAGGGAACAATCTTGAATGATTGGAAGACAAAGCTCTTCTTCTAATTGTCTCAAAAATACTCGGCACTGATTTTTCTTTATCTTGAGCATACAGTTATTTTCGAAATAAATAATATATGCTGCAAGAGCTGCAATATCAACGATATTGAAGAACAATGCAAGTGGCCACCTGTTTGTACGCCTTCTCACATTATAGTGTTCTACTAATTTGTCAATAATGTCTACACCAGATTTGGTTTTGTTATAAAAATAGATTATGTCGGGTTTATTTTTGGACCCAGTCATTGCGTCATGGTGCATCGATAACAAAACTATAACGGTTTTATATTTTTTTTGGCACATATGAACATATTGTCACGTTGTCGTTATAGACAAATAATGAAGAATTTATTCTTCGAGATTTTGTCTGTGTCATTTCTATAGGAATATATTTTTTATTACGCTTCAATATCTCAACGACTGTCAACTTTCTTGATAGTAAATGTCTGGCTAACAGGAGAATTATAAAAAAATTATCCATGGTAATATTTTGGCCTGATCATTTGAACGGAGTCACCAACTCTTTTACAACTCGCTCTCCTAATTTTTTTTCTATCCGATACTGAATTGTCCAGTATAAATTTGATCAGTGAGAGGACAGGAGTTTTCCGCAACACAAATCCACCATATTTATATAATAGACGCCATTAGATATACGTATTCAGGGCCGTAATAATGACATTTTGTAATGGGGTATACATGTACCCCGGGTAGTAATTAGTGTGGAAAATTCCGGGTAGTAACATAACGGTTAAAAGAAACCAAAAAACTTTTTTGAAATAGGAATCAAGAAGCTTCAATAAAAATGGAACTAATGCATTGTAATAGACTATATAAGACTTGAAAAGTAGTATGTAAAAAATCGATAGTGTTGTAAATAATATTTATATTAATAAATTCCTGTTTATATTTGAATCTTCTTCGTATATAAATTAAATTAAAAATCTAATACAAATATAAATCAAGAAAGTGTTCTGATATGGCACTGAACAAAAACAGTCATCTAGATATAAATTAAGACTTGAAATCACATGCTGTATTTTCAAATTTATTTTTATTTGTCATATTTATTTATAAGTATGATTACATTTTATTTTTTCCATAAAATCAAGCCGTTAGCAAAAATAATATTAGACTATATAATAATATAATTAACTAAAACTAAAATTAATTCACATATCTTAAGTAAAACTGGTAAATAAAAAATTAATGACTGAAACTTGATTCAACAAAAGCTACTTTACCTTAAATATATTGCAATTAAAATTGAAAGAAATGCATTTTTAAATAACTCACCTAAACACAATAACACATTTTTGTCCCCATCTGTAAATAAAAAAAAACTGTATTAGTAATTCGAAATTATAACAAGAAAAAAAAATATATGATATACTGAATAACAAATATCACTCTAACTCGAATTTATAGATTATGAAAAAGATTTCGACTTAGTCAATACATTAGCAATATTAAGTATATTGAAAAATCAAGAATCTAAAGAAGTATATATTGAACTTTTAAGAAATATTGATAAAAATACTAGGTACTCCATATAAGTACACGAAAAAAACAGAAAAGTGTAAAATTGTAAAAGGAGACAGGCAGAGAAATGCGATATCATCAATTTACTTACAGAGGCATTAGAAGAAGTATTTAAGACACTTAACTCGATATTTGAAACAATAAAAATAAATGGCGAGATAGCCACTTGAGATTTTCTGACAATATTATTATTTTCTCAACAAGTCGACATGAAATAGGAAAATGTTAGAAGAATTAAATAAAGCAAGTTAAAAATTGGTCTTAGGATATATCACATCAAGGCAAAAGTAATGTGAAATGAATTTTCTATTTAGAGAAAAATCAAATTAGAAAAAGTTGAAAACTATATATATATATATATATATATATATATATATATATATATATATATATATATATATATAACAACTTATCAGCATTAAAGGAACATTTATAAATCGAATTAAAAAGAAAATAAAAATAGGATAGTCAATTCAGAAGACATTTCTATATTATGAAAACAAATATTCCTATATGTTTAAAAAAAAATTTTTGATCGATGCTACCTATTTTTAATTATAACAATGAAACATAGTTTTTAAATGGTAAAATAATTTAGCGGCTCCTGACAACATAAAGAAGCATGGAAAGATGCATGTTAGAAATAACGCGTAGAGACAGAAATAGAACCGAGAGGATCAAAAACAAAACAAAAGTTATGCACCTGATAGCAAAAATGAGAAATTCAAAATGAAATGGGCTGATTATATAGCAAGAAAAACTCAGATATACAAAATGGTCAAAGAAAAGGTCAATGGATTGATGAAAATAGAGAAATAATGAAATTCGTCACAATGGACTGAAGAGAAAATGTTGGGAGAAATCTTCATAAAACAGTGAATAGAGAGAGGCTGATGTATAAAATAGAAGGTGAACCACAAAAAACACCAAATAAATAGAATATGAATCCCAGTTGGAAATATAAAGCAGGCGAGTATCTTGAACTTTAGTAATGATAATCTTTCTAAGGGAGTAAACCTTGAATAAAAATCTTCACCAAACAACCTGGTTAGTATGGTGAGTATGACCAAATATTAGTGAATGGTAACATTCATTGAGGATTCCGTTCAGCAATGAGCTGATATAAGCTGGTATAATAATGATGATGATGATGACAATAATATATATAGGATCATCCAAATGTTACGCCTACATTTGTGTTTCATTAAAAAGAAACAAAAAAAATATACACATGTTTACCTACATACCACCCTATGCACATGTTTCTTTTTAATAAAACACAAATTTAAGCGTCACATTATGAGACTCACTCTCTCACTCTCTCTCTCTCTCTCTCTCTCCCTATATATATATATATATATATATATATATATATATATATATATATACATATATATATATATATATAATCACATCATAAGCCCATATCAATCTACTACTGGACGAGAGCCTCAATGAATGCTACCATTCACTGGTATTTAGTCATATTCACCACGCTGACCAGGAGGATTGGTGAAGATTTTTTTATTCGGGGTTTACTCCCTTCTCGACAGTTATTTTTTACAAGATGAGGTTGTCGGCCTTCATACTCGACCCTCGAAAATGAGGGACTCTCCGACTGGGATTCGAACGCAATCTCCCGCATGACACGCGGTGATGCAAACCACTGTGCTACCCAGTCGGTATATATATATATATATATATATGTATGTATGTATATATATATGTGTATATGTATATATATATATATATATATATATATATATATATATATATATATATATATATAGTATATATATATATATATATATATATATATGTATATATATATATATATATATATATATATTATCAGTCTTTCTATGCACTATTGTTGTCCATATCATTAGCCTTCTTATATGGTATTTCTACAATTCTCTTGTCGTGTTAAAACGAAACCGTGTAGTAACAATGCTGTGTTATACAGGTTTCGTGTACACATTCACACACATACATACATACATATATATATATATATATGTGTATATATATATATATATATATACATTTTTAATTATAATGTTTGAAAAAAGAACATAAAATACTTGATATACAATTGTGAAATTCATCAATAATACCAAACGAATTAAGTCATATTTATTACAAATTACCAACTCACCCCAACATCACAAGATTTTAAAAGTGTTAATTAATTATTAGTAACTTTAACTTTATTACTAACTTAAATTTCAACGACCATGTAATTATTATCTGTATACTATATTTTAAAATGCTATGGTGTTAGTGTGTGTGATTTATTTTTGTTTATGATATTATTTTGAACGTAATATCAAAAGTAACTAAGAAAACAACTTAATGCAAGTACATTAAAATAATTTTTAAAACAAAATTTGTAGATTTTGTAATATCGCACTCTGATGATAATGGCACAGTTATCAAAATGCACGTCAGCGAATAAAATTAGCAATAAGTGATTACTGAATACTATTATTAAAATTTATGCTGGTTTAAACCTTGAAATTGTTAAAGCCGTCATTCTGACGGGTCTTGGTATAAATAGGTATAGGTCATACTAATTATGGAAGTTAAAGTGGCTGAGTGGAACTTGAATAGGAATATTTAACTGTTTTTATATTTCATTAAAAGTCGTCATAAAATTCTAGAACAATACATAAATGATATCAAAATTTTTAAGCATGAAATTTGAAAACCGTCAAAATAACGGTCTTGGTAGTTCTAGTGTTAAGGGGTTATACGCAGTTGCGAGGCGCAAAAACGACGTTTTTTTAGGAATTTTTTTTAGAAACAGTATTTATTTTGCAATTACAAATTATAGTTATTTGAATAGATCCTACTTTCAAGAATAAAATAACATGTCGATCATAAAAAAATATTGAAGTGCACCGCTCCTGCAGACGATGTCCCGAACGACCTCCAAAAAAAGGCGCTTGGCGGTGATCTCCATATCGGCGGTTTGGATTATCCGAAATCAAAAATTATGGTCAATTCTTTTAAAGGATAGATTAATGCAGGTATTGAACGAAGGAATAATAAAAATTTTCATTTTTGACAAAATGGCGTCTACTTGAAAAAAATTTTTCGTTTTTTACTAAAATTTTCGCTCCAAATTGTTTAAAAAAAATAGTAATAATTTTTATAAACCTTATTCCTTCGTTCAGTACCTGAGGAATATATTTGAGAAGATTGTGTGAAAATTTGAGACCGATCGGTTCAGCCATTTCTGAGATATCGAGATCACCGACTATGAAAACACCGTTTTGAGATAAACGCGTTTGAAGTTTCGGAAGTAGTTTACACATAGTTAAAAATTTTTTTTTCAACTTACATGGTATAATAAATATTTATCGGATTTACTTCAAATTTTCAGAGAATATACTAGAATATATGTGCATTCCGAAAATACAAAAAAAAAATCGATTTTTTTTAATTTCTAACTGCGTATAACCCCTTAAGTTGGACGTGATTAAAACTAAAACAACATTTACGATACTATTCGATGTGTATGTATATGTTGGTGTGTATTATTTATGTTGGTGTGGTGAATTATTTAATTATATAAAATTAAATCAACTAACAAACTAATAGAAACTTATAACAAAAATAACCTCACCATTTATTTCACCATCTTTAATTATTCTCATTCGCAGTATTGCTTAGAATATCTCTAGGTTGTAAAAAAAATATCTAATAAGAATCCATCTTAGAAACGATGTTAAAAGGTAATTTGAACATACAAAGTAGATTCGAAAAAAATATGTGTACGTTAAATATAACGTTAAATATAAAAAAAACTAATAAGTTTTTTTTTATCTTTCTTCATATTTCTTGTATAACTAAATATATTTTTATCGTCATAACGTTTTTCTGCATTCATTTTTATCTTAAATGAAAGCACTATTGTGTAAATATATTATGTTAACTAAATTACAAACACTTTAAATGTCAATGTGAGACAAACATCAAAAAAAGACAACGTACAGATATGCCTAATCGAGTATCATATGTCCATCTTTCATTATAATTCACACTGATTTATATATATATATATATATATATATATATATATATATATATGTGTGTGTGTGTATGTGTGTGTGTGTGTGTGTAAGCAAGGATGTGAATATTGTATATGTGTGTATGTATATATATATATAAGGGTGTGTGTGTGTCATACCAGACGAAATATGAAGAAGTGCAGGGAGATACTTTTTGATTTGTATCAGGTTGAGAGAAGGAAGGTATAAGAGTAAATAGGGGTCCAGTTTTCACACCTTGCCAGTGATGCGGATTGCAAACGACCTCTTGAACTGTCACCTATTAATCTAGTGAGCCTTGCATTGTGCGCTCGACACAGCTTACTGGATTAAGTTTTGGCGACTGAATTGTATACAACATTATGCGGTACTCTGTAACGTAAGATATTTCGTTGGGTACGTGACGCATCGATCTCGTATACGATATTTAATTTCGCTTTTCTGCAACATCCTTTGTGCACGCTCATCCAGTTGAATACTAATTGTGTTGTTTTTTTCCTCTTATTCCAGACAGATTTTTACTCAGAGTCTTGGCTAATAAATAATCTAGAATCAAGGAACTTTTGTCAGTGGTTTCAACTGGAATCTTTGGCATGATTTCATATAACGCTACATATATATATATATATATATATATATATATATATATATATATATATATATATATATAATGAAACTCGTATACTTGAACATCAATCATATATATATATATATATATATATATATATATATATATATATATATAAACGCAATAATTTAAATTCAAGAGAAAAATAAGTTTAATTTTATTAAGATACATCAATTTCAATTCATATGAAACTAACACAAAAGCATTATTTATTCATGTTAAGTTAAAAGGTGCAAAAAATCTAATACAGCTATCTTGACGAAAAGAAACTAAAACTAATACGATTAGAAAAGAGTTGATTGGATGTAAAACGGTGGTCTAAGACAAAATAATTGAACGGATGATACAAATAAATTAACTAGGAGTTCAATTATTAATGTCATAGTAACCTTGTGAAATCTATACGAGGGTGGTCCCAGAAGTACCCGACCCAACAAAGAAAACACAAAAATTTTGGAAAAAAATATATTTATTTTTCAACATAATCTCCTTTCAGCTCTATACACTTTTCTCAGCGATGTTCAATAAGTTTGATTTCCTTTTTATATTAAGAACTGTCTTGCTCCTCAAAATACCCATTAACTGCTGCCATCACTTCTTCATCGTTGGGAAATCTTTGACCACTGAGCCATTTTTTCAAGTTTGAGAACAGAAAATAATCCGAGGGGGCTAAATCTGGCGAATAGGGTGCATGAGGTAGCAATTCAAACTTTAATTCATTAATTTTAGCCATTACAGTAACGGATTTGTGAGCTGGTGCATTGTCTTGATGAAACAACACTTTCTTCTTAGCCAAATGCGGCCGTTTTTGCTTGATTTCTTCGCTCAAACGTTGAAATAAGTTCGCATAATACTCGTCGTTGATAGTTTTTCCTTTTTCAAGATAGTCAATGAAAATTATACCATGCGCATCCCAAAAAACCGACGCCATGACCTTGCCTGCAGATGAAACGGTCTTCGCCTTCTTTGAAGCCGGTTCTCCCTTTTCAGTCCATTGTTTTGATTGTTTTTTTGTCTCGGGAGTGAAGTGATAGACCCATGTTTCATCCATGGTTATGAAACGGCGCAAAAATTCTGCTTTGTTGCTGTAAAACTTCGCTAAACACTCAATTGAAACATCTTCACGACACTGTTTTTGCTCGAGTGTGAGCAAACGCAGCACCCATCTTGCACACAGCTTTCTCATGTCTAAATTTTCAGATAATATGCGATGTACCGCACTTTTTGAAATGCCTATTATGTCTGCTAGCTCGCGGACTTTCAGTCGACGATCATCCAGTACTGCTTTGTGGATTTTCTTCATCATTTCTGGAGTCGTCACCTCATTTGGTCGACCACTGCGATGATCGTTTTGGCAGCTCGTACGGCCTCGTTTAAACTCTGCTACCCAATATTTCACTGTTGTAAACGAAGCAGCAGACTCGCCCAGAGTAGAATCCAGTTCAGCTTTTATATTGGTTGGGCTGAGGCCTTTCAAATAAAAGTATTGTATCACGTAACGATGACCAATTTTCTCCGTTTCACAAATTCACTGAAAACGTTCACTATTGATGGCTGCCAAACAAATACTAAACAACGTGACGTCCTCAAACTTGAAACATATGCTTTATAGATTGTGTACTTTCTAATACAGTGATATTTTTCAAACAAATACCGCCATCTCTAGGTCAGGCCGGGTACTTATGGGACTACCCTCGTAAAAGGTCAAATAATAAAAAAAAGAGTGGATGGATGTTTGAACCAAACAATTTGGACAAACACATATTTATGAACAGAAATAAAAGCTAAGATATACAAAGTCATTATATGATTAATAATAACGTAAGCCATAAAGAAAATTTCAGAAACATCAAGAGCAGAGCAAAAGTGAAGAAGAACAAATTCAAAAAAATATAGGAAAAACAAAAAAAGATATAATAAGAAACATGAAGATATGTAAAGAATGTAAAATCATACATATAAATGACTGGATGAAAGATAAAAGAAAATAATGGAATGAACAATGAGTGAAGATAGAATCGTTAGAGTAAGAGATAAAACCATAGAGGTCTAAGAACCATCGGACGTCATAATAAAAAAGGGTGAAATTACATCTAAAAAAAATAACGAATGTCGAAAAAACAAATGAACGTTATAAGAAAGGGAAAAAAGAAAATATTTAAAAAATTAAAAAATATTATTTAACCTAAAAAAGTATGTCAAAATACAAATCGGACAACTGACAATGGCACTTATGTTCATTAATCTAAGAAAAGAAATCCTAGGATATAAATTTGTATTTTTTTAATATATATATATATATATATATATATATATATATATATATATATTCAAGTTATTTTAACATTGACATTTGTCCAGTTTATGTGAAAAGTGCAATACTTTTTTATTATTAAAATCAAAAAATATAGACAAACATCATTAGAAACAAAGATCCTTAATTAAGCATTTTCAAAGGAGAAAATCAATTCATTAAATAGGTAAAATAGTATTATAAATAAAATAAATTCCACCATTTACGATATTATAAAAAAAATTAGAAAATATTAGGAGTACTGGACGAAAATGTCGTTTTTTTAAATAAAAAGTCAACTTAAAAAATATATAAATATATTACCATATCAATTATTAATTATAAATTTTTCCTCAATAGCTACAACTTTCTTTCATCTTTCTAATAATTTTAATATGCCATTTGCATAAAAATCTTTTGAGTTGGATGAAAAATAGACATCGACACCCGTTTTCACTTATTCGATATTCTTAAAAAAAAATTTCGGATAAAAAGTGCTCTGCATTGATCTAAATAAATGGTAATCCGATGGAGCAAGATCGGGTGAATATGGTGGATGAATAATTACATTCCTTTCATATTTCATTAATTTATCCCGAATAATTTTATCTGTATGAAGCCTCGCATTATCATGTTGAAAAAATATGTTTCCTCTATTGAATATTCTGGGTCTTTTTACAAGGACTGTTTCTTTTAATCGTTCCAACTGATCACAAAAGAACTGTGCCGTTATTGTCTGGCCATATTTAAGAATTTTATAATGAATAATTCCTTTACAATCCCACCATATAGACAAAAGAACCTTTTTGACTGTTAAGTTCGGTTTCGACGTTGCCAGTGGTACCTGCCCTTTAGAGTTACTGTTTTTTGCAACATTGGTTCGAGTATATAACCCACTTCTCATCCCCTGTCACAAGATGTCGAAGAAATATTGAATTTTCCTCTAATTTTATTAATTCTTGGCACATTCGACCCGTACAGATTTGCTTTCATCACTTAAATGATTCGGTATCCTTACACCCTGTTTATGAATCTTGCCAATTATTTTTAAATGTTCTTGCACACTAGACCAAGAGTATCCGAGTGTATCTGCTATTTGTTAAATAGATTTAGTCGGATTTGCTTCAATTTCAATGCGTAACACCTCATTGTCCACTTTCACTACCCTCTCACTTCGAGGTTTATTTTTTAAGTCAAAATTTCCACTTCGAAATTGTTTGAACCACCTCTGACACTGCTGAATAATCAATATGTCCCCGTATATGTCCCAATTTTTTTTGTCGTCTCGTTGCATTACTTTTTTGATGAAATTCGTATAACATGCAATTTCGTAAAAATTGATTATCCGGCACAAATCCTTCCATTTAAAATAGGGTGCAAAAAAAATGTACTTTCTTTTGAAATTTGTGTTTTAGATGTCTACCAATCAATAGCAAAAGAAATACGTGTTAAAATATCGACAGCCGAAACACAACTGACCATTGAAAAGGACGATGTCAAAAAACGACATTTTCATCCGGTACCCCTATTAGTTAAAAAAATAGACCAAAATAAAGTATTAGTAAGATATTAAATAATTATGGTGAACACAAATTATTAAAAAAACATCAAATTAAGCTTTTTAATGCTAGTTATTGTATGAAGAAACATATTGAAAAATAAGCTAATCCTGAAATAACAAAAATAGTTTTAAAAAACAAACAGAAAAATACCCTTATTAGTAAACGAAAATGAATTAAAAGAATGGAATTTAAAATTTAATTAAAATAAAAATACATATACATATTTTATTTTGGAATAGCGTTTTGTTTACTGATTAAATGTAAAGAAGATAAGAATAAACTCCTTTGTTTCATAACTAGTTATTAATTTTCAAACGTCTGCTGATTTTTATAATCATTAAGTACTATCAAATGTATTATTTTACATACTATTATTTCGTAGTAGTAATCGTACTTACTATTACATATCGTTATGATAAAAATACTGCATGTGACGGTGCTTATTTTCATTAAAAAAAAGTACAAGAGTACCTCGCATAGTACTGCTCCGATTAGAACAGTTTCACTATAGTACGGTTTGAAATTTCCAAAAATATATATATACACATGCGCACATTATATGCATCGCATACGCAGTTCTAGTTTTGTGGTCTTTTTTCTATTTCTATTAGTTTTCGATTCGTAACTCTAGAGTAAAGTCGATTTTTTGATAATTAAATTTTAATTAAAATTGAATTGAAAATGTATTTAAAATGAATGTATAAATCCCTGATTTTGTTTTGTTGATACATACAAACATTTGAATATATTACTCACGTTTTATTTACTGAAAAACAGGAAAAAAATTCTTTGGAACCAATTAACGTTTTTTGTATTTAGTTAATGTTTCGATTAGTCCGGCAAATCAGTGGAACCGATTAGCCGTACTATGCGAGGTATTCCTGTATTTTCATTTGATACCATCATGATATTATGAAACGAAATATCTATGGGTTTGTTCTTTTTAAGAACTCTATTCTTTTATTAATATTTAATACCATCAGATTTCATAACAATGATAATGTCATGACCATAGAAATATACATCAGAGAATAAAATTAGTAATAGGTAATTATTGAACTCTGGTGATGTTGGAGTGAATGATTTATTTTTGTTAAAATGAATTTGGCACACTATCAAAACAAAGAGTGTTTTAATATTATTTTATAAGCACGTCTCAAAGAAAAAAACTGAAATTTCAAAACAAAATATTATTCTATATAATGGGGATGAGTATTAAACGAAAATGACACAATATTCATAAGTTATAAATTAATGATCAATAAAATATTGTCAGAATAAATTTATACAGTTGACTATATATAGTATAATAATAAAAATACAATTATCTTTATAAACTCATTCCACGTTTAAATCTTTGTTTATTATTTTTTTTAAAATAGCATACAAACTTCTAACTTCAACTGAAAATCACAAAGTGGTATTTCGTGAATACATTCGCTGATTCATTTAAGTTGGACGTGATTGAAACTATAACAACATTTATGATACTATTCGATGTGTATGTATATGTTGGGTGGTCCAAATGAGATTTAAGAATTACATACATTTATTTCTCTACTATCATTTACTACCCTTTTCTTATTTGAAATATATATACACATGCTCGAAAATGTCTGTGTACAAATCAATACGGATATATTTCTCAATAAAACAACCTTATTAATATAAATTTAAAAACAAACATATTTTTTTTTAATAATTCTATAAAGTACTAATTCTTTATATATGGCAATTCAAAACATTTTAAATTTGTAACAAATAAAATAAAAAATAAAACACACAAAAATTCATACAAATTGAGCAGAAAATGTCTGCGTACACATTTTATTAAACGGTAAATCATCGATTTTTTTTGTAATATTTGCACTTATTGTTATTTTAAAATTGTCACTGTTTCATGTCCCAGTTCGTATGTTGCAACTGAAACATTAAAATATTACACAAATTAATTTTAACCCCAACACCACAATAATTTAAAGTGTTCAATAATCACTTATTGTTCACTTATTATTTATAATTATATAATCTATAATTATATCGGCTGATGCATTTCGATGGCGACGCCATCATCGTCAGAGCCTTTGATGGCGTCGCCAGATGCATTTTGATAGCATCGCCATTGAAATGCATCAGCCGATATAATTATAGATTATATAATTATAAATAATAAGTAAACAATAAGTGATTATTGAACACTTTAAATTATTGTGGTGTTGGGGTTATAATTCATTTGTGTAAAGTGAATCAACCACAGTTCCAAAACAACAATTAAAATATTATTTTTAGTAACTACTAGTAAAGTTTTTTCCAAAAAATAAATAAGATGGAATTCAAAAAAATGAACTTTCTGTTAGTGAGTGTAAAATTATTTTAAAGTAAGGAAAAGAAGGAAAAAGTTTTCGTGAAATAGGAAAGGGTGTTGGAAGACAACATTCTTTCATTCAAAGGGTAGTAATCAATTTTAAATCCACATTTGAAACCGCTTTCTGGTCATCCGTCGAAGTTAACATTTAGATAAAGGCGTAAGATTGTGGCTTCAGTGAAAGAAAATCCCCGAATAAATACACCCCAAATTGCAAAAGATATTAAAGTACTATTTAAAAAACAAATCTGTACTGATACTGTGCGAAAAATAATAAAAATGGGTGGGTATCATAAATGTGTTCGCGTAAGAAATCATTTATTTCACGTATCAATAGATAGAAACGAATTGCATATGCAAATGAACACATTAATAAACTAATCCAGTTTTGGGAAAACATGATTTTCTCAGACGAGAGCAAATATTGCATTTTTGGAATAAAAGGACTCAAAATTGTATGTACATCACTGAATAAAAAAAATCAAACACAATTGTTAATTACGGATTTCATTACCAAGTCTCGTAGAAAAGATTAATAGTCTATGAAAGTGATGACAGTAATTAAACATCTGATTAATTTTTTTAAGGATCTTATATTTTTTGTTTCCATAAAATGAATTACATACTTATACCTTTATTTATTTGTCATTTTACCAATGGACTGTTATTTTTATGTTTTTCAAGGTATCTTACTTTTATTTTACGTTGAAATAAGTGCCTGAATTTTACACATTTTAGTTTATTTTCGATTTACACGGTTTTGCGTATAAAAATCCACGATTTCGATTTACACGGTTTTCTGAGGAACCGATCTTCCGTGTAAATCAGAGGATAAATGTATATTCACTTCGAAATAAAGCATCGTATTGATAAGTCACACACTATGTAATAACTAAACAGAATATAAGGATATATATATATATATATATATATATATATATATATATATATATATATATATATATATATATATATATATATATATATATATATATATATATATATATATATATATATATATATATATATAGATATTATATATATATTATATATATATATATATATTATATATATATATATATATGTATATATATATATATATATACACACACTCGTCCCTCAATTTACGCGGGGCTTTTTTTACGCGGTAAATTATACTTCCATTTACGCGGGACTTTTTTACGCAGTTTTGATTTACGCGGCACTTTTTATACACGGTCAAATAGATTTCATTTTATTTAATTTTTCATGGAGTTTATTATATATCAGAGTGATGCAAATTCTTACTTGAACATATAAAAGCACGATATAAATATATAAAATGTTAATTATTTTGAATTACAGTACCGATAAGGACACCGAATGAAATTTATCTACTTTTGTTTTCTAAAACGTCATTATTTTTTTGTTAACCCATGTGAAATAAATATGTATTTCTACAACTTTACTAGCTTTTATTTCCAATATTTTTTTTATTGTACTGACAGACTCAATTTACGCGATTTTCATTCGCGTAAAACAAATCCACATGAAACGGATACTCCGCGTAAATTGAGGGATGGGTGTGTGTGTATATTATATATATATATATGGCTATTCAAATATGACGCCTAGATTTGTGTTTTTTTTTAAATAAACTATACACATGCTTCTTTTTAATAAAATATAAATCTAGGCGTGACATTTGATGATATATATATATATATATATATATATATATATATATATATATATATATATATATATATATATATATATATATATATATATATATATATATATATATATATATATATATATATATATATATATATATATATATATATATATATATATATATATATATATACACATATATTCATGTATAAACTTGTTTTAACTTGCAATACAAAAAACATAGTTAGGTACAGACGTTATAAATTAACTGATGTAACCTGTTATAATTAGAAAACGATATATAATATCAAATATAAATATGACCACTTAAACTATCTTAATATAAGAACGAGACAGACAATTAACGTTTATGTATAAGAAATAAAGAACGTCGTCGATTGTAAATTAAGTTTCTTCTGTTTGTTTCGAAAATTCTATCAGTATGTGACTATATGAAACGTGCACCAAACTATAAAATGATTATTTGCGACATAATTCATTTGAGTGAAACTTTTTCGCCGATGCAGTCATAGCTTTCGTACGCGTGCTGATGTTTTAAACTGTAAGTTCGAGCGAATCATGAATGCCGTGCGCGCGATGCACAAGACTTGACTCGCGGCATAAAATCAGCGAGAGATGCTGACGAGAGATGGAGACGAGACCGTTGATACGCAGTGGCGTACGTGTATATACCGAAATGTTTTTGAAAATCGTTCTATACTTTGATGAAATGTTTGTAAGCGTTGAAAAAAATATTACAACTATTTTTTAAAAAAAGTTTAAATTCAAGAACAGAGATTTTTAATTACATTTAATGATACTGTTTGTTAATGATCTACCAAATGAGGTTAAGTAAAAAAATAAGTTCTTCCCGATGACTCTTACGTACAGAAAAACGGTACTAAAATCCGATAATCCACACTCACAAATGAATATTAATAAAATTTATAATTAGACAAAATATAATAACATGAAAATCAATGTTTGGAACAATTTCTTTCTAAAATATTAATAACTCTTCCAGGATTATATTTTATTACTGTTACAGTTCTTAAATTTTTGTACAAATTACAAAACTAACATGTAAAAATTATTAAGTTACAAAATACAATATTAGAAAATAAATTAGAGTGTTTTTTTTTAAGAATTTAAAGATATATATATATATATATATATATATATATATATATATATATGTATATATGTACACATACACACACACACACACATACAAAGAGAAACAGAAAAAGAAAGAACAGTGGAGTAATAATAACATGAATCTTCACCTATTATACGGGAAACTATGTGTGATATCCAGTCGAAGAGTCTCTTAGTTTTAATGTTGAGGGTTGGGCAGGAAGATGACAACCTACCTCGTAAAAACATAACTCTGTCATTTATAACTTTATCTCTAACTGTGTTTGTCGAAGAAGCTTACTTGTGGGTATATATACACATGCATGGATACATACATATATATATATATATATATATATATATATATATATATATATATACGAGGTCAGACAATTAAGTAATGCGACCGATTTTTTTTCTCGGCCTGTGGTAACACTGCGAACCTGTAACTCCGCCACCGTAATAGCAGATCCCTACTCTCTCGATTGAGACCTTGACCACCCTCGTACGATCATTTCTTCGCCAGCTGTTTAGTGTTTTGTAACAACGCGCGAGTAGTGCATGTCACGAAAATGGAACAGAGAAATTGAATGAACATCGCTCAAGATTGTCTCGAGCAGGTTGAAAGTGATCCTACTCTTCTCGATCGAGTTATTACTGGTGATGAAAGTTGGTTCTTTCAATATAACCCCGAAACTAAACGACAAAGCCAACAGTGGCTGTCCCCTGGAGCACCAAGGCCAAAGAAGGCGAGAATGAACAAGTCCAAAGTGAAAACCATGTTGATTTGCTTCTTCGATAGCAAAGGGATGGTTCACAAAGAGTTCGTACCACCTGGACAAACCGTAAATCAAGTATTCTACCGCAATGTGCTCGAACAATTACGAAAAAGGGTGCTCAGAGTGCGTCCAGAGATCGCGAAGACTTGGGTTCTGCATCACGACAATGCTCCCTGTCACAGTGCGTTCAGTGTCTCTCAGTTTTTGGCGTCTAAAGGCATCGCAACGTTACCACAACCGCCCTATTCACCGGGCATGTCACCCTGCGACTTTTTCCTATTCCCCCATATGAAAAAATTCGTCAAAGGTCGACATTTTGACTCCGTTGAAGATATCCAAGAATCTGTGACGAGGGTACTCGGAGAGGTCCCATAAGAAGCGTTCCAGAATTGTTACGAAAACTGGAAAACTCGCTGGAATAAGTGTATAGATGCGGGGACTACTTTGAAGGGGATCGCAGCGATGTACCTTAATTTTTAAATATACTCGATTTTTGAATTTTGTCACATTACTTAATTGTCTGACCTCGTATATATATATATATATATATACAATACATACAAATATATATATATATACAATACATACAAATATATATATATATATATATATATATATATGAGGGTCGTTTGATAAGTATGGTAAATTTATTTATTGCTTAATTTAATTAATTAAATTTAATTTTTCTTACTTTTTTACCTTACTTATCAAACTACCCACATGTGTATATATATATGTAATTTTGCCATGGTCTATCTCAATCCAATCTGAATAAGAAGGAAAGAAGAAAAGTAACAGCCCCATTAAAAAATCTGAATTCATTTGTCTCCAACTGTCAATATCCAGTGAGGATTCCTGTTTAGAACAGATTAAGTCTTGAACAGATTTAGAAGTTTCTACATCTACAATGCGTCGCCATTTCAAGTGTATAAGAAAGTTGAAAAAAATTAATAAATCAGTACATTATGAGTTAAATCGACAATAAATGTGTCTGCACGTGGAAATTTGTTTATTATTACTTTTAAAAAAATGGATCAAATTGAAAGTGAATTATAATATGTAATGAAAAATTGATTTTTACAACAGTCAGTGGCTGAACGTTCATGAAGACACCATAAAGCAATCATTACATCCTAAAAACTTCATAGTGACCTGCAGGAATAGTCTGATATTTTTTTTTAATTATATAGATGAAACTATAGCAGCAAAGGAAATATTGTATCATAATCAATGTTATACATGAAAAATAAAAATAATGCAACCCTTAATAACGAACAAACGTAGATATTATTTAATTAAATACATTTTGTAACTGTTTGTTTTGAAAGTATGGCTAATTTACTTTAACACAAATAAATTTTCACCTCTTAACACTACAGTATGTTATAAAGTGTTCAAAAATCATTTGTTGTTCACTTTGTTTCTCATAAAAACAATAGGTTAATATGAATTTCAATGGCGATGTCATCATCATCAGAGCCTTTTTGTGATAAAATTTCATGAATATAAAATTTTAAAACAACGGTATTTTCATATAAAAAACATAGTAGTTGATATTAATAAAAAATAATTATAAAGAGTCATTCAAGTGTGACGCCTAGATTTGTGTTTTATTAAAAAGAAATTATACACATATTTCCCTATACACATGTTTCTTTTTAATAAAATATAAATCTAAGTGTCACATTTGGATGACTCTAGATTAATGTGTTTTATTTGTAAAATATATCAATATCATTAAATAACTTCATGTATAAATGCCAGTCAGTATAAATATACTTCTCAAACGAAAACATACATTCGAAAGAAAAAAAACATTTAATATATTTCTTTGAAGAATCCATAACGAATTCTCAAAGTATTAGTTTGATTCTAAAAAATAAGTAGAAAATAAAAATGATAAAATAAGGAAAATGACAAAATAAATGTAGGATAACATGAATCACTCCCTAGTAATAGTATACGCAATTTTACGCATAGTATTGTAATTCGAGAATGTTTAAAAAAGTTGCTGACATTCAGGAAGTATTTAATAGCCTACAAACACTATGTGTAACTACGACGTTAAATTTTTTCCAATAAACATATTGAATAAAATCTGAAATGTCTCGACGTACACAAATTATATTTACTCCATAACACATTACATTTTATACGTTTCTGGATTCTTACTAAAACTACAATTAGTTACCAATTTTTATTACTTTAATTGTCAAATATTTGAAAATTATGCTAGAGAAAACAATAATTTAAATTAGTACCAAATTGAGATACAGATTATATCATTTGTCAGATGAAAATGTATTCAATTATATTTATAAAAATTTTCCAGTTTCTCATTGCAAAAACTAAATACACGTTCGTTATATATATATATATATATATATATATATATATATATATATATATATATATATAGAGAGAGAGAGAGAGAGAGAGAGAGAGTCATTCAACTGCGACACCTACATTTGTGTTTTATTAAAAAGAAACATGTGTATATTTTTTTTGTTTCTTTTTATAAAACACAAATCTAGACATGCATTTGGATGACCCTATATCATATTTATATATATATATATATATATATATATATATATATATATGTGTGTGTGTGTGTGTGTGTGTGTGTGTATGTGTGTGAGAGAAAGAGAGAGAGAGAAAGAAAGAGAGAGAGAATAGTTCAAATATAAACTAATATTCAATTTCCTTTTTCTGCTTTAATCAATCTATGCCGCCGTAAATGTTATAACACGTTTAAACATGTTTAAGCTTGCAAACCGTTAATGATATATGCCTTTACTACCTCATAAGTTACTCGTTGTTAAGTTGTCGTAACTGCAAGTGACTTAAATCATTATCAAATTTCTCACGAACGAAGAATTCAAACTTTCTGAAATTTTCACCAAGCTTTAAATAGAGTTTGGGAAAAAATATTTGTCATAGACAAGAGTGTACAATTAGATAAAAACATTTAGAGAAAGCAAATACCAAGTGAAAAAGAATTTGCACACTCGGCGACTAAGAACTTCTATTAAGCTTGATAATAATTCGAAAATTGAAGATATTGTTCATACCAATCGTCAAATAACTATTGTTCAATATTTACAAGAGTCAGGAAGGAATTAGTGTGGAAGTATTGAAGAAATACTGCATATGAAATTAAAGTACAGCAAAATGTATACAAGATATGCTCTACCACTACATGCACCGCAACATAAAGAAAGACGTTTAGGAGTAAACACTAAACTTCTTTAACATTTTGAAAAATAAGATGAATTTTGGTCTCTATTTTGATCTATAATGAGATCTGGGTCCATCATTTTACTCCTGAATCCAAAAGAACAAGTGCACGATGGAAACAAGACGAGTTTTCTTCTCCAAGAAAAGCAAAATCATGATCACCTTGTTTTAGATATTAAAGAGTTTTATTTATATGAACTTTCTTATAAGTCAAAAAAAGTATATTATTTAACTCTTAGATTTTAACAAAAAGACTTTGACGATGATGACGTCGCCATTGAAATGCATCAGCCGATATAATTATAAATAATAAATAAACAATAAGTGATTATTGAACACTTTAAACTATTGTGGTGTTGAGGTTAAAATTCATTTGTGTAAAGTGAATCAATCATAGTTCCAAAACAACAAATAAAAAGTGAAGCCAACAATCCGCTCTAAACGAAAAAAAAGAAAGATTCAGTTTGTTTCTTTGAGTACAATATTTGTCCTTATACTGCCATTTTAACAATAATTACTCTCCGTCAATTCAGTTGGGTTGTTCTGGCTAATCTATTATACAGCCTTGACTTGGCTCCTTCTAATTAACACTTGTTTGAACCAATAAAAAAAATTTAATAGGCAAAAATTTCACAGTAATAATGAAGTAATTAGATTGTGCAGAACTGGTTTAATAAGTAACCAAAAAACTTCTTTGAATTAGAAATCAAGAAGCATCCATAACGATAGAATAAGCGATTGCAATCGAGAGTGACCATTCTGATATATATTATATATATATATATATATATATATATATATATATATATATATATATATATATATATATGGTACATATATTGATAGTTTTCAAACTTTGTTCCAGAGGAATAAAATTTCAGTTCTAAGTTGACTAGCCTAATCATCTGATAATTATAACCAATACTTAAAAAGAATATTGCTAAGCACAAAACAAAATCAAAAAATTAACTAAAAGTAAACGTCAGTCAAGGAGTGGAAAAAAATGTTAACGGATACTTGTAGAAAACTAGCTAAAAATTTGACCAGGAAAAAAATTGGCGATAAGGGCAAGAAGGGGGTAAAAATATTTACATTGTAAATACATATATATATATATATATATATATATATATATATATATATATATATATAATAAAACAATACAAACTGATTTCTTAAAATAACTGCAGAAATTAAAAGTGATCCATTTATATGAATAAAGTTGTATATAACTGAAAATTAAATACTAAAATCATAAAAAAGTATATTATTCCATGAGAAACGTCTAGTAATTGGAACATTCACCGATAATAGCAAGAGTAAATATAAATTTAATTCAATAAAAAAGTCTGAACATTTTTTTAAATTTAAATATACAATCAAAATGCGAATTCGTAATTATATAATTTTAAAATTTCATTTTGATATTTACTAGATATCAAGATTAGACTATAAACCAGGGGTGGCCGAGACGTAGACCGCGGTCGACCGGTCGACCGCAAGGCCTCTGGAAGTCGCCTGCGAAGCTGACGTGAACATTGATAAATTACAAAGATAAATTCATATTTCAATGCATTTTTTGGTTCAACATATTCGTGCGAATCAACATTTTCCTACATAAATGCAATAAAAACTAAACATAGGTCACAATTATCAGATCTACATTTGGAATCGTGTTTGAGAATAAGTTTGAGTTCATACGAGCCAAATTTTGACAAACTTGCCGAAACTATGCAATGCCAAGTGTCATCAAAATAAAAAAATCAATTTTTTTACTTTGTATTTTTTTTAGTAAAAATTGCATCTAATTTATTTTATTACAATTCTAAAACAATATTTTTTTTCTCTATATTTTCTTGATTTTTTTTTTAATTCAGAACCAGTTCTAGAAAATAAATATTTATAGGTAATTTAATAGTAGTCATAGTAAAATGTCTTCGTTAGTTCGTGTCTTGTAGAAAAAAAGTCACCAATTCATAAGTACATTCTAAAAAAACGTAGTCCCCCTCAGGTACACTTTCACTAAAAAAGTCGCCCTCAGGTACACTTTCACCAAAAAAGTCACCCCAAACGTCTAAAAGTTTAGCCACCCTTACTATATACTTGAATTCAGAACATTTCTTAATAAAAATTATCATCAACGTTAATGAACTCACAGTCCAATTTTAAATCTGATTTAGTTCAACATTCTGATTACTATAATAGAGACACATTTAGTTAAGACTTTATATATTCATATATGTATTTTATAGAGTATATGCACGTATATAAGAAACAATTTATATGTGTACACAGTCTTGCTGAAATTTCGATTTGGTTGCAATTCTGATGTTTGCTGTTAACTTTAGTATCGAATATTTGTACGTTCAATTCCTTTACGCCAAAACTGAATTGAATATGTATTTTGTGTGTATGTGTGTGTGTATGTGTATGTGTATATATATATATATATATATATATATATATATATATATATATATATATGTATATGCATATGTATATATTGTAAATGCAGAAATATTCGCGTACGCCACTGACATGCATGCTACACGACAAGGAGAGAAATATCTTCTTCCAGACGACGGCGGCTATGAGACGGGTTATAAATGCCGAACAACAGCCTGTTAGACTGGATGCTGTCGTTGGGATAAACTAACTACTACCATCAAGACTGAATCTCACATTCGCAATAAACCTGAAAGAGTGACGCGGCACCGAGTTGTATCCGTGTAAATAAGCGAGCGGCTTTGTGCGACGGGCACAGCCGGTTAAGCAGTTTGTGCACAGGGGGTGATGAACCCGCGGCCCCTGAGGGCCAAATACCTCCACCGCCCGCGATTGCATATCTCATGCATGCACGACTATTCATTCTATCGCTACTTTTGCTGCCGTCAATGTTACGGTGTCCGATGCAATCCGTTTCGGATTATTCACATAAAGTAATTAATACTTTTTTGTACGAAAAAAATAAATATCAAGTACATACATATATATATATATATATATATATATATATATATATATACACAAATATATAGGTAGATAAAAATAAAACATGTTCCTGACCACGCAATTATACATTTTTATAATTCAAATAAAATCATAAGTAAAATAATATTTACTAGACTACATTAATTATTTTTTCTAGATATTTTATAGACATTCAATAAATAAACAATACATATAAAACACATAATATATATATATATATATAAAGAGAGAGAGAGAGAGAGAGAAATGTAAGTGTGTGTGTGTGTATGTGTAAATTATTAAATTATATAGAAATTTAAACAGCAAAGTAACTAAAAACATTTAGAAAATATTTTGAAGAAATCAAACATCTTTCTTATTAAATATTATTTTCTGCATAAAGCTCACGAAGAAAACAATTATATCCTCAATCTATAACAATTTTTTAAAAAAATATTTCCCTAGAAATTACCTAAATGCCACTGATATCTTGGAACAATTACATCCTCATCAATCAATAACAATCAAGAAAAAATATTTCTCTAGAAATTACTTAAATGGCACTGATATCTTGGAATTATGATTAACTTGTTTGAACAAAACAGAAAGTTGCTTTAAAACAACGAGATTTTTTTCAGTTGTTCCATAATCACTTAGTGTTAATTTTATTTGCTAATATGAATTTCGGTGGTAATGACATCATTATTAAGTAGCAATATTTAAGTCTAGAATTTTATAGATATTTACTAAGATTCTATGAGAATATATTCTAAGTATATGCTTAATAAATATATATATATATATATATATATATATATATATATATATATATATATATATATATATATATACACACACATACACACACATTAAATCACATAAGTCATGGCACACATGGGTAACATAAGCAATTTATTGAAATAATTCAATGAATTCGTTAAATTAAAAAAAGATATTCAATTGAAAATAAATATAATAATCATTAAATTTATTTTCAATTAAATTATTTTTTTCTTTTAATTTAACGATTTCATTGAATTATTTCAATAAATTGCTTATGTTACCCATGTGTGCCATGACTTATGTGCCTAAATGTATATATGAGAGAAATGCATTGGATTCCTAGCCGGTGATAAAGGAAAGCGGGGTTGTTTAGCCTTAGTAAAGGCAACTTGCCTAAGGAAATAAGACCTGTATAAAAAAATCCTCACCAACCCACCTGATCAGCATGGTGAATATGATCAAATGCCAATAAATGGCAAAATTCATTAAGACTTTCGACCAGCAATAGGCTGATATAATTCTATATATATATATATATATATATATATATATATATATATATATATATATATATATAATATATATATAATATAAGAAATAATATTTTAAAATATATATATATATATATATATATATATATAATAAAAAAACAATATTTTAGAAATTAAATGATTTTAAAAAATAAATTTAAATTGTCCTGTTTGATCTCACGCACTAAACAGCATTAAAAAGTTATCAAAAATAAATTTCAGTGATTTATACCGTTGTTTCATTAGTATATTTTGATAACCATTATTCCGAAAAAACAAAACAAAAAAAAAACAATGATATATGAGACAAAAGGAAACTTGGAATAATCTTAAATACTGAGAAAAATTAATACAATATTATTATTTCTTTTACCAACTTTGCTCAAATTAAAACAGTTGTGAATATCTTTTTCTCGGTAAAAATCATTTTGTTATTGTTCCAAATAATTTTTGTTTATTCCTTACTCCTTTAGAGATAAAAACAATGATGAAATGTCAACTGAATCAAAAGCTTTTTCAAAATCCACAAACGTCAACCATAACGGTGTTTATATTCGTTATCTACCGTTCGTATCTTTCTTATAATTTTTTTCTTGTCTTGTTTAAAGATAGTCCATTGGAGTAAAATTTGATTTCAATCCTACCTACTTCTTAAATTGTTGATAACTCTATTTTTTTACTGAATATATTAATATATATATATATATATATATATATATATATATATATATATACAGCTGGGTCTGTTTTTGTGCGGATTATTTTAATGCGATTTTGAAGTTATGCGATTCATATTTCTTCTTAATATCTTTTTATGCAATTTTTTTTAAGAATTCCTTTAAGCGGTTATTTAATTCAACGAAAAGCTCTTCAGTTTTATGAACAAATGAAGGAATCAGAGCCATTTACTTCCGCTTCTCAAACTGATAAGGAATTTTCGGCTAGCAAAGGATGGTTAATGCCTTAAGTGACAATGATATTATTGCAATAAGTTTAGATACCGTAGAAGATTTAGAAAAAGATAATGAAACAGAAGTAGAACCTGTTCCCTTCACTGCAAAAAAATTATTTGAGAAGGTCTTAAACTTTGTAATCAATTGGAAAATCATTTTCTTGTTAATGACACGAATTCTGAATGAGCTTTTAAATTCCAACGACAGCTAAATAATTGTATGTCTGAATATCGCGAGCTTCATAAACAATTAGTAAAATCATTGTTTCAAAGTTTAATCAGCGATTCTTACATTGTCGCCAGAAAAATTAACACAGAACGAGACAGAAGTCGGCGCTAATTCTGTTTGTGGTTCCTCTAGTGACGAATCTGATTTTACATCAGTTCACAAACGAACCCGCATATTTTCGAATAGCATATTTTCAAATATATATGAAAAAATGTAAAATTAATTACACACATGTACATATTGCTTTGAATGAAATTAAATGGTTAATAAAAAAATAAAATAAATAAAACTATATTTTGTATCAATTTTATTCAGATATTTGAAAATTTTTTTTTAGACATTCTTTATTTCTTGATTTTTTTTTAACGAATTTTAGAGTAATTTCACTTTGTTGCTTTGGTTTTATGCGGTTTTTGAAAATTAAGGAAGGTATCTCTAATTTTTCAATGTAAGTTAAGTCTTCTTTTGTGCGATTTTTTTTAATGGGGTTTTCTGCGGAACGTATCTACCGCAGAAAATCAGACCCAGGTGTGTGTGTGTATATATATATATATATATATATATATATATATATATATAGAGAGAGAGAGAGAGAGAGAGAGAGAGAAAAAGATAGTTTGTAACGTGATAGAACTTTAAATTGAATCCCTATTGAAAGTTCTATCTAAACTAAAAAACACGATATATATATATATATATATATATATATATATATATATACACGTGTGTGTGTATGTATACATAAAGGTATGATAAAGGTTTTTAGGTTAGATAGAACTTTCAATAGGAATTCAATTTAAAGTTCTATCACGCTTTAAAAAACACCTATATATATATATATATATATATATATATATATATATAATAACACGTGTGTGTGTATGTACATATATATATATATATATATATATATATATATATATATATATATATATATATATATGATGGTTTAAATGAGACTAAAGGATGTGAACCAGATTAATGATTATAACTTTCTGTCTCATTTGAGCCACCCTATATGTATATATAATTTGAAAAAAATTGCATCGAAAACTGTATCAGTTCTCAATTTTAAATTTGAACATAAAAAATAAGTCATGACACAAAATATTTTCTTTAATGTCTCAGTAAAATCATCAGAATAAAGCCATGCAAGTTAAGAGAGCCTATATTAGAGAAAATGGACTGTTTTTTTCCTACGTTCAAAAACCAATATTTCATATGAAACAATTTAATTTATTCCAAATATATAAATACTACAACTAAATTTATGTAAGGACTAATTAAAAATCTGTCTTTGATGACTTCGATATCAAATATACATGCCATCATACATGTTTATGTATGCACACGTACTATACCATCGACTCGTGTTTGGGTTTCGTCTTAAGACGACGATGAGACAATAGCATCGCCACTATTACTTCTTCAGACAAACGAACGGATAGTATGTGTGTGTATGTATGTATGTATGTACTGAGAGACGCGCGTGCCGCAACACTAGCGACGTCGGGGCGCCGCGGCGGTGACGAGGGACGGTGTTAAGCAATCGATATGACCGCCGCGACGGTCTCACCAGACAACGCGGATCTCTCTCTGTCGTCTAGTCCATAAACGGCTAGACGTGCAACCTACTTAAGGTGCAACAATACAGACACAATTATACATACACATACAAATATATGCGTCTGTGAATGTGTGTGTGTATGTGTGTGTGTGTGTGTGCATATATATATATATATATATATATATATATATATATATATGCATACAGACATACGTACACACACACACACGCCAAAGTACACGTTTGATAATCTTGCAATCGTATTACCATTTTCTTTGTTCAGTTTCAATGCAATATCGACAAGATACAAATAATTTACAAAACGAATAACGTTCTTATACCATTTTTACGACTTCTCGGTGGGTTACGTCTATTTTGTTTTATACTATCTGTTAAGTTTTGATTGAATGACTGATTTAATTTCTCGTCTCTTATTTCTTTTATTACTTTTATAAAGCACAATATATTTATAACTGTTGTTATGTGTTATCATAAATCAATTATATTCTCTACTTTTATATCTATATGCAATACATACATACACACACACACACACACACATATATATATATATATATATATATATATATATATATATATATATATGCCTTTTTCGATCCATTACTGAATAAAGACCTCTCACAATACCTTCCACTTAGATTGATCCAATACCCTTCTTTTCCCCAGTCCATTTCGACGAATTTTCTCATGTTTTTTTTATTATGTATAAATGGGTCGCATCTTAGGCTTTTTTATATCTCTGAATTCCCAATTAATTATTAGTCTTCTCTTCTTGGTTTATAGCCAGCCCATTTTCATTTTAAACTTTTCACTCTTATTATAAAGTCCGTAATTTTAATTTACTTTCAAAATCATTCATTTTTCATTCTGTTTCTACATATTATTCCTAATATGTATCCTTCCATGCTCTTCATTGTTTGGAGTCGTTGAATTATTTTGATAAAAAGATTCATTTTTATTGATATGTAGTGAGACCTAGTAAGATGCTTTATTCAAAAACTTTTTTTTGAGCATAGAGGAATATTTAATTTGATAGTATAAGAACTCCTTCTGAATTAACACCATTCCATTTTTATTCTCTTGTTTATTTCATTTATAAATGTTCCTTTAGTGGTAATGACTTCTCCTGGATAAACAGTTTTAAATTTTTTTCTATTTCTACTCTTTTTAGATTGAGTTTTCTCTTGAATTTTGTTTAAAAATTATTTTTTGCCATTATTTTTGTCTTACTGAGATTCATTATAAAATCAATTTTTTAACTTGCTTTATCAATTTTCTTTATTCTTTTTTCAAGTTCATATGGAATGGATGTCATCAGCAAATTTTAAGTGACTTAGCATATCTTTATTTATTTTTATTCGTTCACATTTTTATTTTAATGCCTTATTACTTTGTCAGTATTATGTAAACAGTTTTAGTAATATCACCTAACACTAAATTATTCATCATAATTTTAAACATTCCTGTTTCTTTGTGTACTTGTATAGAAGATATAACATTTCTATAAACAGTTCTTTAAAATTCAATATATATTTGTATTTATATATATATATATATATATATATATATATATATATATATATATATATATATATATATACACCCTCAATTTACGCGAAACTTTTTTTACGCGAGTTTTTTTTATGCGGCAAATTTTACCTCTATTTACGCGGGACTTTTTTTACGCGGTATTGATTTACGCAGCACTTTTTATAAGTGGTCAGATAGATTTCATTTTATATAATTTTTCATGGAATTTATTATATATCAGAGTAACGTAAATTCTTACTTGAACGTATAAAAGCACGATATAAATATATAAAAGGTTGATTGTTTTGAATTACAGTAGCGATAGTGACACCGAATAAAATGTATCTACTTTTGTTTTCTAAAACGTCATTATTTTTTTGTTAAGCTATGTGAAATAAATATGTGTTTCTACAACTTTACTAGCTTTTATTTCCAATATTTTTTCTATTGTACTGACAGACTCAATTTACGCGATTTTCATTCGCGTAAAACAAATCCACGTGGAACGGATACTCCACATAAATTGAGGGACGGGTGCATATATATATATATTATAACATCATTAAACCCATATCAATCCACTACTGGACGAAAGCCTCAATTAATGCTACCATTCACTGGTATTTGGTCATATTCACCACGCTGATTGGTGAAGATTTTTTTATTCGGGGTTTACTCCCTTATCTTCTCAACAGTTATTTTTTACAAGATGAGGTTATCGGCTTTCATGCTCAAACCTCGAAAATGAGGGACTCTCCGATTGGGAATCGAACGCAACCTCCCGCATGACACGAGGTGATGCAAACCACTGTGCTACCCAGTCGTTATATATATATATATATATATATATATATATATATATATATATATATATATATATAAAATAATCAAAAATATTTTTATTCACAATTCTTGTACACCAAATTAATTATAATTGAAAATAAGTCTCCGTATTAAATATTTCGTATATTCTTCAGTTTTGTAATAGAAAATTAAAAAGAAAATAATTGTATTTGCGCTACCTCATATAAAATGTCATATGTTTTCATTTTAAAGTTAAACGTCAAATAAAAAAAATTAATTATTTTATTAATCAAAAAGTAATTCATACATATAAGGGTCGTTTGATAAGTATGGTAAAAAGTAAGAAAAAATAAATTGAAAAATTTAATTTCATTAAACAATAAATAAATTTACCATACTTATCAATCGACTCTCGTATATGTACACAGTTTATGTCATACTATTAAATACACTTGAGAGTTTACGTCATTTTAAAGTAATTAATTTAGGATTTAAAGTATCAAAATAGAATGTATTTAATAGTAACAATATATAGCAATAACAATATGTGAGTTTAATTTAAGGAATCCGATAACAAAGTTCTAATGAAGAACAAGATTTTATTTCTTATTGTTTCATGTTTTCTATTTATATTTAAAATGACTTAACGAATAGTTTTCATAATAGGTTGTAACATAGTAAATATAGAATTTTTTTTCTTAAAAAGTAGAACGCTGTAAATAAATTTATAAGCTACTTTATTAATCATTATTATGATCCACTTACTCTATTACAATATTAAATCTAAAATCAAAGACAAATAGACATTTCTTGAAAAAGTCTCAATTTTTTGATAAAATGAACTCTTCAAAGAACATTTAATATAATATACAAGTGATTATAAAATAACTGAATGATGCTAAAAAGTTATTTAGAGAAAAACTGAGAAAATATAAAACAAATGCTGCTCAAAAAGGAAACTCAAAAAGTGTTTTTTTAATTATGTGTCCATTTTAATATGACTACCAAGTCTTTCACACATCGATCTTGTATTAAATTTTTCGCCATATACTCTAAATCATCTGAAGGATTATTTTTTCAACTACCTCAATTATTCTTGTCTTTAGCTGATTCCATGTTTTTGGCAGTAGAGGTACAATCATTGGGATTTTAACTAATTCACACAAGAATAAATCCATTAGAGTTAAGTCAGATGAATGCAGAAAAGATATGGAACCTTTTTGTCAAATTCAACAGTTTTGAAATTGCCTGTTCAAGAACAAAACAATTTCACTTTTAATAAAGAAGAGTGCTCTATCTTACTGAAAAAATAACATTTTATTTATCTTTAAGTAGTTGAGATACAAACCGAAGCTCCAGTAAATCACGGTAAATATTATTTATCTCAGAATTCCACGAAAAAAAGAAAAGCTCACAGGCTTTATTTTTTTTATACTTTCTACGAAATTTCTGTTGACCCGTTATTACAAATTCTGTAGAATGAAATGTGAGAACATAAAATGTTTTCTCTTGTCGAGTAGTCATTTTGTAAACAAATAATAAAACAGCTGTCATATATTTAATAACTGACTTGTCGCCATTGCCAACATTTAGAAAAAAATATCTGAGTTGCTTCTTCAAATGATATATGAAGTATCTATTCATGTCACTCATTTTCTGCAGAATAAATTTTTGAAGTCACTCAGATCTTTTATAATCATTCTGTATTACAATTAGAGTTAATTAAATATATATTATAATTTTATCTTTTGCTCAAAAAATAAAATTGTAGTAAATAATATTTTTTTGTGATTTTTTTTAAATGTAATATATTGTAGAATATTCATAAATAACTTGAAATATTGTAATATTACTAATTATTATTTTAATTTTTAATGCAAAATGTAGAAGAAGCGTAAAATTGTACATTCATTCAAAATACAAAAGTTATATTTTAAAGTATTTTTACAAGTACATTTTCACGATTATTCAGATTAGTTACAGTATTACTTAGTAATATAAATTACTTTCATTTAGTAGCTTATTTGAATGTTTAAACGTTACACGAATGAGATCCTACTGAACTTTAAAAATTGATGGTGTTAATATTAAAATGGAACAATATTTTATAAAATGAGTATTAAGATGTATAAACAAAATAAGTATGTCATTCAAATATGTAAAATTAATCAGCCTAAAAATTTGTGTATGTAAATTAAAAATATAATTCTGAAGTATATAACCATACAGACATATGAATCAAACCATCAATCAAGAAAATAATAATAAAAAAATTATCCAGTAAGAAGAAATAAAAACGATTTTTTTTAGATTTAATTCCAGACAAAATAAATTAAATTAAAAAATTAAAGTTATTTCACTGAATATATTAATAAGTTTTTTCAATGTATACAGATTTTTCAACTAGACTTTAGAATACAGGTAACTCCCGTATAACACGGCACTTCTATAACACGGTTTCGCTTTAACACGATTCGAGAATTGGGGAAAATCCTCATACAACACGGCAACTTAGAACACGGTTTCACTCTAACACGGTTTGAGAATTAGATAAATCCTCGTACAACGCTTAAAGTTTTTAAGAACAAAATTCGAAATTAGGAAAATCCCCGTACAACACGGAACGAAATAAGAGTTTTTAAGTACACAAGATATCTCATTGGAAATTTTTCATTTGAGCATGTGTATGTCGTATCAGATTTGCATGCAGAATTTTGAGATTTATTAAAATTTGAAATCCATTTTATTCGTGGAGTATTAAGTACATTTTAAAACTTTGTGTTTTTCTTTTTACTACTTTATACATAGATTAAAAATTTTCGGGTGTGTATAATTCAACCTTTTTCAGAAATGGTAATTATGTTTTTCATTTTTGTGAATTAATTTGTAGCCCTGAACTATGTCTGGCGGAAATAAATAAAATACCTTTACAAAAACATTTCATATCGCTAGAACAAAAATTACAGATTTTACTCTCAGCTAAAAGCAAGCAACCTAAAATATCAGATTTATTGTGAAATGTAGAGCATAGAACTCAAGATAATGCTGAAGAAAGTTCAGAGGATAAATATATCTTGCCAAAAAGAAAATCACCTCGGTGTTTATTAGTGATGACAAAGAAAACATTATTTAATACATATTAATATGTAATATTTTTGATGAAAATTGCTTCATATAAATATATTTCTTCTAATTATAAAAATATAATATATGTTCTTCTAATTTTTGAAACCTAATTCCCTATTTTGCATTAGTTCTTTGTTTCGTATAACACGGATTCGCATAACACAACATTTTTTTAGAACGTAACAACTGTGTTATATGGGGGTTACCTGTGTGTGTGTGTGTGTGTGTGTATATATATATATATATATATATATATATATATATATATATATATATAATGTGTGTATATGTGTGTTTACTAATAAGAATGTAAGTTCATTTCATATTTTTTTAATAACTTATTACAAATAATAATAAATACTAATAATTATTCACTGCTAGTTGCAATTTTCTTAAAAAAATATGAAAATTTTATCATTTACTGTAATATTTTTATTTATCAAGAAAATAAATTTCGAGCACTATTGAGAATGGGAGTAAATAGTTACATTAATATATATATATATATATATATATATATATATTAGTATAATAATAAAGTATATATGTGTATATGTGTGTGAAAAATAGTTAAAATATTTTGAAAAATATCCAAATATTTCAAATACTTATATTTATAAAATTTGGAACAAATGTCTCTTTAAAATAAAAAAATAGAGAAAAAAAAATAAAACAGCTAATTGGAAACATAAACAAGGCTCAAGAAATATGAGGACGAATACTACAATTTTAGAAAATGACTTTAATTTTACTGAAAGACAATTTAATCTTCTATTTATTTTTCTTATATAAAATGAATATATATATATATATATATATATATATATAGAAAAACAAATATAATGAAATTTTTTTGACAATTTATTATGACATATTTTTTGGCTGAATTCTTCTAATTTTCCACAATCATAAATATTTATGTTTGAATATATATGTATATGTGTGTGTATATATATATATATATATATATATATACACAAACAAGTGTGTGTGTGTTTGTATAGGCATGTACATACTTGCAAGTATTTTTCAAATCATTATAAAAAATTTAATAGATGAAAACAATAACTACAATACACCTGCTTATGACAGTAGACCAAACAAGAATACTTCCAATAAGGAACGAGACATTACTTTTCATTACTTTCCCTCGTCAAATCATTTGTGAAAGCCTTCACTGATAAAGCTAGTACTTTGAACAAACCACTGTCTTTGATAAAGATCAATAGTGATCAAAGATCAACGACCGACAACACAATTTCATCTTACAATTTAAACCTAATAAAAAGTACATCTGTCAGATAACGATTATGAATCACGTCCTGTTCCAATAGTTGTTTTTCAGAAAAAAAACTCTTTCGCCGAAATCATACAATACTGCATCACAATATTGATACGTATATTTAATTTAATCGAATCGTACGATAATATTATTGCCGTTATGACGTTCAATTAATTCTATTTGCCTCTTCTACAACTGCATGCATACGTCTATGTGTGTGTTTGTATGTGAGTATATATATATATGTATGTATATATATATATATATATATATATATATATGTATATGTATATGTGTGTGTGTGTTTGTGTGAAAACAAAGAATTTACATTCCCCACTCTGTGGTATTCACTGCTGCAACGTACTTACCTGATCAGCATTTCATTTAATTCATATCTGATCACTTTTACGACACAATTCAATTTGTTATCCTCACTGGTGCGTTCCAGAAATTCATACGCAGCAAAATCTCTGTTTTTATTATTTATACCAGCCTCATAACATGCCTCAATTCCAGGTAAAATGTTATCATTAATTTTTGTCAGAGAATGTTTTTTTTGTCTTACTTTATTTGTACAACGGTGAATACAAAAACAATAACAGAGATTACAGAAAATAATTTTTCCTTGAGTTAATAGAAGAGATTTTTAATATACGTATATACATGCATATACACTACCGAGACAAAGTCTGCGCACATCCATTCTATCTTTATCAATATCGCCTATAACAGAAAAACGCTATTGTTGATAACAAAGTAACTATTTTTTATTTTTTTCACGAAGACTTAAAAATTAAAAAATATCAACAAAACTTTTTAAATATCAATAAAGTAAAGAAAAATAACAAAACAGACGAATTTTAAAAAATTACGTCAGAAAAATCTGCGCATAGTTGCGTTTATCGTTTATTATCCTTAGAATTTTTAATTTCAGCATTACAATTGGTTAAGCGATTGTTGAAAATGCAATGCAGATTGTTATTCTTAACTTTAGTTTTTGTCAAAAAGGTAATACAAGTGAATATCATGGAAAATAAAATGTGTAATTTTAAAAAGAAGAAAATAAGTATATCAGAGCGAAAAATAATTATAAAATTATGGGAAGAAGAAAATAACTACCAAAATATTAAAACAATTTTAGGAAGACAGCATTCATCAATTTATAGAGTGAAAATAATTATTAAAACAACCGATATCATAACATCAAAGCCCCGTTGTGGCCACCATTAAAAGTTATCTGACAAGGAAAAACGTTATATCATAAATACAGTTAAGACTAATCTACGATTATTCACTTTTATAATTGCTGAAAGTATCCATGTACAATTTGATAAAAAAAATTGATGATACGATAAGGAAAACTCTAATAATTGCTGAGTACCGTAGTCGGATTGCAAGCCAGAATTCGTTCATTTCAAGAGTGAACAGAATTAAGCAAAATGAGCATGTAAATATGTGGGAGGACTTTTGGAAAAATATAATTGAGAGTAAATTTTATATATTTGCCATAAAAGAGCAAAATTTCATTTAGTGAAAACCTAATATAGCTTTAGATAAGAAAAATCTGTTTCTCACCGTAAAACATGGTGGTGATCGGGTGATGTTATGAATGTGTGTTAAGTAGCGACGTTGGTAATATCGAATTTATAATCAATAATAAATAAATTCGACTATCTCGATATTTTAAAGCGAAATTTAAAAGAAAATGTGGGAAAAATCTGATTAAGCCGTAAATTTTATTTCCAACAAGACAATTATCACAAACATACGACCAAAATTGTCAAGCTTCTGTACTCTATAATGCTCCAAAGCACTTGTATATGTTCCCACAATCTCCTGACCTAAATTCCATTGAAAATTTATGGAATTCACTTTAGCACAAAATTCGGAAATTTCGAAGAAATGTCGAAAACTACTATCATCTAAAAATGGGCTAAAATTAGTTCTGAAGAAACTGAAAGATTAATGCAATTTATGAAAAAAAGATTGGAAGATGTTTTCAATCGGAAAGGTTACTCAATATCATACTGAAAATAACATTTTAAGTCTTTTTTTTAGTTTTTAATTAGGTGTGCACGGACTTTTTCTGACGTAATTTTTTAAAATTTAATTTGTTTTGTTGTTTTTCTTTACTTTATTGATATTTAAAAAGTGTTTTATTGATGTTTTTTAATTTTTAAGACTTTGTAGGAAAATAAAAAATAGTTACTTTGTTATCAACAATAGTGATTTTATGTTATAGGCGATATTGATAAAGATAGAATGGGTTTGCGCAGACTTTGTCTCGGTAGCGTGTGTGTGTATATGTTTATATATATATATATATATATATATATATATATATATATATGTGTGTGTATATATATATATATATATATATATATATATATATATATATATATAGATAGATAGATAGATTATTTGAATTAGTTAATAATTGTCATTTTATCAAGCATCCTAAAATACTTACTGATCACGATGAAAATATTTTAATATATAAAATAAAAAAAATTCACATGATAATGTGGAAAAATTAACAGTAAAATATAACGAAAATTTTAATAACCAAATATCGGCCTCAACATCTAGTTTTAAAAAAACACGAGTATAACATGAGGATAGCACGGCGAAAACCATTTATAAATAAAATCAATCGTGCGAAGAGATTGAATTTTGAGAAAATATATATAAATAAAAATGATTCGTTCTGGAAACTAGTAACATTTTCAGACGAAAGTAAATTTAATATATACCGACCGGATGGATGAATTTTGTATATAAAAAAGAGAATATAGAACTTAAACTAAAAAATTTAAAGATTATATTTAAATATGGTGGGGATCTATTGAAGTTTAGGGTTGCATAGACAGTAATAGGATTGGAAAACTAATACTTAAAGACTGTATTATAGATAAAATAAAATGTGTGGACATTTAACATAAGTGGAAGTTTGCAAAAAAAATGAGGTTAAACTGGAATATTTATTACTTTCAACGGAACAACAATTATAAGCAAAATGAATATATTAATAAAATGTGGTTTGTATATAATACCCCTCATTTATTAGTCACACTTCACCAAAGCCTGGATATTAACCCATCGAACACCTACAGACTCAAATAAAATAAAAATTGAAAATTTCAAAATATAAAGTAAAAGTATGTTGAATATTAAAATTTTGGAAAATTTGAAACGAAATAGGTTTTGAAGTGACATCAAATTTAATTAATATTGAGTCATTCTTATAAGTAACGTGGTATTTTTTTACGAACACTAGTAGAGCAAAATCCTAATTTAACAATGGAAAAATTAACCAAGCAACTCCAATTAGTCTATTCAACGATTCATTGGAATCTGAAAACGATTGGTAAAGTTTATAAATTAGGTCAGTGGGTTCCTTACGAATTATTAGAGCTTAATCTGAAGCAACAAATAGACATCTGCACTTATTATATCTGTAGATTGGAAAATTATTCAATTTTCTAAATGTTTGTTAATCTTTAAATGCACGTGTATATGCATGTCTTCTAAAATATATTATATTATTACTGGTTTTAAAATACTTTTTCAAGTATTAAACGCATATAGTACATGGGATATAAATATCTTACTCGATACTATACACAGAATCCGACGAATAAATTGATATTAAAATATGAAATTATATTTTAATGTCAGTTTATCGAATAAATAAATTATCTATTTTATCAGAATAATGATTTATAATTATTTTTTAATGAACAATTAAATGGAAACATTTATTAAATATCGTTTATGAAATATTATAGAAATTTAAAGTCCAATGTAAATTAAAATATTTAACAATTTCTTTATGAAATCAAATAATTTTCATATAAAATATTATTTTTTAAAAAAAATCGTATTCCAATTTTATAACAAATATTTTAACATAAAAGCTCTAATGATACTGTCATTTTTGTATTATGGCTAATTCACTTTAATACTTACTTAGATTTATTTTAATACTTACTTAGATTTTATAAGATCGAGTTCTGATTTTGGTCCCAACCTAAATATCGGGTGGCCCAAATGAGATAAAGGATAATAAATAGAAGTAAGAAAGTAAACATATGTCTACACACATTTCTACGACTATATATGCACAATTACTAGTCAAATTGAGCATAAATTCTCCAAAATTCAAATATATATATATATTTATTTTAAATATATATATTTTCTGATGAAAAGTTAAAACATATTAATCATATTTTTTTACTATTTGTATATTCAGAAAAGACAATTATTATAATTTTATATGATAAGAATATAAACGTATACATACGTTGGAAAAAAGCAATTGACTTACTTGTTCAAAAGTTTGTTAAATATTTTGGATAATTTGTTTTGAGTCAAGTTAAATGTAAATAATTTCATTCAAATCTCTTTCATCGCATGATCTTTTCATATATGACATGTTGAGCTACATTTTAGCAAAATTAAAATTTAGGTTTTTTTATGAAACGATACAAAATGAACCTGTAAATATGTACACACAAGTTCTAAACAAGCGGAATGAACAATGAATTGAGAAAAGTGAAAAAATTATAAAAAAATAGTGCTTTAAAATATATTATGAAGTTAAAAGCGAATGTTGGAAAATTTGTCGATGTTGAAACAACTAGGACTTTATATATATATATATATATATATATATATATATATATATATATATATATACAGTTATAACTGCATGATAGAAAAACAAACATAAATCAACGCACAAGATTAAAGCGGTTTGAATATGCAAAACGATATAAAAACTACACATTTAATTTTTGAAAACATATAATTTTTGCATAAGAGAGCAGATTTAACATGTTTTTAATTCAATAAAAAAACAAATTATTTGGAGAAAATCCAATAATAGCTTAGACTCATAGAATCTTTAACCTACCATGAAATACAAGAGTGTATCAGTTATGGTGTAGAGATGTTTTTAAGCTTCTGGTGTTGGGAATTTACATTTTACAAACAGAATTATGAATAAAATAGAATATATTAATATTTTAAAGCCGAACTTAAAATACAGTACAATTCTCTTAGGAATCTCAAACAATTATATATTCTATTAAGATAACGATCACAAGCATAAAGTTTATATAATTGGAGAACGGCTACTATACAATTGCCTTAAAGTTCTGGTAACAACCCACAATCACCTAACATCAACCCTATTGAAAATTTCTTAGTAAAACTTAAACGTCGATTACACAAATATGAAATTATAAACACTAGGTTTAAAAAAGAAACGGAATATTAAGTAGGTAAATGAAAATCCAGAGATTATCAAAAAAAAAAAAAATAGTAGAAATAGTGCTCAATAGTTATCTGAAATAATCAGAAATAAGAGCTTTCCAATGAAATATTATTAATAATACTATCATATTTATCAAATGTATAAACTGAATTATCACGATAAACTTATATAAACACAAGCTTGAGATGATTTTATATTAATTTCGTATTATTGTGTCTTTTTGTTTCTGTTTATATATTAACACATTACGATCCGCAGTATTTCGTGCTAGACTTCATCTAGAGTCTGGCAAATTCCGCAAAAAAATGCACACAAATAACTTCTTCATAAAATCAATGTAATTCTTAAATCAATGAACATTTTTAAATTAAATTTCATAATGTCTATAAAAGGGCTTGATGCATAGATATATGTAAATATGATAGTGGTTTTCAATCTGTAATGAGTGTACTAGTGTGATAAATTATAAAAAAGAGATGCTTTATAATAAACATAGTTTATTATAAAAAAAACACTTTTTAGCATAAAAAAAACATCTAGAAGGGATATAAAAATAATAAATTACGTAAAGCATATATTATATACACAGAAGTTGTTAGGAAAAAAATAAGAGAATAAATTTCGATTTTATTCCAAAAAAACAGATCTTTACTAGGGATAGAGATTATTTTATTTAAAATATCTGAAATATTTTTCATAATTTTTGTAATTTACCAATATCTTTAATATATAAAACACCATCTTCTGATTGAATTAGAAAAAAATATAGCTTGTATATATATTTTTTGGCGTCAAAAGTTCATACAACAAAACACACGTTAACGCGTGAACGGACTTACAGTATTCCAACACGAAACACACATTTAGGCGTGGCCGGGTGATAATGTGTTAATAAAACTATCATATTTGTCAAATTTATGAATTGAATTATCATGATAAACTTATACAAATGCAAACATGAGATGATTTTATATTAATTTCGTATTATTGTGTTTTTTTGTTTGTGTTTCTATATTAATATTTAAAATCATTTGATGTTTAAAATTACACATTGTTATATATGTTTGCAAAAAAGAATCAATATAAATACATAACAATATATAATTGTTTTTTAATTTTTAACTTACTAGTGTACGAATATGTCTGTCATCATCATTATTATATCAGCTCATATCAGGTGATTATATATCAATGCTAGATGACAGCCGTATTAAATGTTACCATTCAGTGGTACTTGGTCACACTCACCACACTAAATAGGCAGGTTAGTGATTTTTTTTATTTAGAGTTTATTCTAATAGACAAGATGCCATCAACTTGGCTAAAGAGACTCATCGGTTTTTTTTCTCCAACCGAAAATCGAATACACTCTCTCACATAACAGAAATGTAAACCACTACGCCACTGATCAGTAATATATATATATATATGTGTGTGTGTGTGTGTGTGTAATTGTCAATAGTGCTATAAACTTTCAAAAAATCATTCATAACACTAGGATGTTGTTTATATTCGATATTGTTTTAAGCGTGATAGAAATTTAAATTGATTTCAATGTTAATTTATATCACTCCTAAAAAACATATATAAAATCAACATCTTACTTTTCTTTCTATTTAAAAAAGAATGTTTTTCCGCCACCATCTCTGCGTTAATGTGAATATTATATTTTTCATAATTTATTTACATTGTTAGATGTAAATTCGGAGGTTGACAAGCAAAGCAAGTAAGGAGCAGAGACCCTTTTTTTGAAAAGACACTATATGTTATATATAAAAATTATATTTTAGAAAATATAAGACAATCCATAAAAAAATATTAGTAATTGAATAAAAAACAAAGTAATTAGCATAACATTAACATTTTTATATTAAAATAGAGAGGTATGTATGTTATTTGTTGGCAAAATATTTTAACATAAATAATATCTACGGATTATTCATAAACTACTATTTAAATGATTTTAAATTGATTTATATTTTAAAAAAGAACCCATATTAATGTACATTTAGTTAAATAATAGAAATACATTTTCCACAAATATTAATTAAAAATAAACAGTTAGTCAAGAAAGTCTGTTTATCAAAAAATCTGACGAAAAGAATTATTAAATAATTAATTTTTGATTAACCAATATTTACAAATATTTTATTTTCATAACTGTTGAAATAAAATTATTGTTATATTTCAATAATTTTAGTGGAAATAATTGATTGCAGTACAGAAACTTAAACCAAAAAGTCTACTTACAACAACTAAAAGCTGTAAATTCCAAGAATAATTTTAAATGAATACTTTGTAGGATATTTTTTACGATAGATAACGTCCTATAAACGATTTTACATCGATTTTTTTAATATTAAAGTATAATTATTGCTAACTTTATTCCTTTTTTTCTATAATTGTTACTTTTAATATATTTTTGGATGTAATACGGTCTCTAATTCATCGTTCAAGAATTATGCATAAATTTCTTTAGAATTAAAATTGGGTGACTGGGGAGATACCTCGAGTTGTTTAAGAATATAGTACATCAGATATACTTTTACAATAATTGATTCCTAAGATTTAATTTATTAGCATTCTCAGGTAAATTGCTTTTAAAAATATTTAAATCCACAAATTTACTCATTGTAGATTCAATGAAATTCAATATTTCAACCCCAAAAGTCACCATACACCTTCAAACTATAACATCTTCACCAACACGCTTAATAATTAGAAGTGAATCCTTTTTTTTCATTATTCATCCGTTTTTCTCCACACCATCCTCAAAAAAATACAAAACTTGCTTTCATCTATAAAAAAAACTTTTATCAAAGAAATCATTAATATGTCAACATGTGTCTTGGCAACCTTTAAACGTTTTTTTTTTTATTCATATTTGAATCGAATGATTTTTTTGAATTGAACAACCAAAACACCATACATTTTTAAGGACAATTCTGCCGTTTCACGACAATCAGTTTTATCAAATGAGTCTTTGATTTTTTTACTACTTTATGAGCACTTATTTGAGGATTATTTCTAATTTTCTTTAAAATTTAATGTTGTTTGCGAACCGTGAATATTTTCGAGCGTCCGAAACTATGTTTAGAAACGACTGTTCCTATTGACTTAAAAAGTCCACCACAAGTTAAATCCACTAATATGATTTTCCAATGATTTCCTCAATTTCTTATAATGTTTAATTTAATAATCAATTTCTTAATTTCTACAGATTTTTTTTAAAAAAAATTCTTTGATTCACTATGACCCTCGATGATGCGACAATGTCAGTCCAATGACTATCTTTTAATATATTCTTTATTAAAATATAATAGTAGAACTAGCTATAATTTGTCTAGCAATTGTCTATAAACAATGAAAATTATAACCGAAAATTAATTTAGTTGTACCTATACGCATTTTTTTATTCGAATTTCTTGCATTGTTATCTAAAAACTTACGTTCAGACATGTACTGGATTTAATTACTTTTATTTACCATAAAATCATAGGATATTAATACCTTTGTTCACATTAAAATAACTATAAATTAATAATTATTTAATAACTAAATTAGACACTAAGCACAAATAAGTTGTATATATAAACACTTTTTTGACTGACTGTATTTTTAAAAATAACTAATTAAAATTTAAATATGAGAAGAAATAGTAATGCTTTAAATACAAATGACGCTATTATGTAAGAAAAATCAATACCATTCAAGACACAAAATAAATTATTTGTTGAAAAAATACACAACACATATTTTCTTACGAAAGTAAAAGTTTATTCTGAATCAATGAACTTTAAGTTCAAGTCAGACTATTTTTTTAATTTACAAAACTAAATCTAATCGATACAATGAAATCTTAAAAGAATGTACATACACAAATATAATTTATATACATATATATATATATATATATATATATATATATATATATATATAATATATATATATATATATATATATATATATAGGATGGGCCAAAAGTAAATTCCTAACAAATATAATTAGTATTTTTTTTATCATAAATTTTAAAAAAAATATTTTTACAGATTTATATACAAAGAAAACAACATTAAATATGATAAATATGCACTGCAAGAAAGAATTAAAATAGTGGTATTTCACCTTAAAATTCAGAGGAGTGTTTCGCAAACACAAATGAAAACTAGAAGATCTTACAATACTAGGGATTCGCCCTCTAGTGCAACCATCCACATAATAGTGCAAAAATTTGAAGATAAAAGGACAGTGGAAGATATCAGGAAATCAGACAGACAGAAATCTTCAAGGAGTAATGACAATATTGAGTCCATAAGGGTGAATATAGCGGAGGATCCAACAACTTTCATATCGGCAGATGCTTGAAAATTTTTTCATACCGAATCTTGGAGATGATGCTAAAGAAGTTTAGTTCCAACAGGATGGAGATACTGTTCAATCTGCCAGAATCACAATGAACCTCCTACATTCAATAATCGAATAATATCGAAAAATTCAAACTTTAAGTGGCCTTCAAGATCACCAGATTTGATGACTCCTGACTTTTTTCTTTGGGGATACCTAAAAGATAAGGCTTACGGTAATAAGCCGCAAACTTTAACAGATCTGAAGGAAAATATTCGAACCGAAATAGCAACAATATCAACATCAACATTATTATTTAATATCTTATTAATACTTTATTTTGGTCTATTTTTTTAACTAATAGGGGTACCGGATGAAAATGTCGTTTTTTGACATCGTCCTTTTCAATGGTCAGTTGTGTTTCGGCTGTCGATCTTTTAACACGTATTTCTTTTGCTATTGATTGGTGGACATCTAAAGCACAACTTTCAAAAGAAATTACATTTTTTTGCGCCCTATTTTAAATGGAAGGATTTGTGCCGGATAATCAATTTTTACGAAATTGCATGTTATACGAATTTCATCAAAAAAGTAATGCAACGACTACGACAAAAAAAATTGGGACATATACGGGGGCATATTGACTATTCGGCAGTGTCAGAGGTGGTTCAAACAATTTCGAAGTGGAAATTTTGACTTAAAAAATAAACCTCGAAGTGAGAGGGTAGTGAAAGTGGACAATGAGGTGTTACGCATTGAATTTGAAGCAAATCCGACCAAATCTATTTAACAAATAGCAGATACACTCGGATACTCTTGGTCTAGTGTGCAAGAACATTTAAAAATAATAGTCAAGATTCATAAACAAGGTGTGTGGATATCGCATCATTTAAGTGATGAAAGCAAAACTGTACGGGTTCGAATGTGTCAATAATTAATAAAAGTAGAGGAAAATTCAACATTTCTTCGACATCTTGTGACAGGGGATGAGAAGTGGGTTATGTACTCGAACCAATGTCGCAAAAAACAGTGGATTTCTAAAGGGCAGGTACCACTGGCAACGTCGAAACCGAACTTAACAGTCAAAAAGGTCCTTTTGTCTGTATGGTGGAATTGTAAAAGAATTATTTATTATGAAATTCTTAAATATGGCCAGACAATAACGGTACAGTTCTATTGTGATCAGCTGGAACGATTAAAAGAAACAATTCGTGTAAAAATACCTATAATTTTCAATAGAGGAAACATATTTTTTCAACACGATAATGCGAGACCTCATACAGCTAAAATTACACGAGATAAATTAATGGAATATGAATGGAATGTAATTATTCATCCACCATATTTACCCGATCTTGCTCCATCGGATTACCATTTATTTAGATCAATGCAGCACTTTTTATCCGACAAAAATTTTAAGAATATCGAAGAAGTGAAAACGAGTCTCGATGTCTATTTTTCATCCAAATCAAAAGATTTTCATGCAAATGGCATATTAAAATTACTAGAAAGATGGAAGACAGTTGTAGCTATCGAAGGAGAATATATAATTAATAATTGATATGGTAATATATATATGTATATTTTTTAAGTTAATTTTTTATTTAAAAAACGACATTTTCGTCCGGTACCTCAAATATTTTAAATTTATATCATAAATTTAGATTTAATTTAAGATCAATAAAATTTACTTTTCTTATATTTTGATATTTTAATTAAAAAAATAGGAAATAATTTTTCGCCCACTCTATGTATATATATATATATATATATATATATATATATATATGTGTGTGTGTGTGTGTGTGTGTGTGTGTATGTGTATGGATAGATGTGTTGTATGTTTATACTTCAATATATGTTTTATATTTGAACACAACATTACGGAACAATTATCAAATCATGCACGTATAAAGAGATCATTGTTCATCATCTCCTCGAATTCGTTATCATCCTGGTTACATTGAGAAGCCATAAAGATACAGTTTGGGCACGAACGTCCGGCCCATGAACAGGACGTATAGTGTTATATCGCATTGGCCGGGGTCAGAGGTCACGCATTCATGAAACGCTGACGTTGGAGTGTCTATGTGCAGATGTATGTGTGTACATATGTGTGTGTCTAATCTATATATGTGAGTATGTTTGTATGTATATACATATATATATATATATATATATATATATATATATATATATATATACATATACACATACACATACACACACACACACAACTTCAAACATATACATTTATGTTTGAATTATTTGTGTATGTGTGTATAGGCGAACATTTGGGAGAACGCGGGCAGTCGGGGTGTCTGAACTCCGTCTAGACGAACGTACACCCTCAGCATCCCCCTGCTGCTCGCCACGTAAAGAGTGCGACGCGATACTCCACGACGATGTCGTCTCATCTTGTCTTTCTCGTTTCAAACGTATGGCGTCGTGCCGTTCTTTCGATCTTCTGGCAGAGAGAACTCTAGCTATGTACGTCGAATATATAAATACATAGAATAAAATACACTGGCTTACTACGTTCGTCGTATTATGGGCGGTGAATGTCTTTAGATGTTCGTAACGATCTCGATATTGAGGGAATAGCATAGATGGCAGAAAAGTACGAAGCGAAGAGCAGTTAAAGAAAGTTTGACTTTTTTTAATCTATATCTGTTCGAAATTAGCCCTAGTGAACAATAAAAAAAATCGACAGTACATTAATCAACTTTTAAGATTAAATATACAACTTTGTATCTTCATACACTGTCTATACATTTATCTCCAGACTGAAGTAAGGATTGTTCTATACTAGAAATTATTAATTTCATTATCAGTGAAGAAAACAATCTGAATACAACTAAATTTGTCATTATTCATTATTTATATTACAATTATAATTACATTTTTTATTATCTATTAATTTATGTGATACAAATTTACTAAAACTTCACTTTATTGTAATAATAATAATTTTATTTGCGAAATATTTCAAATTTTTACTTATATATCGTTTTTTTACAGTCATCACAAACATTTCTCTATTCACTGCTGAAGAAGGCCTCTCTCTATACATCCCAATTCCAGCAATTAAGCACCTTTTTGTTCCATTCTACATCGATAATTTTTCCTGATATCTCTATTGCACTACAAATTTCTTACTAAGTCTTTAAGATAATTATTTCAAAACTGAGATCTATCACAAATTTCCTACGACTATAAACTAGTGTCTTAAAATTGTTATAGATAAATAGGTACCACGAATTGAACAAAAACTTAAAAATTGTGACGTTTTGAAATTCACTCTTCATTATCACTTAGAATCAGAAATTATCATTTCTTGAAACATATCGTTATATAATATTTGATGAAAAAAATTATTTATAATAATTAAAAATATATCTAAACAATGGATTAATGTCAAATAGTTCTTAAACGTGCATCTAATCTGTCATTTCACCTAGAAAATATTATAGTAAACATATGATAATCCAGCAAAGGAATTATTTATTATTTCTTTTTAAAGTAGGCGAAACAGTCAATGTGGAGAAATGTTGTAAACAAGACGAAACCATACGAAAAACCTAAACAAAAAATCAGAATCTACGTCGCAAATAACGATACAAAAATGTTCGCAGTCTGAATATGAATTCGTACGACATATATTTCAATTATCGTACATATTATCAATGGATTTTCATTTTTCAAAAAGCTAGAATTTATTTATATAGAATAAGTATTTATGAAATCAATACAATGTCATTTTAACCTTCAAAAAAATTAAGTATTTTTCAAGAAAGGAATATTTACAGAAATATTATCATAAAATGCAGAAAAACAGCGAAATTACAGAAAATTGGTCATGTTTTTACTAATAAAGTAACTTTAAATTTTGTATAACGCATTCTTTAATTTGTTCAAAATGTTATTATTTATATGGTTTACTCTAGTATAAAAGTTTATTTTTATATATATATATATATATATATATAAATAATGATTGTAGAAATATATATACCTATCCTCCGATTTACACAAAAGATCGATTCCTCAGAGAACCGTGTAAAACGAAATCGTGGATATTTATACGCAAAACCGTGTAAATCGAAAACAAACTAATATGTGCATAAATCAGTCATTTATTTCAACGGAAAATAAAAGTAAGATACCTTGAAAAACATAAAAATAACAGTCCATTCATAAAATGACAAATATATAAAGGTATAAGTATGTAATTCATTTTATGGAAACAAGAAATATAAGATCCTTAAAAAATTTAACCAAAAGTTTAATTACTGTCATCACTTTCATAGACTATTAATCTTTTCTACGAGACTTGGTAATGAAATCCGTAATTAACAATTGTGTTTGGTTTTTGGTTAAATCTTTATAGACCTCCTCATATTGAGTTAAGCATTTATTAATATCTCGCTGAAATCTGGATCGGAGAACGGAATTAAAAAATGACTGTAGAAATATGTATGCAGCCAAAATGTTCATTTTTATCAGTTTTCTTTTTAAATCCGTTATTTTGACAACCGTGTAAAAGCGAAATCGTGTAAAAAAAGTACCGTGGAAATAGAGGGATAGGTGTATACATATATACTCATTTACGTATATTATCATCAACAAGACACTAAATCTCAATATAAAAAACAAACAAAAAATGTATAAAATTTATAAATAGCAGAATTATTTCAAAGTACATTTGAAAAAATATATAAGTAATAACATTATATAAAATAAAAATTTATTAACCCATTCGCTACCGCGATCCCCAAATGGGGATTTAATTATTTTTTCACTTACAATAGGATTATATTAAATAAAATGTGTATTCGTTAAACTCAAATACCTTCTAGTTTTCAAAATTATTTTTTGTTTTAATGTTGCCTAACTTAAGTATTTGACATATAAATTTATAACCTATGCAATACAATGATGTTTTAATCTTTACATTGTTTTCTAGTGAACTTCTTATTCATATTTTTTGCTTTTTTGGCAGATTCGTGTGTGAGACTACTAACACATCCTTTCAGTTGAAAGCACAATAATATATAAGTAAATATAATATTTATTATAAAAAATATACTATAAAATATATTAATCTCCATTTGGGGCTCATGAAATGTACTATGATATAAAATTGATAATATTTAAGAATTTTAGTAATTCATAGTTTTTTTTACTTTTATGATTTTCGGGAGATTATGGCTGCTAAAAAATTTCTTAGTATTAAAAATATAGAAGAATTACTCGAAAGTGATGAACAATAGTTCCATAATTGCCATGGAAAAGAAAGAAAAGCTATTTAAAATTCGACGTGTGATTGACAAATTAAATTAAAATTTTAAAAAGTTCAGAATATTTGCTCAAAAGCTTTCAGTCAATGAGCAAATGATAAGATATTATGGACACTACTTTTTGAAACAATTTATTAGAGAAAAGCCAATCAGATTTGGTTTTAAACAATGGTCCATGAGCTGCTCTGAATCTGGGTATTGTTTTCATATGGATATTTATGAAGGAAAATGTGAAGAACAACAAGTTGTGAGTGGTGTAGGAGCCTCTGTAATAATGAAGATGACTTCTTTTCTGCAGTATCCATCAGAATATGAAATATTTTTCGACAACTTCTTTACCAGCTTTGAATTATTATTGAAAATGAAAGAAAGTAATATAAAGGCTACTGGAACAACACGGTATAATAGAATGAATAAGTGTCCCTTGAAATCTGATAACATAATGAAAAAAGGAGAACGTGGAGCATACGATTATTGTTATGATGAAAGTAATAACATTTTTGCATTGATTTGGAATGACAATAACTGCGTCAAAGTTCTGACAAATTATTTAGGACTACAATCTTTAGAAAAAGTGAAAAGATATTCTAAGAAAGAAAAGAAAGAGTGTCGAGTGGATAGACCAAACATTGTAGGGCAATATAAAAAATATATGGACGGGGTTGACAAGCTGGACTGGAATGTTCAAAAATATCGCATTAAATTTAGAGATAAGAAATGGTATTTTCCTCTTTTTATAAATGCCATTGTTGTTAACGCCCATGCTCTTCATACTGCTTCGAATGAAAACATCTCTTTATCAGACTTCAGACACAATATTGCAAGAACATATATGAAAAAAGTTACTCAGTTAATATGCCCAATGTAATATCGTACGATGCATAAACAATTCTTAGAATTATGATACACGCAAAAATGATAACATTTTTTTAGATACCTATGTATATATCTATATAAATATAAATACATATATATATATGTGTGTGTGTGTGTGTGTGTACATATACACCTATCCCCCGATTTACACAAAAGATCGATTCCTCAGAAAACCGTGTAAATCGAAATCGTGGATTTCTATACGCAAAATCGTGTAAATCGAAAACAAACTAAAATATGCATAATTCAGTCACTTATTTCAACGTAAAATAAAAGTAATATACCTTGAAAAATATAAAAATAACAATCCATTGATAAAATGACAAATCAATAAAAGTATCAATATGTAATTCATTTTATGGAACAATAAATATAAAATCTTTAAAAAATTTAACCAAAAGTTTAATTCCTGTTATCACTTTCATGAACTATTAATCTTTTCTACGAGACTTGGTAATAAAATCCGTAATTAACAATTGTGTTTGATTTTTGGTTAAATCTTTATAGACCTCCTCATATTGAGTTAAGCATTTATTAATATCTCGCTGGAATCAGCAGGAATTAAGCGTTGATTGCTTAATCTCGGTATATGACACTCCAGCATGTTTAACATAATTGAAGATTATTATTTTTTTCTAAGCATCCATAACTGCAAGAGATTCATCATTATCCATTTGTTCTAAAATATACCTGAAGGTTCGCTTGATGTACTGTGCCTTAAAAGTCGAAATTACCCCTTGATCTAACGGCTGCGATAAAGAAGTCGTATTCTTCGGTAGAAATACAACTTGCACATTACTGTTACCACAAGAATGGAACTAAAAAATGATTGGAAATATGTGCGCCAGTATTACCAAGCGATCGGAATTAAAAAATGACTAGAAATATGTATGCACCAAAAATGTTCATTTTTAATCAGTTTTTTTAAAATCTGTTATTTTAAAAACAGTGTAAAAACGAAATCGTGTAAAAAAATACCCTGTCAATCGATGGATAAGTATATATATATATATATATATATATATATATATATATATATATATATATATATATATATATATAGGAGAATGTTGTAATGCCCTTAAATGAGGCTCACAAAATCACTTTTTTCCGGCTCACAAAATCAAGTCCACTTAATGATGGCTTGAAAATAACGTATCCAATTTTATCAAATTTAAAGATCGACCTTCTAGAAGCCCTAATTTTAATTCGCTGGATTACAAATCTATTTTAGAAAGCACAGAATACTGTAAAAGCACTCAAGTACTATTTTTTTAAAAAATATCTCGCTGACGAAATGGCCAAATTTTTAATGAATGAAATTTGTGCTGTAATAGATAAATCGTCAAATCATCTTAATAGTAAAAACAAATAACGCTTTTGAAAAAAATACTTAATATTTTATTTTATAATTTAAAAAAGAATGTAAAGAAAGAGGTGAATTCTTTTTTCGTCTTCATAACAAAAACTATGTAATGTAATTTATAAGACTACTTTGTATAGATTATACTAGTTAAATAAGACAAAAATCATATAGGCAGTAAAAAATTATACTATTATACAAAAAAATTTAAATTATACAAGAAAATGTAGATTTCTGGTAGAATAAAATAATAAAGAACTACAAAATTTAATTCGCCGAAGGCATAAACATTTTCAGTACGTTTCTATATGTGCGAGGGTCTATACATGTTTATGTGTATGTGTGTGTGTGTGTGTGTGTGTGTATGTGTGTGTATATGTATATATATTATATATTTAAAAAATATAATGAGACATTAAATAAATATTAGTAAGATCTCAAGTTAAGAATTTATGATATCCAGATGGGAGAGTATAAAATAATTGAGAATTCAAGCAGTAACTGACAATTATGACACATTCTAAAAAAATCTGCATAGACGTTAGAATGTATGCTGCCGATGAGGTATTGTTATTATTAACATGTTTGTATCTCATTCTATTTCATTCTTATTTAATTATATGAACCTTTATAATGAATTAAATTACGAGAATAACTGTTCAAAAAAAATGTCACTATATTTCATATTTATTTGCTTACTGAACATCGAATCCTACATGTCTCACATTTCTAGTCTGAGAGCTCATCTCTTATGCACTTCATATGTAAATATGTGCATATATACTCATGTGAATGTACATAACACATACGTCATAAAATATTTTTATTTATTTGTATAATTTTTATAGATTCGAAATTAGTTTCCGTATTGTGACTGCATCGGACAAGTAGGCAAATTCGAATTATGTAAACTTTTGATAAGAAATAAAGATCAAATGATTTGTATGCTAAAAAAAATGATCAAAAAAAATATATCAAAATATATACGTTTTTAAGGGAAATAAAATAACTACTGATATATATATATATATATATATATATATATATATATATATATATATATATATATATATATGTAACCCCCGTATAACACGGCACTTCAATAACACGGTTTGAGAATTAGATAAATCCTCATACAACGTTTAAAGATTTTAAGAACAAAATTCGAAATTAGGGAAATCCTCGTACAACATGGAATGAAATAAGAGCTTTTAAGTACACAAGATATCTCATTGGAAATTTTTCATTTGAGCGTGTGTATGTCGTATCAGATTTACATGTAGAATTTAGAGATTTATTAAAATTTGAAATCCATTTTGTTCGTGGAGTATTAAAGTACATTTTAAAACTTTGTGTTTTTCTTTTTACTACATTATACAAAGATTAAAAATTTTCGGATGGGTATTATTCAACCTTTTTCAGAAATGGTAATTATGTTTTTCATTTTTGTGAATTAATTTGTAGCTCTGAACTATGTTTAGCGGAAATAAAAAAAATATCTTTACAAAGACATTTCATATCGCTAGAACAAAAATTACAGATTTTACTCTCAGCTAAAAGCAAGCAACCTAAAATATCAGATTTGTTGCGAAAAGTAAAGTATAGAACTCATGATAATGCTGAAGAAAGTTCAAAAGATGAGGATATCTTGTCAAAAAGAAAACGCCCTCGGTTAATGGTGCTTATTAGTGATGACGAAGAAAACATTATTTAATGCATATTAATATGTAATACTTTTGGTGAAAATTGCTTTAATAAATATATTTCTCCTAATTATAAAAATAGTATAGTGTTTTTTTAATTTTTGAAACCTAACTCCATTTTTTGCATTAGTTCTTTGTTTCGTATAACACAGATTCACATAACACAGAATTTTTTTGGAACGTAACAACCGTGTTATACGGGGGTTACCTGTATATATATATATATATATATATATATATATATATAATAAATAGAAAATAAAAAAACTTATTTCAACGAATCACACCATTAAAAATTTATAAAAATATTAAATAATTACTTTCATACAAATGAACTATCATTTCAGCACCACAAGGTATTATAAAACTATTCAATAGTTATTTATTGTTCACTTTCTTTAGTTATAAACTGATGTGCATTTCGATGACAATGCCATCATCATCAAAGCGCTGCTTAATTATAATTAAACTAGATTTTATACATACTCTGATGATGATAGCATTGACATTAAAATTAACTTCAGGTTATAATTAATAAAAGTGAAAAATAAATAATTATTGCACAGTTGTACAATTTGTTACGGTGTTAGGGTGATAGTTTATTTATGTAAAAGTGAATTCTCCACAATTCTAAAATAATTAATAATTACTGCTTGTTTATTTTATACAGTAAAACGTATTTAAATAACCATTTTAATGATAGTATGACCTCCGAAATATGTACCAGAGAATAAAGTAAACAATAAATGATTATAATTATTTGACGAGATTTGACTGAAAAACAATCTAGCGTCATAAAAATGTAATAACAAAAAATATTATAAATTAAAATCGATCATTCTAAATAGTCCTCTGCAGCAAGTACACGTTGCTGCTGATAACTTTCTCATTTCAAGAAAAAAATAATTAAAAACTATTAAAACATCTCATTAACTCCCTCAAAAAACATTTATAGATGAAATGAAACAGGGAAATAAAAATGAGAAGGGGTTATTTCAAAAGAAATTCTCATATTATAAAATCGAATATTCCTCGAAGGAAAAAGGTTTTGATCAATGCACATTCTACCTGTTCTCATTTATGGTAATGAAATATGTGTCTTAAATGTCAGAATAATTATTAATTCTTGATAACATAAAGAAGAATGGAAAGATGTTAGGAAAAACATGTGGAGATTTAAAGAGAATGAGTAGATTAGAAAGAAAACAAATGTTTAGTGCGTTATAGTAATAATAAAAAGTTTAAAATGGAAATGAGCCAATTATAGTAAGATAAAAAGACCATTGATGAACAAGAAAAAATATTGATTGGAAACCCTGAGATATGAAAAGACCTAAGAAAAGACACATGAGAGATGAGACAGAAACTTGAGAACATTTTCAGGAGTGGAATAGAAGATAAAAACATTAAATCGCATGAAGTGGAAAGTTTAGGAAGAGGCCTTCATCTAAAATGGATAAAAACTAATGATGATGACGATATTTGTACAAATACATTATAATATTAAATGTGATGAATATTTTTGACTTTTCAATATTTTTATACCATAAAAGGTTTTTCTTTAAACAGTAACTTTTTTCCCAGCTATATATTTGATAATTTTTAAAAGATATTTGAAACCAAAATTTTTTTAGATTTTACATGACATTTAAATATGAAAAAATGCATGGTTGCTTAAATTAACGTACAAACGTCCGGATATAAATTTATGATCTCAAATTGTTCCAAACCAAAGTGTTTAATAAATATTTGGTTTGGTCTCTAAATAACATTATAATTTAAATAAAATTTACATCTTAAGAGTTTTATAAGAAAGTTTCTATTAAGTCATCGATATTAAGGCGGAATATCGCTGTGACCGTTCAAAAAAGTGTATTTTTGCATTTGTATAGTATTTATAATACAAAAATACACCCGTCAAATTTTATAGAAAAATTAGTAAAAATGACTAAGACACAGATGACTGTCAAATATATCTCTCACGCTTACTCTTGACGACTACATCCACAAAAAAAAACCTCTACCTGACGAGGTTAACAAAGAAACATTCCTCATTTTTAAAAATTTGTCAAAAGACAAATTACGATACTTTAAACGCATTTTTCACAAAAGAATGTTTTACGACTCTACAAACTTTATTTCTCAGATGTTAAATATACGACAACTTGAAATTTACAAAAAATATCGATAACAAATATGTTTTTGTCGAGGATAGGTATTTCTTAATAATAATTTCATAAAGAAAAAAAATGTATTTGATATTTTTACGACGCAAAATTTGATTTTCAAGTTCACTGTCTTCATTTTTTTTTAAAAAAATGATGATTCAAAAAACCTCTATGCTTAATTGAACTCACAGACATACTATTTATAAATATTTTTGGTTTTTTCATTTTAGGTTATCATAGAAAAAGTAATCGTGTTCGTCAACAGATGAGAAAATCAAAGACATGTTCTACAAAGTCCACGATAAAATACGGAATTTCTAAGTTTTTTCGTTTCAAATCTGAAAATAATAAGATAAAAATAATGTAATATCATAAATAGAAATTTTCAAATTTTGAATTACAGTTCAAATTTTCTGAAAAATAAATTCGAAAATAACCATTTTTCCATCGATCATCGTGGTATTCACACGTAAGTATTACGAAAGCAATCAAAAAATAATACTTTTAAATAAATATTTCACACATGATCATTCACAAAATATGATAATATTCATTAGGCTATTTCGTAAAAAAATCCTAAATCAATTTTCTACATTTCAGTCCTTTAAAATGTATTCAACATGAAAAAAGTTTAATTGAATAATAGTTTATCCTTCTTACAGTACAAAAATAGTCATATATTTAAAATTAAAATGAAGAATTCAAACATATGATACATGAGATTGAGTTTTTTTTACAAATATTGATGTTTTAAATCAATAAATTCAATATTTTTTTAATCCCAACATCACTGTTTTCTACCTTAACATTGTTTAAGAATAAACAAAAAGTATTTACCGAGATAAATAAAAAATATGTTTTCCTATTTAAATCTACAAAAATACTATTCTGAATAGATTTTTTAAATATTGAACTGAAATCATAATTTTGAATATAATTAAAAAAATGTTGATTTTGAATATTTTACCAATCTTGTTAAATTAAATAATATGGAATTTATCATATTTGTAGTTATAAAAATAATACATAATCTAGATAATAACCTTGATAATACCTATGTATTTTACTAAAAAAAGTTACAACATTTTTAGAAGAACTTTAAAGATGTCAATACTTTATTCGTCTATAAAGATAAGTCTTTCGAAGTCGTTGTGAAAATCGACAAATACAAGTTTTGTGCGTTTATATCTATAATATATACGTATGTGTGTGTGTATATATATAAACATACATATGGAACGTAAGTGTACGAAAACGTATGCGTCTTATTTGCGAAGACATCGGCTCGTTGGCCGATATCGTCGAAGATGTGATCTCTCATTGCCAACAATAACGACAACAATGTCCGATAGGACGTCGCACGATCGTTCGACGCTGTCGTAGAAAATATATATACGCAACACGAAGGGCCTTTTGTAGCATAGCCCTTCCATAACACACATCAAGGGTCGTCTCTCGACGGCTCCCTTCCACACGTCGGCCGTGCGTCAGCCAACCCTACGCACCATTATCTAGCCTAGACCAGTCTAGGCCAATCGGATCATACCGAAGTGGGGGCTATGATTGCGGCGGTAGTTATTTTTAAATGGTTGACCGAATTAACGTTTTTCGTTGTGATTATATTTTATCAATGTCAAAGACGCGTGTGCGAATGTGTACAAGTGCGTGATGCACGGTTTCTCAACACTTCTTCATTAGATAATGAGACCGAGTCTATCGATGATCTGTGTGAATTTTATACTCACTACTGTTTGTTGTCGAAGCACTGATTTTCTTTTAATATTGCGTGATGGAAATGTAAATAATGAGAAATTCCAATTATCAATTTTCAATTTACAAGATTACAAATCGTTGTTTCACAAATTATCAAACAATGGCGTTTACAAAGAATTAAGAATGTGAACTTACAACATTTACATGTATATTGTTTAAAGATAGATAAAAGTATGTATATACTTACATATATAGAAACATACATACGCACGCATATATATATATATATATATATATATATATATATATATATATATATATATATATATATGGGATTTCAATAAGCGTTTCAGAAGTTTAAATGGAAATAAAACAAAAAGTATTTAATTAGATACTTATTTATTTACTTTTAATTTTTAAGCATATTCCATAGCATTAATGATGGAACACAATTTCACTCATATATAATCTTCAGACTTCACTTGACATAGTGCATTTGTTTAGTCCAGTTTTTAGTCACTATTTCACATAATTGTGGTCCAATTTCATGAATTACAAGTTCAATGTTTATTTTTAATACTTCTGTTGTTTGAGGTTTATCAGCATAAACCAATGATTTCACATAACCCCAAAGAAAATAATCCAATGGAGTTAGATAACATGATATTGGTGGTCAATTGATGGGATCATTTCGTGAAATAATGGACTCATTAAACTTTTGTTTCAATAAGTTTATTATTTCCATAGATGTATTGTTAAAACCACACATCGTGCAAACCATTTTCAATCATTTTTGGAAAAAAGATCATTAATGATGGTTTGGTAACGCATTCCATTTACTGTAACGTGATCTCCAGATTCATTTTGAAATTTTCACTAACAGAAGCAATATTAGCCTCACTTCTTGCATTTATTAGTCTTACAGGCACTGCTGTATCATGTAGAGTAAAATTGTTTTTAAATTTTTCAACAATTCGATAAATGGCAAGTTCACTTAGATGATTATGTTAAGTTTCACGTAGTACAAGATAAGTTTTACGAACCGAAATTGATTTTTATAATAATTTTTTACTATTTTTAAGCGTTGTTGAAGTGTTAAACGTTCCATGATAATTTTACAAACTATAATAAGTTAAAATGAGCTTAAAAAAATTCAAACATGATTGCTACCAGATGTCAAAGTTCTAACATTATTATTGAAAAACATTTTATTTATATATATATATATATATATATATATATATATATATATATATATATATATAAACACTAAAAAAAAAGGTTGCTACTGTTAATAATCTCTTTTTCGCTCTCTCTCTCTCTCTCTCTCTCTCTCTCTCTATATATATATATATATATATATATATATATATATATATATATAAATTATCGCGATTATAATCATCAGTTTTTCTCTATCTAATTCTAGATGAAAGGATTCTCCAAATTTTTTCACTTTCAGTGTTTACTTTTCATTTTACAGCCACATTTTTTTATATTTTATTCATATATATATTTTTTATATATATATATATATATATATATATATATATATATATATATATATATATATATATATATATATATATATATATACATGTGTGTGTGTGTGTGTGTGTGTGTGTGTGTGTGTGTGTGTATGTATAGTTGATATAAATAAATTACTAGACTTCACTTATTCTCCAACTTGATATAATATGGTAAGACTGGAGTTTTAGATAAAAATCTAACTTAATTATTGGTTGTAATTCAAAAACTGGATAAGTGAAATTATAAAATGAATAACTTAATATGAATTATGTACATTATATATCAATTTAAATAATAAACATTACAAATAAATATAATTTTAAAGTGATCATATTATAAGTAATAATTTAACTTAATAAACAAACGAATTTGAAAAATACAAATAAATAAATTTAAATTATTAAAAGAAAATATGTTACTATTATATAAATTCATATATGCTAAATAATTTTTATTAATCTATTTTGGAGATCACGTCTGAATTTTGTCATTTCAAAGTGAATGAAAAATTCTATTTTGGAGATCTTTATATAAATTCAATATATGCTAAATAATTTAATTCTCACTTTTCAATGAATTGCATATACACACATATACATACATACATGCTTAAATACACACACACACACACACACACACACACACACATATATATATATATATATATATATATATATATATATATATATAAAGTAAACATGTATATATTTTTCCAAGATTTCATGTTTCACTATCAAAATGAGCATTTTAATATAAAAATGTTTATCAAAATAACATTTTAATTAAAAATGTACAATACATGTTTATCAAAATAATTTTAATTAAATATATATATATATATATATATATATATATATATATATATATATATATATATATATATAATCAAGACTTCAAATTTCTGTATCAAAACAAGCATTTTAATATAAAGGTGTGCACATAGTAACTTTTATTAAAATATAAAATATAAACTGTACATCTATAAATACACCTATTTATAAAAAAAATAATAAATGCATTCCATAAAAAACTAAAACAAATGACAATTTTTAAATTTTCATTCAAAAAGCACCGACTTATTTCATGATTTTTTTTCATTTATTCAAACATTGAAAAAGAAGAAAAAAATGGTAAATAAATATTATAAAACATATTTACAGACTTACTCCGTATAATCAAAATAAATATTGAAAAATATGTAGCAGTATCATAATAACCATAATATAAATAATATTTGTTATTTATTGATTTGATGAAAATAATAAATATTATTTATACCAAATGACAATGAATCGTATAAAAATATCAAGAATACGAAAATTCAGTCAAAAGATTAATAGTTATAGCCTGTAAGTTCAAATAAAAAAATAAATTATTGAATACAAAGCTCATAATTGTTTATTTACTTTATTATTATTATTAGTTCATAAATAAATGAGGGTACTACGTAATATATTTATAAATGTAGACTCATTTCAAAACGATCATTTAAACAAATATGAACTGCTAACAAGACATACAAATTAAAAAATGCATACTCGTATATGTAATAGAATAGATGTATTCACAACATAATGACATTCAAGTTTCCACGTTTCTATGAAAAGTGCATACAATAAAGCATAGATCTATTATACGTATGGGAATATGTATACGCCTATGTGTATATATATATATATATATATATATATATATATATATATATATATATATATATATATATATATATGAGTACTCCTAATGGTCGAATAAAGAACCCTTTGCTATTCGAGGTGAACACGTGCAAATGTATTAGGTACAATTTTCCCTAGTATTTATAACGAATTTACGTTTATCTGACGTAGCATAAAAAAACTGCACTACATATACATATATACATATACATATACATACATACATACATACATACATACATACATACATACATACATATACATACATACATATATATATATATATATATATATATATATATATATACAAGGGTCGTTTGATAAGTATGGTAAAAAAGTAAGAAAAACTAAATTGAAAAATTTAATTAAACAAATTAATTAATTAAGTTAAACAATAAATAAATTTACCATACTTACCAAACGACCCTTGTATATACAGGATACCTCACATAGTACGGCTTCGATTAATACGGTTTCACTATAGTCCAGTTTGAAATTTCCAAAAAAAAAATATATACGCATGCGCACATTATACTCATCGCATGCGCAGTTCTATTTTGTGATCTTTTTTTTATTAATTTTCGATTCGTCACTCTAGAGGGGTCGGCAAACTAAGGCCTGAGAGCCAAATCCGGCCCACCGTCTGTTTTTAATTGGACCAGCGGGTTAATATTGTTTTTATATGAAAAAATTAAAAATAAATCAAATTAGGCGTTGCAACCACTGATATATATAAATGACAATTTGCAAACAACTTTACTGATAGGAAATACTAATTTCGAACTCCAGTATGATGAAATATTATCTCAGAAAAAACAATTACATTCCACGCATTAGTACAAAATTTAACCAGTTCTATAATACGTTTATTAATAAATGGAAATATTTTATTCCTTTTTTGTAAGTTTCAGTATGTGTATATAAATATTATGTAAAAATATCACTTTATAATAAAAAAATTGAACCTTTTTTTGTTGTTCTATGAGTAGAATTGCCCATATAAATATCTTCGAGTTTGTTACCTGGTCCGCCGAGCCTAAAAATTTTACGATCTGGCCCTTTCCCAAAAAAGTTTGCCGACGCCTGCTCTAGAATAAAGTCGATTTTTTGATAATTAAATTTTAATAACCTATTTGAAAATGAATTTAAAATGAATGTATAAACCCCCTGATTTTATTTTGTTGATATATATATATATATATATATATATATATATATATATATATATATATATATATATATAAACATTTTAATATATTACCCTTGTTTAATTTACTGAAAGACAGGAAAAATATTTGGGACCAATTAACGTTTTTTATATTTAGTTAATGTATCGATTAGTCCGATTTCAAATAGTACAGCAAATCAATGGAACCGATTAGCCGTACTATGCGAGACATTCCTGTGTATGTATGTATATATATATATATATATATATATATATATATATATATATATATATATATTGGGAGAGATCTTCGTCTAGCAGTAGATAGAAAAAAGCTGATGATTAATATATATATATATATATATATATATATATATATATATATAATACGAGGTCGTTTGATAAGTCCGTGTAAATTCCGAAAGATGGCACCACTGGTGCATATCGAGGTTATTTTTAATTAGTAGCACCTCTTGGAAGAACACACATCAAGTTTCAGCCATATCGGTCTATTCCTTTGTGTTTGACAATCGTTGGAATCAAGGAAATCGAGTGATTGTCAAATAATGGATGAAAAAGAATTTCGCGTGTTGATTAAACACTACTTCATTAAAGGCAAAACGCCTCAGGAGACTAAACAGAAGCTTGATAAACATTATGGTGACTCTGCACCTTCGATTAGTGCGGTTTATAAGTGGTTTCAAAATTTTCGGAGTGGCCATATGAGCACAAGAGACGCTGAACGTTCTGGACGCCCTGTTGAGGTCACCACTCCAGAAATCATTGATAAAATCCATGATATGGTGATGGATGACAGAAGAGTGAAAGTGTGTGAGATTACTAGTGCTGTAGGCATCTCTTGTGAACGGGTACATAATATTTTGCACCGACATTTGGACATGAAAAAGCTATCCGCCAGTGGGTGGTGCGCGATCACGATCGACCAAAAACGAGGTCGTGTGAAGTGTTGCAAGAACGGTTTGCAGCTGTTTCAGCGAAATCCGCAGGACTTTAAGCGTCGTTTCATCACTGTATATGAAACATGGATACATCACTACACTCCTGAGACCAAAGAGCAGTCTAAACAATGGGTTATCAAGGGGGAATCTGCTCCGAAAAAGGCGAAGACAATTCCTTCGGCCGGGAAGGTTATGGCGACTGTCTTTTGGGATTCGCAAGGAATAATCTTTATCGACTATTTGGAAAAGGGTAAAACCATTACAGGTGCATATTATTCATTGTTATTGGATCGTTTGAAAACCGAGTTGCAAGAAAAACGTCCCCGATTAGCCCACAAAAAGTCCTCTTTCATCACGACAACGCACCAGCTCACACCTCAGCAGTTGTGGCCGCAAAACTAATGGAAATAGGGTTCCAAATCGTTTCACATCCCCCCTATTCTCCAGACTTGGCTCCATCGGACTATTATTTGTTCCCTAATATGAAGAAATGGCTCGCGGGAAAAAGATTTTATTCCAACGAGGAGGTGATTGCAGGAACGAATGACTATTTTACAGACTTGGACAAATCCTATTATTCGGAAGGGATCAACAAACTAGAGCAGCGTTGGATGAAGTGTATAAGCCTAAAAGGAGACTATGTTGAAAAATAAAAACGATTTATTCAAAAAAATGAAGCAGTTTTTATTTTTACACGGACTTATCAAACAACCTCGTGTATATATATATATATATATATATATATATATATATATATATATATATATATATGCATGTGTGTGTGTGTATAAGTATGTGTGTGCACTTTATGTATGTATGTACAGAATGACTAATGTCATTTGTATTACTGAATATTACTTTACCAGTAATAGAAAATTATTTAATCTAAATATAAAAATCTTCATAGGAATAATTCCACTTTGTAGTGAATAAATTATGTAAGGGCAGCGCAGCAGACAAACACGACTTTTAACATGTCATATAAAATTATGGATGACTTATGTTAATGACCTTGTTTAAAACGTGCCTATCGATCAATCATCGACTCTAGCTTTTCTTAAAATACGTTAATAATAAAATTGCTCGTGCATACGTCCATACATCTGTACAATATTGTCTCGTCTGCTTGCCAAATTCTTATTCTGATACGAGGCGACGCACTGAATATTGATTAGCTTTTAATATATATGTTTTGCTATACATGTAGATTCTAAACAAAACCATTTATAAAATATGCGATTTAGCTAGTAAAATGTTTAAGATATTCGAAATGAATGATTCTACACGTGTAAAAATGATGAGTTTTTTATCTGGGTATTAATACACTGTCAGTAGAGGTTATTAAACGTTCGATATAATAGATTTGTTAATAGAAGATGACGTACGTGTGTGTAATAGCTGTACTGTACGTATCTAACCGCGAAACAGACTGTCATCTTTATTAAATTACACATACACACGTCTGTGAGTGTATGTATGTATGTAGAAAAAGAGAGAGAGAAGATGATACATAAAGATATGTATACAGTCCTACAACATTTAAATATTAACGCCATTTTAAACTAATTAATTTAAGAGTTAAAATATCAAAAGCCAATATAATTAATAATAACAATATATAATAATATACATGTTTAGGATAGCGAATCTTATAATAAGGGTTACAATAAAGAATAATACATTTCACTTCACTTCTTTTCTTTCACGTTTGCTTTTTATAGTTAAAATGTTTTTCAGAAGAATGCAATAGTTTTTATATTGGGTTGTATCTTAAAAAATGTAAGATTTTTTTTAAAATATAAAACACCATAAACAAAATTTGTAAGCTACTTCATTAATCAAAAAAAAATCTATTGATTTCACTATTTCATTTCAATTCAAAAACAAATATGCATTTATTCCATTATGCACAGGTCTTTCAATAAGGACGTTGAATCTTTAAAATTAAATAAAAAGAGTTATATATAAAATATGACGGTATCTTTATTGCGGATTAAAGAACATTCAATGCCATTATGTTTTAAAAATAACATCGTTCAAATGGCATCCACGGCTTCATTTGCAGGAGTCGATCCGAGATACCCAATTTTAGATAACTCTTCCACATAAATCAGGTTGGATTTCAACAATAGCTCGAATGACGTTGTTCCCCAGGTCGTCAATTGTTACTAGTTTTCTGGCATAGACTATAAAATAAAAAGTCTAAGGGCGTTAGGTCGCACGTTCTTGGCGACCATTTAACATCACTTCTTTTCAAAATAACTCGACCTGGAAACTTTTCCCTCAATAACACCATTGTGTCACCTGCTATGTGGCACAGAGCACCGTCTTGTTGGAACCACATGTTGTCTATGTTCATACAATCCAATTTGGGTCAAAAAAATCGGTTATCATATCTCGATACCTTTCGTCGTTGACAGTTACCACCTACCATTTTTCATTTCGAAAGACATATGACTCGATGACGTCACACAACCAAAATCCACACCAAACAATCAGTTTTTTTAAATGCAAAGGAAGCTCTTGGAACTGTTTGTTTGCTTCCTGGAACTGTTGTGTGGATTATCATTGTCCCAGATCCAATAATTTTGCTTGTTTACAAAGCTATTTAGCCAAAAATGCGCTTCGTTACTAAAGATGATTTTTTCACTAAAATTTGGCAAACAGAACTTGCATTTTTTTTGATAAATTTTAACAATTTCGACGCATTACTGAAGCGTGTAGTTTTCCATCATTAAATGGTAGTTATGACAGAATACTAATGTCACAGAATGACAGCGCTGTCACTTCAAACATAATCATGATCGGCTATCAAAGTTTAAGAATGGCTATTGAAAGACCCTGTATGTGTATTTGTATGTGTATGTGTATGTATATATATATATATATATATATATATAGTCCCTCACTTTCGAGGGTTGAGCATGAAGGCCGACAACCTCATCTTGTAAAAAAATAACTGCCGAAAAATTAAGGGAGTAAACTCTGAATAAAAAATCTTCGCCAATCCGCCTGGTCTACTAGTAAATGGTAGCATTCATTGAGACTTTCGTCCAGTAGTGGATTGATAAGGGCTTTATGATGTATGATGTGATATATATATATATCTATATATATATATATATATATATATATATATATATTAGTAACTATAAGCACTATAGCTTAATAAAACCCAGACTTCCCTATCTCTCCCTCTCTTTCTATCTCTCTTCATAAATATATATATATATATATATATATATATATATATATATATATATATATATATTATATCAAAAAATAATTATAAAAAAGATAAACAAAGTTAGGAACACCGGATTTGGGATCTGATTATATTTTTTAACAAGATAGGATTATCACTCCCATGTCCAATCCAATTTTGAAATTTGAGCCTTTTTGATGGGAGATTGAATGTAGTATCCCATATAACGGGAAAAGATGCAATATATATATATATATATATATATATATATATATATATAATAATAATAATACTTATAAACTCAACTAATAACTTAAAATAAATTTCCTTACATAAAATCATATACACTTTTCTTCACTTTTTTATAAGAAAATTTTTTTAAAAAAAACTTAATATATTTATGCTATTAAATATCAGACATTTTCACCAAAATTTAAAACAACATACAATAAATTATAAACTACTTTATTAATAAAAAAAGTGACCCATATGTATGTATAGAGTCCTGCATCATACCATTAAATGCACAAATTAAATATTAAATACAAAAATTGTCGCTCTTCTTAATTGACTAATTTAGGAGTTAAAGTATCTAAAACGAATATATTTCACAGTGTTAAAATGTTATGTTGTTGCATATGAAGTGACGGATTTCAAGTGTTGTGAAGTTGGTTAAAATAAAAACCACTGGCTAGAAATGTGAGTTGTCCTTATTATTACAGTATTATACTACAACTGTAAAGAATTATGAAATCATTTCTAATCCAGATTTTAAAATAAGCGAGGAGTTTAAAAAAAGTACGAAAATTATCCAAAAACGTATATTTTTTACGGGTTTAAATTTCGGTACAACACAGCGAAAGAAACCAAAAATATCAACAGAGAATTTGGATCTAACATAATAAACAAATGAACCGTATATAAATAGTTCAAAAAAATCAATTAGGAGATATGAACATTAAAAATGAGCTCCGAAAACGTCTAAGACCAGACATCGATAACGACGAACTGCGTATACTAATATAATCCAATTTCTGTAATCAATAAGAAAAATTAGACATGCACTTCTCGACAGTAATAAGCACTTGGAAAAGTTAAGAAGCTGAATAAATGGGTTATTCATGAACCCACTGAATGAAACATGACGTACCATTTAAAAAGTTTGCAATTTTTACTCGTCCAAAACAAAATTGAGTCATTTTAGAACAACGTAGTGACATGTAATAAAAATAGTTTATATATAACAATCATGAGAAATGAATACTAGCAAGGCTTTCAAATACGAACGACAATTAATTTGTTCTATATAATCAACAACTAAACAAAAAACGATATGTTGTATATATGACATGCTTCCTAGATGTGTATATCGTTGCTATTCTCCAATATATAACAATCATGAGAAATGAATACTAGCAAGGCTTTCAAATATATTCCGAAATCAAACTTTCAATCAAGGAAGATAATGGTGACTGTTGGTCTAAAACTGTCGTTATTTATTATCCATCCTTAAAATTTTGTTAAATACGAAATTTTCATTCACAGAAAACGTTTTAGAAAAGAAAAAAGTTTGGAGCTGTGTATAAACAGTGGAAGATATTACTATGGGATTGCTATAAGGGACTGAATAACTTTTAGGTAATGCAAATAATTGTTATTATAGAAAGTTTAATTTTTTGGTCAGCCCTCGTACTTATTGTTTAGAAATGAATCTAAACTTTCGAAAAGATAAAAATCCATTGGTGAAATGTCCAAGAAATAAGATGAATGCGATACTCATTCATATCATCATCGGTTACAGAGATTATTTCGTCTCTGGCCTCTGATAAATGGCAACTCAGTAGTCTTTCTTGTCAAAGCTTTTCGATAGTTGTTTTTTACAAGATGAGGACAAAAACGATAGAATTTGATTCACAAAAAAAAACACAAGAAAATATGATTTTATATAATAACAATATGTTTACCACTGAAAAAATTATGTATTTCATAAATACAACGAAATATATTAGAAAAAAACATTTAAAACACAAGACCTTTATAAAAGACTAACTTTTATCTCCAAACATAACCTTACTTTTGTATATTACTCACTATCAATCATATCTCATATTAAAATTCAATGGTCCTAGATCGAGATGAATTCGAGATCATGTTTCATCCCAGCTAATTTTATATCGAATATATTTTTTAAAAAATATCAGAGAATTTTAACCAAAAACATTTTTAAGGTATTGGGTTGAGTCATCAATAATTTCCGTTTTTTGTGTCAACTTTAATTTTTAAGAAAAAAATAACAGTTGCACTTCAATCAATTATATATTCACTATTATTTGCAATGAATTGTTGCCATTTGCTAAGTAGCTATCTATGCTTTTTGAATAGAACTCCAATTGTTTAGACTTTTAGAACCTGGTTCTCATTCGAGAAATTTGTACCCACCAAAGTGTTCTGCAGCGATTGAAAAAGATGCTAATCTGATGTTGTCAAGACTGGTGAGTATGGTAGGTGGGGAAGAACTAACCATCCAAGCTCCATTCCAATTTCTGTTGCTCTTGCTGTATGGGGTTTTGCGTTGTTATAGAGGAGAACAACATTTTTCCTATTGATAAGCGCAGGACGTTTTTTGATCAAACTTTGGTAATCATGCTGCAGTTATTGGATGTACAGTTTTGCATTTATTGTTTCATTCCGTTTTAAAAGCTCAAGAAGAATAATTCTACGACGATCCCACTACACACACACACACACATTATTTTTCTTTCATGAAGTTTAGCCTTTGAGTCCGTTTCTAGAGGCTTATCCTTATCAACCCACTGCTTTTTGGGTATAATTTTGTCGTATGTAATCCACTTTTCATTGCCAGTAATGATTTTATCCAGAAATAAGTCATTCCTCTGTCTTGAAAGAAGACTTGTTGCTATCGATAAACGATTTGCTTAGTTTCTTTCACTAAGAACGTGTGGAATCCAAACACCCATCTTGCTGACTTTTTCCAAGTGACAATTATGATGGACTGTAACGTATTTAACTTTTCTGCTAATCATCGGATGCTTTGGCGTGGATTGCAATCCACCAATGATTTTAAAGCTTCTTCATTGAAGTTCGAAGAACTTCCTGGTCTAGGTTCATATTTTAATGACACATCTCCGGAACAAAATTTTGCAAATCAGTTCCATATTTGCTAGTCAGTTACAACTCCTTCATCATACACACTGAATATTTTTCACTTATCTCCATAGCATTTTTCCTTTGCTTAAACTCGCATAATATTACATGGCGAATGTGCATTTTGAATCCTTCCATTTTAAAGCCAATAATTTATTATTTGAATACGATTTATAAACTATCATTGTCGTAACAAGACTGAGCATTACTCATTTAATTTAAACAAGTAAAAACTTGTCATATGTAGTGAGTCATTGGGATGAGTAATGAGTCATTTAAAGTTTCTCTCAATAAGAGAAATGATTTATGACTCAACCCAATGTATAAATAACTCACATAAAATTAAACACTGATATGTTCAATGAAATTATTTAAAAAAAACTATTTTTAGATTATAAAAATGATTAGGATTTATTATAAAAAATATCAGATCTGTTTCTTTATCCCTATATATCCGTTATTAGCAATATTTATTGTTTTTGGCCTTGAGACCATTATCTTTTATCTTTTCTAATCAACTTCAGCTTTGACCCTTTTCGATGTTATTCTGGGCTAAAGTGTATCATTTGATTCTTGAATTGATCTTATGTCAAGTTCATCAGGACAGACTTTTTTACCGAATTTCAGTGAAAATAACTGAAAAAAATATAAAACAACAGAACGTGTGTCAGATCAAAGAGAATAGCCTGACATAGAACATAAGACCTGATTTTTATTATCTTCAGAAAACGTACCTAAACAAATAAAATCTTTAGTACCTTCGATAGCAAAACTAATAATGATGTAGATGGCTGGAAAAATATTACATGTCGAAACGAGAATTATGCGAAAAAAATATAGCTTTTCTAAATTAAATGTAATAATAAATTGTAAAAAAATATAGACCTTGTAGATTTAATCAATCAGAATGTATCCACGTATTTTTTCTTGTTAAAATCACTAAATGGTAGAGATTTTTTTTGGAAAAGGGCACACACATTTTTGTATATATTATATCTGTAAACGAAATATCAAAGTAATGAAAAATAGGATAGAGCAAAGGGACAGCAGGAATCGTATTTACAGAACATAAAGCTGATATATGATATTGTAAAATAGATAAATCTAGCCTAGCCACACACAAATAGTGACAGTATAGGATTAATTAAACAAATAATAGATAAAAGAGATAATGACTGAATGACCTTGAATTTGTTCAACCTTGTGTATTGCCTAAAATAATATGTTTAAAAATGGAATTATAGAACATATGTATGACAATAGTATATAGGAGAAGATGTATAAACTAAAAACATATTACTCTAGCATAAAAATAAGAAACACACAAACGCAGCACATGCAGACATTTATATCATCTCAGACAGACCTCACAAACTGTTAAAATTTCAAATACTTTTAACCGAAAAGAAATATGCAATAGCAATATTTCAGTTTAGTTTTTTCAAAGGGATATGAATCCAATGCATGAGCCATACTCTAAGAAAACAACAAATATCATTCTTCACTTAAAAATTACATAATTTTCAAATACAGACAAATAATTAAATATAGATACACATTGCATATACGTAATAAAAAAAGTCGACCACTAGTAGCTGGAGATACATTAAATAAAATTTTTAAAAAATACACAATATTATGTAAATATTTTTAACTAAAAATTAGTCCAAATTTCATAACACAATTCCCTGATGATAAAGGCACTGCCGTTGAAATGCGCTTTAACTTATTTTATTATAAACAAACAAAGTAAGCAATAAATAATTATTGAACACTTTTTAATATATTGTAGTCTTGGGGATGATAATTTATTTGTGTGAAAGGAAATCAAAGTAATGAATCATTAATGGTTTCAATACAATCTGTTTTTGGAATTATTATAGATTTTATTGGTTGATAAAACAATGCAATCTAGTCAAAAATAATAGTTATATGAACGTATAAGAGTAATTATTTTATATTAAGAAGGAAAAATGAAAACTGTCCAGTAAATTTTAAACACAACAGTATATTTTAAAAGCAAATCTCTTAAAAAAGTTTAAATTAACAACAGTAAATATATATATATATATATATATATATATATATAAATAAGGGTCGTTTGATAAGTATGGTAAATTAATTTATTGTTTAATTTAATTAATTAATTAATTTAATTACATTTTTCAATTTTTTTTTACTTTTTAACCATACTTATCAAACGACCCTCGTGTATATATATATATATATATATATATATATATATATATATGTTTCCTGTGAAAAAGTAATTTTCTTAGATGAGATCAAAATTAATTTCTTTGATTCAAATAATACACAAGTCTGAAAAAACGAAATAAATAAGAAAAATGTAGTCCATACAGTCAAAGAAGATGGTAATTTTGTTATGTTATAAGAGCATATAACCGTAAATGACACTGAAAACACGGAATTTATAGATACAGCAATGGACAAAATGAATTATCTTCAAATTTTGAAAACAATTTGAAAAAAATTTCTTAAAAATTTTGAATATGCCTCGAAAGTTTATTTGCAATGAAATATTCGAAACATACTTCGTCTTTAACACTAGAACTACCAAGAGCGTCATTTTGACGATTTTCAAATTTCGTGTTTAAAAATTTCGATATGATTTATGTATTGTTCTAGAATTTTATGACGACTTTTAATGAAATATAAGAACAGTTAAATATTCCTATTCAATTTCCACTTAGCTACTTTAACTTCCATAATTAGTATGACCTATACCTATTTATACCAAGACCCGTCAAATTGACGACATTAGCAATCTCAAAATTTATAATAATTTATATTCAAGTGAATGTAAATACGTATTGATGTCCATCCTTGCATACACATATATCGCTTTCAGACATTTCCTGGAAAAATTTTAGGTACATTTTTCATATGAAAAATAGGTTGCAATCATTATCAGTTGTACTTCTAATGTGATAAAGTTCTTGGTGCAAAGTGTAATCTGTGAAAAGTCCAATCTGGGAAAAGAGTATGAACATATTTTTATTAAAAATTCAAATTTATTTCTTGTAAATCCTAGGCACAATGAAACGATTTACAGGAAGCAAAAAATTATTCGAAGAATTCAAAGAACTCACTGGTATAAATGAAGACAGTTCGGATACTAATTCAAGTAATAATGATTTAGACATATCTTGCGTGGAAAATAAAACTGATTTTTCAGACTCTGAAGAAGCTGAGGATGAAATTGAAGTACGAGATATTGAACAAAGTGAAGAAGATCAATATGAAAGTGAAGATTCAAGGAGTAAAGATGAAATTCCCCAAAATAGTCACAAACGCAGTAAGCGATTGCGAATATGTTCACATACTGAATCGGATAGCCAAACAGAAACCGAACCAAGACAGCAAAAAGACATTGCTGTCGACGGTACTGAATGGGAAGAATTATGGAATGGTTGTGTTGGTAGATTGCCATTACATACTATATTCAAGGATACTTCGGGCCTAACTGGTTATGCGAAGCGAAACATTATGCTTGGTAATGTTAGTAGTGTATTTCGGCTTATAATTGATAATAGAATTATGAGCCACATAAAAGCTTGCACTGAGCTACAGGCCAGAAACATTTTACAGAACGACTGGAAAATTACTATGGACGAATTATATGCTTTTATAGCCATTTTGTATGCTCGAGGAGCCTACGAAGCAAGAAACATGAAGTTATCGTATTTGTGGTCCAAAAAATGGAAACCTTCTTTCTTTTCCGAAACTATGAGTAGAAACAGATTTTCGGAAATTATGAGATTCATTCGTTTCTACAAAAAAAGCGAGAGGAGTGTTCGCTTACGAACTGACAAATATGTTTGTGTCAAGTGTTCATCACAGATAACATGTATTTGTAAAATATGTGATTCATAGTTATTCCATACAAATAAAATGTACTATAATATAAATGAAAATAGAAAGTGTTTTTGTTTGTTTTTTTTTGTATTAATAATTAATGAATTATTATATTAAGTGTTGTTTTTGTTAAATTATATTCTTTTATTTACATAAACTAAGTGAAAAGTTAAAATGAAAGCCATGATCAAAAATACGTCAATTTGACGAGTGCGGTAAAACTAGGTATATATTTAACATCGGTAGTTCTAGTGTTAATAAAAGAATGGATATTCAATGTATCAAAATTTTTGGATCATTCTACAATCCCCGGATTTAAATCCAAATGAGAATTTGTGTATTGAAATTAAAATGACGCTAAATAATAGAACTTAATGAAATAAAACTAAAAAGAAATAAAGGAAATATGGAAGAATATGGAACCTTTTAATAAAAATCTAATGGATTTAAAGTCAAGCTATAGATATATTATTAAAGCAAAGAACAGTCATAGAAAATATTATTTACTATTTAATTTTTGCATTTCTTTCATTTTGTGTGCACAATTTTGTGTTCTGAAAATTAATAAATTATATTTATTTTATTTAAATAATATAGTTTTATTTTTTGTTTTTATTATTTTCTCATTTTTTTGAAAATGATATAGAAATTTCACAAATTGGTGTCTTTTTTATTTGAAATAATCTTAGTGTCAATAGTTCACTAAAAATCTATACTTTCACACTGCATACTCAATTTTGTACTATATATGTATATATATATATATATATATATATATATATATATATATATATATATATATATATATATAGTATAAAACTTATTATTAAAAAAACAACACTAACTTTGTTCACGCTTGGTAACTAGTAAAAGTAATACATATTAGATTTGAAAAATTAGGTCTGCTATCAACTCTTAATCCCCACTCACTCAAACGTCGTGAAATCATTTGTGTGTTTATTCGACCAAATTAAAACGTACGCTGTTTAAACTTTTGATATTTTCTAGTGCATTTGTTTAATAACTTACTGGGCATTCGAAAAATTGTACGTAAAAATGTATATTAAGCAACAGTTCCTAGTCAAGTGGATAGATTTTTCATAGTTCGTACAGTTGATAATTAAAATAAATTTAGACCAAGATATTATTTAAACGATCATACGAGCGTGTAAAGAGGATAGTAAATAACCAAAAATATTCTTACTTATTTAAACGTATATATATATATATATATATATATATATATATATATATATATATATATATATATATTATGTGTATCGTTCTGCATATATGAATATAATAAATTCTTGAAGAGATCCAATCATTTTAACATCCGCCATATTTGAATACTGAATATAAAATAAATGTATGCGGCGAATAAATATCGTATATTTTCTTGTATCAGAACAACACTCCGCCTGTTGCATCACTCATGTCCTCCTACATACAGACTATCGGGAGAAAGTTGTTCAAATTTCGCAAGCATATCGAATAACGTATTATTGTACAGCTATCAAAGTAGTAAGCATCGCTTTTCATACTGGTTATTCGTCTTATTAATTTATTTATAATATGTATAGTTTGTTCATCGACAATAAAAAAATAGATAGATAACATTAGTAACGAAGAAATTATTGACAATTTTCCTAAAACTATCAAAGTTTATAAATATAGTTTTCTTTCAATATTACCAACATTGAATGTAAAAATTGTTAGTCGTATAACAAATTGTGAGAGACTGATATTTTGAAGACATTTTAACCGAGTCGAAATTATATTAGCGTTTGATTTTAAAAAGAAATACTCGTTAAATAAAAACATAGACTTTTCAAAAAATTAAGTAACAAAATCACATTAATATAACAAGAGTGTATATATATATATATATATATATATATATATATATATATATATATATATATATCAACATTATTACCATCATCCTCTTTCTATCCACTGCTGGATAAAGAATCCTCTCAAACCTCCCCTTAGACCAATCTAAAGTCATTCTTTTTCAGTTCATTCTAACACATTTTCTAATGTCTCTGTCCCATATATCCGTAGATATCTTCCTAGACTTTGTAAGAGAGAGAGAAAGATTTCCTATCAAAAATTTCTCTTGTCCATTGATGATCTTTTTTTTGTTATATGACTGACCAATTTTCATCTAAAACTTCTTACTCTTGGTATAACATCAGTATTTTTTTTCGATTCACTCGATTGTCTCTTTATCTCTACATGATACATACATATATACATACACATATACACACTCATATATAAATATTTAAATATATATATATATATATTTATATATATATATATATATATATATATATATATATATAGTAAATGGATAAGGGAACAAACAAAAGTAATTGATATAATAGAGCAAGTTAAATCGTTGAAATGGACATGGGCAGGACATATAGCGAGAAGAGAGGACAACAGATGGACGAAGATTGTTACGGAATAGAGACCAAGAGATAAAAAGAGACCTAAAGGAAGGCCACATCAAAGATGGAGAGATGAAATTGTGAAGTATTGTGGAGGCCAGGGCTGGATGAGATTGGCCAGCGACAGGAAAGAATGGAAGAGGCTCGGAAAACTCTTCTTATTTTAATTATGACATTCGACGAGGCTTTCGCCCAACAGTGGGCTGTCAGTAGTAGTAGTAGTAGTATATATATATACATATATATATATATATATATATATATATATATATATATATAAATATGATAATCTATGGCATTTATATTAATTACAACATTCCATAGTCCTAACAAACATATAACGCTTTTTATTTGTAAAAATTAATGTTATTTTCTCAATTATTTTTATTTTGTTAAAAGAATTTCGATGAAAAAATATAAAAATAATATGTTTTTATTCAAAACTATACAACAGATTATATTTTTGTTCAAAGTTAAAACAGTATAATTTAGGTCCGTATAATTTAGGTCAGTATAATTTAGGTTCTGTTAGATATATGTGTATGTGTGTGTGTATATGTATATGTATGTGTATATATATATATATATATATATATATATATATATATATTAAAAAATTAGCATTTCGTCAATGATTACATTATTTATAATTAAATTGTGTACAAGTTAGATGCTCGACACTTATACAATGGGATATAAACAAAATTATTAGTTGGATGAAGTATAATGATATGAAATTGAATCTTTCAAAAAGTATATTTATTTAATTTATCAATAGACACAATTTTATCAAATCATCCTACTCTATTGCCAGTAAATAGAAACTATACCGAAATAAAATGTTCATTTAAAAATAAAATCAAATAATTAGAAAAAATACAGTGATAATAATAATACCTGTTTAGTATCAATCAGATTCGACGGTAGTGATTCAACTCATAATTAAACTTTTGACTATTGAAAATGTGTCCTTTTCGCCTTTTCCTACAAAATAAAAAAAAAGAAATTAATGATTTCTTGTAATCTAAGTGTTACTGGTTGAAATGTTTTTTTTTAAAAAATGAAACAAATATATACATATACAATATATAAGATAAATAATATCAAATAAAAATATAAAAAATTAATATAACAACCTTTTGTGATAAAAATGTATTAAAATAAAGTAATATATTAGCGTTAATTAAACAAATTAAAATGCGGGAAAAACAATATAATATAAGATAGGCCAAATGAGAATGAAAAATAGTAAATAATAGTAAGCAAGTGAATATATATATAAATCTTTCAGTCTCATTTGGACCACCTTTATAAAGTACTTAACTGTTTGTCATTGTATTTATTTAAAAAAATAACGGATTTGAAATTACTATTTAGATTTTCATATGTAAAAAAAATAATTTTATAATAACAAAATAAGTGTACACAAATGAATTTTAACCCCAACACCACAATAATTTAAAGTGTTCAATAATCACTTATTGTTCACTTATTATTTATAATTATATAATCCGCAATTATATCGGCTGATGTATTTTGATGGCGACGCCATCATCGTCAGAGCCTTTCAAAGGCTCTATAAGTAATAAGTGAACAATAAGTGATTATTGGACACTTTAAATTATTGTGGTGTTGGGGTTAAAACTCATTTGTGTAAAGTGAATTAGCCACAGTTCCAAAACAACAAATAAAATAAGTGTAATTTTATTTCTTAATATATCATGACGACAAGCAAAAAATATATTAATTATTGTTAACAGGGTGGTATATTTCAAAGCATCTAGGAATATGTAATGTAACAAGACATTATTTGTACATCCATGTTGTTTCATTCCTTTTTATGCTTTCTGTACTCTCTTGTTAGATTTTTGATGATGGAAAAACAAGCTATAGAAAATATGACCATTGCTTAACTTGTAGTCTCAAGTTGTATCACCTTGTAATTGTCTTCTACATATTATATATTGTAATATGAAACAGTCAGACTATTTACTAGGTTTAGTGCAATATTTAAGCGAAAGTTTATAAAATCCTTTTTATTTTTATTACTGAAACCTTTCAGTTTACAATATGTCATAAACGAATTGAAAAATACCCTATCCATCATAAAAGAAAACATTTTTTTATAACATCTGACAATAAATCATTAATTATAGCCAATTGCAATTCAATTACAGTCAATTGCAAATCTTTTTCTTTTACTCAGTATTACTTAATTTTTTTAGTTGGGTGATTTTTTGAAAAATTAAAACAAAACTGCACACTTTTCGATAGAAAATATTCTTTCCGTCTATTCCAAACTTAATTATATTTTTTCCTTTATTATTTATTTAATCCTATAACCAGTGGTTCTTAACCTTTTCAGAATAACGGAACACTTACAATTTTACAAGATTTTTACGGAACACAGTCGTAAAATAAAACAGTATATATATATTTTTTATATTGCATAATAAATAAAAATCACATACATAACAGTTTACATATCATTCAATAGCAAATAACAATCAGTAAATAAAATTTAAAAAAAAGAAAATTTTCACAATTTAATTAATGAGATATTTGGGTCTGATGACTTTTACAAACGTTTTCAATATCTGGTCTTATGTGTGAAATAGCTACTCTCATTTTCTCTTTTATATTTGTCAGCCTTTCACGTTTCTTTGTATTAATATTCGTTAACGTTGAAAAACCAAGCTCACATAAGTACGATGTTGAAAATTGTAATAAAATTTTAATCGCTTTTTCAGAAATAGTTTTAAATTCGGTTTGAACAGAATTCCAAAATTCTTCAACTCTTATTTCAGAAAATTTCATTTTGAGAGTACGATCCGTTGACAACGTAATGAATTCTTCCTCCTCTTGTAACGAAAACTCATAAATTGATATGTTGACTGCAGAAAATGGATTTCGTATCCAATCATAATTTTCGATATTCAATGCGGAATTTTCAAATTTTAGCGGAACACTTTTTCTAAGTTCACAGAACACCAATTGTTCCGCGGAGCACCGGTTAAGAACCACTGCTCTAAACAATAATAATAAAAAACACAATTTTATATTTTCCAAGATTTGAAAATAATCCTTAAATGTTTTGAATATAATTAAATTCATCATGTTTTCATAACTACTATACAGTGTTAAATAATGTATTTTAATTCTGTGAAATTTCACTCTTTACATTATTCTATTTTCAATATACTGACTTTTCAATGTGTTTCTATACCATATTACCCCATAATTCTTAGCTCAATTCGAAGAATACATTCATTCATACACGTTTTACAAACTTTATATTTATTTGAAGTAAATACTTTACATATATCAATTCTAGATATGCTTCTGGTGGAAAACCCCAACTTCTAATATTACTTTATATATATATATATATATATATATATATATATATATATATATATATATAATAAATATATATACATGTGTGTGTGTGTGTAAATAGCGAGTCAAAATGATTCAATTAACCGATTCTGAGAATTTTTAAATCGCACCTAACATAATAAAACACACTTATCAATAATATATATGTTTTTTCTTCAATTATATATATATATATATATATATATATACTGAAACAATATATTACCAGAGTAGAAACATTTACTTCGACTTAATACATAGAATATTATTTCCATTGATTTTTTTTAATTACTCCATTAAAGCACACTACATACGAAAAATTATCTAATTTAAAAAAGTGCAAATACAGTATGCCAGGAAAAAACGAACTTTTATTTTCCCGCCAAAACTTGTAGCATTATTTTTGATCTAAAAGGTGGTATTTATGCAAATCTCTCTTCTCTACTAACTCTAGAAATTTGGTCAAAATATGACACAAATAATGGTAGTACTATTTGTGACATTGTCAGTAAGTGTTAATATTAACCTTTCTTTTAAAAATTGGTAAAACATTCACAAAAACACTTGAATTGATGTGTCAAGTTTACGGTGATGATTGTCGTGCACATAAATTTACATGTGGTATGAACGTTTTAAAAATTACAGAAAAAACATCAATGACGACTCAAGATCAGACTGTCCTAAAAACGTGACCAACAACGAATTCATTGAAAAAGTACAGAAAATTATTACTGTGGCTTGTGGAATGTATACCGAAGAGTTTAGCATATCTAAGGACCCAATTTATGAAAAATTAACAGAAAATTTGAACAAAATATAGGTTTGAGCTCAATTTGCGTTACACAAACTAACTGAAGATTTAGAGAAGGCACTCGTTGACCATTGAAAATACATCTTTAAAATGGCTAACAGAAATCCCAAATTTTTAGATTCTATTATTATTGGAGATGAGATGTGGTGCTTCAAATACGACTCAAAAACAAAACGCCAAAGTGTATCATGGAAATCATAGGTTCATTATTAATAATATTCATTTATTTTTAAAATTCAGAAGATACAATTCATAGAAAATTCATTCTAAAAGTTGAAATTGTCACTGACGAATAGTATTAAGGTATTATAGAGCATTTTAGCGAGGATATCAAAAATAAGGCCAAAATACCGAGAAACGAAAAGCTAGTACTTCACACAACACTCTTTCGTACGCAAATTTTTGACCAAGTGTACGTCATTCAACATATTCCATATTCGCCAGATCTATTATTATACAATTTTTTTTCCAAAAATGAAAATAACGATAAGAAGTGAAGCTGCACAAGCTACCAAGATGAGGGTCACCGAGGCTATCTTAAAAATAAACTTATTAAAATCCATACATGCGTTGTTTCAACGTTCCCAGTGTTATATGGCTGCAAATGGGACCTATTTTCAAAAATATCTGGCCTTTTAACAAAATATAAAATGTTTTCTTTTCATTCAAAAAGTTCAAATTCTTCTCCGACACACTGTGTATAATAAAAAAATAGCTCATGGACATCGTGCGAACAATATTAAATTAGTAATACATATTTAATAAATACTGTATTAATGTAATATTTCTGTATTACTATAATTAATAATAAAGCTGTAAAATGATGAATAGGAAATTTGATCAAAATAAACTTGAAGAGATAAAACTATACTATTAAAAAGTATTTTAAATTAAAATATTTCTTTTCAAAATAATCTCCTGGAATAATAACACGCTGCTTCCAATACTTTTTCCACTTTTAAAATCACTCCTTGTACTACTTTTTCCTTCACTGTGGCCAGCAGTGATTTGATAATACTGGAATAAAAAACATACTAAGCCATTTATACATTTTGTTGAGAGTAAGAACATAAGTTTAAAACTTTTCTTTTTTTCCAATATTTTTCTTAATGAATTACCCAATCATTTCATTTTTATTACATTAAATCATTGAATGATTTATTTATCTGATACAAACATTACGTGGCTGAATGAAATTTATTAAATCTTCAGGAACTACGACTAAATCTGTTTTTATTTCTTTAAATTGATCTTTTACAGAATCTACTAAATGCGTTCTAAAGTATGAAGTCCAAGAATGAATCATTTGTAAAAATATTAAGCAGCTGAATTGTTAAGTCTCTAGAAACTTAATCTGAAGGTTGTCATTTACAAAATCTACCACATAGGCTTTAAATTTACCCCAAACCAACAATATTTTTTTACTACTAATATATTAATAATGATGCTCTCTTACAAATATAGATCGACTCTAATATACGAATGGTATAAAAATATATAAAATTTCCATTGAAAATTTAAAAGTATACACGAGATCAAATTATATACAGTGTGTATGTGTGTATGTTAATACATACATACATATATATATATATATATATATATATATATATATATATATATATATATATATATATATATATAATCAGGATTATTTAAAAGGGGTGTAATATTTTTTCAAGTTTAAAAACCTTGTAATTATTTACCATAAAAATTATAAATACATTTACATTATATATATAAAAAAATAAAAAATAACAATAAAAATACTCAAAAAAGCATAATATACAGCACTGTATAACATAAAAGTATTTTAAAACACATACACATTCATAGTTAATAGAAGATCAAAGTTCATAAACAAAACTCAAACATAGCAAACCAACTGTTAAACCAAAGAAAATTTCTTTTAAAACAAGAAACTTTCAAAATTAAAAACAAACTTTTAAAAATTGACGTACACTTTAGGAAAAAACAACAAAAAAAATAGTCAATAAATTGTTGACTTTTGCAACTAACTAATTAATGTAAAACTTCGTTGCAATCAACTAAAATTTCTTGATGAACAATAAGTATTACTAGTCCATATTGGGTTAGTATGATGCCCTCGTATTTTCATGTTTTTATTCGATTGAAGGGTGTGTACACACACAAACACCCCCTTGATACACCACTAAATGTGTGTGTGTGTGTGTATGTATGTATGTATGTATATATATATATATATATATATATATATATATATGCACACATTAAGTTCAGATAAACTTAAAAAAAATATGAAATAAAGCAAATCAAATAATTGGTCTCATAATAAATTTTTGCAAGACAAACGTAATGTTCAATCAATTTTTAGATCAAAGAAAAATCAAACTAAAAGGACTAGAAATAAAAGAAGTTAAAACTATATATATTTGGAACTACTAATTAACACTAAAGGAACGTTGGTAGATGACATGGATAGGTGAATAAAAACGAGATGATGTCAATTCAAAAAAATTCCCATATTTCAAAGTCAAATATCTCTGTGTTTAAAAAAGAAAATTATTGATCAATGCATTCTACTAATTCACACTTATGACAGTGAAACATGGATCTTAAATTCCAGAGTAATTCTATGGTTCCAGACAATACAAAAAAACATAAAAAGAATCGTATTAACCCTTATCGGTCGTATGTCACCTCTGACGTGACATTACAACAATGCTCAGTCGTATGTCACGTGCGAGGTGACAAGACTGAACAAATAACAACATCCTTATTGCTGAATGTACACACTATATGTTTTTACAGTTTAATTCTTACTCGATAGCAGACAACACGTTCTGTCATATTTCAGCAATTATTTTACTTATAATATTTTATTTCTCCAAAAATGAATAAAGAAAACTATAGCAATATGGAAAGTAACAGTGATAGTTATAGTGAAATATGTGAAAATTTTGAATATTCGACAAGTGATTTTAATTCTTGTGATGAAGTTGCATATCTTGCAACCTCATTCTCAAGGGAAGCATAATGACTGCATTGTATGTTCCAATGGGAAGTTACCTGGAGGAAGAAAAACGACTATATACTTCTGTAAACTTGTAGCAAAAAACCATTCCTTCATGTAGGAAAATGTTTCCAAAAATACCACACATTGAAAAATATATATAATATTTAAACTTGAAGATTACACGTTTAATAAAATGTAAACATTTCAAGTGTAAATATAAATATTTTTATGCACAAAACTATTTTTTATATCAAATAACGTTAATTACTCTTCTCTTACAATAAGCACTCAAATATATTTCCGACCTAGCGGAAAGTTAAGTACAAAATGCTAACGTCCGATAAGGGTTAAGAATAATATGTAGAGATACAAAGAAAACCGAACGAGTCAGAAAGAAAGCGAAAGTTAAGGATGTTATAGCAAAAATAATAAGTTCGAAATGAAAATAGATTAATCATATAGCAAAAAAAAACTACTAATTGACGAGAGAAATTATTAATTAGGAATCGACTAGATATATAAAAAAAATCTAGGAAGAGACTTACAGATAGATAAGATAGAGACAAAAAAATTCCTAAAACAAAAAAAAAAACCCGAAACGAAATTTTTTGAACTACATTTGGCACTTTTTAATTTTCACTGCATCCATACCCACTACTTTACAAATGTTTTCGACTGTTATTATTGTATTATGACCAAGTTAGAACTCATAATGCATAATGTAGCGTAACTGAGTTTCCTTTATCTCCACTGCCATTGTTTATTTGGGGTTGAAAATGTTAAAAATATATATAATGGGTTTAGAAAGAGCACCACCGACACAAGCACTGCTGATGAACACCGAAAGAATACTGAAAATATCTCTAGTTTACAAAAAGTTATGAATTTTAACTGATGTTAAAAAAACGCAGACTTAGGTGACAACCTCAAATATATATGTATATATATATATATATATATATATATATATTTTATATATATATATATATATATACAAAATACATGAGTGTATATGTATAAATCCATATTTGTGTAACGTTAAAACATATAAAATAGATATCTAGAAGAAATTTAAATGAACGCATCGATTAAATGAAAACTGATTCGTCTCATATCGTTTTCGCGCTCTTTTTCTACGAGACACGCCTTCCTGTATGCGCACTACTGGCCTTTGGAATAAATTATTTCTCACTGTCGTGTTGAATTCCTAATGTCACATAAAATTTAATGCAGTGTAGAAAATATACACACTCGATATTGGAATACCAGACAGATCAGGACTAGTCGAAACTGGTCAAGCTATATAGATTATTATTATTTTACACAGGCAGACATGATGTAAATACATAATCTATGATAGATGAATGTGGACATATGTACGTATCTCTCTATATACATATACATACATATATGCATAGAACAACGCTTTTATACCTACATATATGTATACATATATCTAGGTATATACATAAGTATATATATATATATATATATATATATATATATATATATATATATATATATATATATATATATATATATACACGATAGAAAAATATGAAAACTATCTAAATAATTAAACGTGTACATATAAAACAATTTATTCACTGCCTTATGTGTGTCCGCAATACTTTTTTATAAATAATATAATTGTGAACTCAGACAAATCTCTATGGAAATTAATTTCACTAACAATGAATTTATTACTTTTAATATTACTGTATTTAGAGAACTAGAAGACATTTATAGAAGTTTATAAATTATATTTAAATTTTAGTTATAAAAACTAGAAACAATTTTCAATAGACTATTAATAAATTCAAAAGTCAATTATTACATACTTATACTTGTAACAAACTAGTAACTATTTTTTTTATTAAAAACATAATTTTATATAAACCACATATTTTTTAGTCATTAATTATTTTTATATAAGAAAATTACTCATTTCAACAACATAAGATTCTATAAAAAGTGTATTATCAAATCTAGATTTTATAACACTACTCTATGATGATAACATCGTGACAACTGAAATGTACAACAAAAGACAAAGTGAACAATAAGTAAGTTTTTAAGAAAAGAATTAATTAATTGCAATACTAAGTAAATAGATATATTTAAAAATGTTTCAGAATAATATTTTCTAAATAAAAAATAATGTTACAAAATTAAGTATAATTATGTAATATATATATATATATATATATATATATATATATATATATATATATATATATATATATATATATTAAATTACAAATCACTAACATCAATTATCTTAACAATCTGAAAACCATAACCATCTATCAATGAAATTATGTCACAGATAACATTTCACTTTAAATACATTAATAAATTGTTGAAAGATTCATAGACTATCTTATCTAAAAACACATTTTCAAGTGTTAATAACAAATAATTCTTAGATTTTTGATATAAGCTTATATATACGAGGGTCGTTTGATAAGTATGGTAAATTTATTTGTTTAATTTAATTAATTTTTTCTATTTAGTTTTTCTTCCTTTTTTACCATACTTATCAAACGACCCTCGTATGTATATATATATATATATATATATATATATATATATATGAATTAGATAAAGCAAAAAAAAATGTGTCTTATGATGAACCTTTATAAGACAAAAGTATTATTTAATGAATTTCAGATTAAAAAAGAATTAAAATAAAAAGAAATATATAACAAGTTGTAAATTATGTATATCTAGAAAAATTCATTAATACTAAAAGAAGATTTATAAATGAAGTGATCAGGAGAATAAAAATAAGATGGTGTCAATTTGGAAAAAGTCGAATATCCCTCTATGTTCAAAGAGAAACATTTTTGATTAATGCATCCTACCAGTTCTCACTTATGGCAATGCAATATAGGCCTTGAATGTTTTAATAATTCAGTAATTCTAGGCAACATAAAGAGACATAGAAAAATGCTTGTTACAATAACACAGACATAGAAAGACAACTAAGTGGATCATAAAGAAAACAAAAGTTATGAATGTTAGCAAAAATGAGGAGTTTGAACTGTAAATGAGACAATCATATAGCAAGAAGAGAAGAACAGCGATGCACAAGAAAAAATATTAATTAGGAACCTTTAGATACATTTTTATTTAAATAAATAATTTTTATTTAGATAAATTTTTAAATATTTTTTTTAGATAAATTCAAATCAAAGAAAAGATGCCAAAAATAGATGAGACAGAAACATAAGAAAATTTGGTAAAACGGAACGGAAGAGAAAGTTGTCAATTAGTTCTCCAGGCTGACCATGACACTCATTCTCAAAATGAGTTTTTTCAAAACTACATTTGACGAATTAACGTCAATTAAATCAAATACTCAATTATATTTTGAGCTGTGTTCTATCCAATATAACTAAATTTAAATTATAACAAAAAATTATGTGAATATAAGTTTGATCCAAATAAAATAATCATAATATTTAAAAAAAATAAGAAAAAGATATTTAGCCAAGCCTAATCAATTAGTTATAACTTATTATGCAAGAAGTAATATTTTTCGTCACTTTGATCCAGTCAAAATACAACGAATTTTTCAAGATCATAAAATCGTTCATTTCAAATTAACAAATATATATATATATATATATTATAATTCATTGAATAATAAACTTTATCAAATAATTTAAAATATTATATGCAATATAAAATAAATAGTATTATTTAATAAAATACATAATATAAGTTTGTTAAAAATTTAAAATTATTAATTTACTTCAAGTGCAAAATAGCCTACGTCAGAAGATCTTTTAAATATAATCTTAAAGAATATAATTGAAATTTTATTCATACATCATAACATAAATACGCTTCTTATTTTACATTCCAAAATCACATTGTTAGAAGTCAATTGATTAGATATAGAATTTTTTGTAATAGGCGTTAGAATAAAATTTTATATCGTGTAAGATTATGAAAAAAAAGTGAGATTAAATCAATTGACTTTTTATTACAAATCAGTGATTAGAAAAATATAATTACTTATTTTAATTAAAAACATACTTATTTTTTAAAATTTAAAACAGTTCTAATTTAATATTGTATTTTTTTAATTTAAAAAATGTTCTGAAAAAATACAATGGAATTTATAAAAAAATGATAGAGATATTAATATATATGTGTGCATATATATATATATATACATAAAATCTACTAAAACAGATTGAGACAAGGATGTCAATTACTAGCGCTATTATTCATATTATTATATTTATGAATTTGTAACAATCACAAGAAAGAACTGAACATTGAATGTTCCAAATCTAAACTTAATAAAATAAGAAATTATCTATAACCTTTAAATTACAATATTTTAAACATATCAACAGCAGCATCTTTATATTCATCTTCTTCCAAAATTTTCCACTTAGAATAATTCAACGTTTTTTTCTTCTATTTCACAACAACAAATTTTCGTACTTTTCTATTCCATCTATATATGGATTTCTTTCTAATTTGCCAAATTATCTTGACAATGTAGAAATACATGTACTTAATATTAATGGTAAGAATAGTGTAAATACTGTACTATCTACAAATGAAATATCCTTCTAGCACGAAAATAGTGAGATTAGAAAGATATGCAATTAGATTTTTTTAAAAAATAGAGGATAATAATTTAAATGTCAATGTCAAAAAGACAAAATTAGAATGTTCAGTCAAAAACACAAAAATATTTAATAGCAAAAAAATAATACAATGATATAAAACGAACAAAAAATGCAAATATTTAGAAGTATACCTATGTAGTTCTAGAAAATGAAATCTATAACAAAAGATGATAATCAGCTAAAATAAGAAAGCCTTATAATGTAACTAAATAACATACATACACACTTCAATACATACACACATACATACATGCATACATTATATATATATATATATATATATATATATATATATATATATATATATATTATATATATGAAGCCGAAAAGAAATACTATTCACTTAAAAGAAAATAACACGTCGAAGACATCAAAAAATTAATATAAATGACTTATACATCATTTTCTATATTTAGTACTATAATAAAATTCTATTTTAACACAAACGAATCACTCATCTTTAACTTTACAAGATTTTATAAAAATGTTGAACAATTACTTATCGTTTACTTTATTCGCTGATGCACATTTCAACGGCAGTATCATCATCGTCAGATTACTGTTTTGTTAAGTCTAGATAAATTCTATAATCCAATATTATGATGATAAAGCATGGCAATCGAAATGCAAATCAACGAATAAAATAAACGACAAATGAATACTGGACACTTTTAAAAATTCTATTAAATTAATTTGTATTCATTAAATATTTATAAATGTTGTGTAGAAATTAAGATATATACGAGGGTCGTTTAATAAGTATGGTAAATTTATTTATTGTTTAATTTAATTAATTAATTGATTTAATTAAATTTTTCAATTTAATTATTTTTACCATACTTATCAAACGATCCTCGTATTGATATATTAATGTTAATTTTTATAAAAAAATACCTAACAATATATGTACAATATATAAGTACACACACATACAAATATATATATATATATATATATATATATATATATATATATATATATATATATATATATGGTCATTAAAATACTTAAACGCCTTGATTTGCGTTTTATTAAAAATAAACATGCGTATAGGATGGTTTATAGGGAAATATGTGTATAGTTTCTTTTTAATAAAAATAATCTAAAAAACTATGGAAAAATGTATGCTGAAATTATTTAAATAAATACATATTGTCCTCTCTCTTTAACACACACACACATATATGTATATATATATATATATATATATATATATATATATATATATATATATATATATATATATATATATACATGTACATAAATTTAATTATATATTTAAAAGTACCGTACCAGATAAAACTTCAACATTTTTAATTTTAAAAATAACATTTTTTGACCTACATTAATAAATATGATTTAATAAGAAGATTAAAATTTTAAAACGCTCTATCACTGCCTACAAGTTTAAGCAAAACTGTGTACAATGCACTACAAAGAGACAGATCGAAAGAGATGTTGTAATTGCGACGTTAACACATTGACTGCCATATCATTTTTTCCGTACGATTATTATATAGAAATCATTACAAAAAACTTATATTACACCTGCTATTAAATCTTTAAAAGTGAATATATTATTGTAACAATTATACAAACTGACAACTTAGTATAAAATAAAGAAAATGGTTGAACACATTCGTTTATAATTTATATAAAATATGAGATTTTAAAAAAAATACGTTGTTCTCTGTTGTTTACCACTGAATCATTATTTTTAAACTTCTTGAATTTTGTAACTTCCTGTAGGACTATCTCACAAAGTTATGCTAATGGAGATCAAGAGATTTTAATTTAATTTTAACATTATCAGTAGTATATATCATCAGTAGCAATATATGTTTAGCTGCTGAGTAAACACCTCTCACAAAACCTTCCACTTCGACTAATCTATGCTTTTCTCTTCCATTCCATTCTAACAAATTTTCGTGTCTCTTTCCCATTATCCACCGATCTTTTCTTGAGCCTTTTTATATCCCTCAATTCTATAATTTGTCTTATCTATCAACCATCTTATTCAATTATATATAATGTTTAAAATTTTATTTGCGAACATGATACAAGTCAGTCAAATAAAACAAACATTTAATCTTTATGGATAAAAAACTTACAATTTGTTACCAATAGTTATCTTACAACATAAATAAATAATTTATTGAACAAGAATGAAAAAAATTATTCTAATAAAAACATATGAAGTATTTGAACCCACTATTCACATTTTTTGATTTATTTAGTAATAATAATACGCCTGCAAAGGATTGCAAGTCCGCTGACAAGAATTTTCATTTTAAAGTAACTTTTATTATATTTTACCCCCTTTAATCTAATTTATGAACGCCTTAACTAAGAAATGTGATGTTTTAAAAATACAAAATTGAAGAGCATTCAGAATCCAGACGTTTCTATCAAAGGTTGAATTTTCCGTGTGTTTTTTTTTATTTCCTCATTTAATTTTCACCGAGTAAAATATAGGTAAAAAATACTCAAATGGCAAGAATTTTAAACATAAACTAAAATCAGGTAAGAACAATAAAAGAACTTAAATTGATACAATTATCTAAACAATTTTACACGAATAAATCCAAATCTGAAGAACACAACATTTTTTGAATATAAACAATGTGTATTGCTCAATTTATTCGATGATAAGCATTTCGATGACCATGTTGTCACAAAAATACAGAATATGAATACAATATAAATAATAAAGACATGACCTTGGAAATATTTATAAACAAACACACTGAACAATAATTAAAATTAGTTAATTTAATTTTATCTTTATTTAAGTATCAATTAAAATCTTTTCAATAAGAAAAACACTAAAAATAAGAATAAAAAAATCACCTAGATAAATTTTTGCAATAAAAGCAAGTTATAAATTTTGTTCCAAAAAACTTTTTAGACTAAATCAAAATAAAAAAAGAAACTATTAAGTATTCCTAAGCTTTCAAAACGAATATTATATAATTTGTTGTTAGATTTTATATTCATGTACGATCTGCTTACCCAATGTGAATAATTTTACTTCAATGTACCATTATCATCATCAACCCCTTTTATCTACTGCTAAAAGAAGGCCTCTCTTAAAATTTTACAATTACAACGATCCAATAGCTTTCATTTCCATTCCAAATTTTCTCACGACTCTATCCCATCTATCCACTGATATATTTTTCTAGACCTATTTATATTTTTTAATTCCCAATCGGCAATAACTATGGTCGATCAATGATCTCTTGTTACTATATAACCAATCCATTTATATTTTAAACTTTTCATTCTTTTTGTAAAGTTCATAATTTTTGTTTTCTTGCAAATCCACATATTACACTTCTTGTCTCTATTTGTGATTCTTAACATGCATTTTCCATGTTTTTCTAACTTTAAAGTATACACACATGCACAAGCATATATATATATATATATATATATATATATATATATATATATATATATATATATATGTATAAATATATTGACGTATTTAAGTCTATTCTTATTCAAATAATTTTATATAAACATTTTTATTTCAAGGTTAGAATAAAAATTTTATAAATTTAAATTACAAAAAAATAACGTGAACTTTTTATAACGTCTATATAGTAACTAATAGATATTAATTAATTTCAATTATGAAACACACAAATAATTTATAATATAAAAAAAATGATGAACACAACTAAAAAATATACTAATTGAATATGTATTGCAATTTTCATTATATTAGGCCTAATATAAATAAATAAACATACTATATTTTAAAACTAAAAACAATGGCCTAATAATACAAAATATATTTTATGATTTTGCATAAATGATTTATTGTCTCAACACATGTTTAATAATTATTGATTATTCTCTTTTCATTGCTTATACGCATTTCAATAGAAATTCTATCAAAGTGCAAGTATATAGCATTCAATTTTTTAATTTGGAAATAATACTGTGATAAAAATCAAAAATATAATTCTTATATAAAAACAAATAAATATTGTAAAATTAATAATTATTAACATGAAACAAATCTTATTTGAAAATCACTCAAATACACCCTATTTAAAAATGATATCCATAAGACCAAATTTCAGAAATTAAAGACTATTATTCAATAATTTCCATTTTATTTTTTTTGTATTATTCACTAGTACATTTTTGAAACTTACATTTTTATTATTATTTTTCAAACAGTTAAAAATATAATTCGAAATACAAATAAATTATATTATTGTAAATAAAATAATGTAATAATTCACTGAATAGAAAATCTGTTAATCTTTTAATGATAAACTAACAAAAATTTTTGAGAAGAAAATATAAACCCGTTCACATATGTATCTTCATATATATATATATATATATATATATATATATATATATATATATATATATATATACTGGGTTATCAAAATGTGACGTCTAGATTTATGTTTTATTAGAAAGAACCAACATAAACTATACACATGTTTCCCTATACACCACCCTATACACATGTTTCTTTTTAATAAAACACAAATCTAGGCATCACATTTGGATGATCCTATATAAATATATATATATATATATATATATATATATATATATATATATATATATATATATAATAAACTACTTGACAACAAATTTACTAAATTACATGTTTATAAAATACTGAATAAAGTATGTTCATAAAGAACAATGAAAAAAGAAGAAAATAAATAAATTATAACATCAAATACTAATAGTAAATGATTCAGAACAAATTTTAAAACGTTATTTCCGCATTCGAAAAAACTAACTTTATATTTAACTATGATAAAAAGAGATAATTTTAGAATAATTTCAAAAATTCTCTTGAACATTTTTATTTTAAAAATGAATTTAGAATAAGGTCACGAGTAATTTATTGCACGTACATTTTTTCAGTATTTTTTAATAAAAATATAACCTGAAAAACAGTTACTACAGTTGTTTTTACAAACATTTATATATATATATATATATATATATATATATATATATATATATAATGTATTAAAAATTTGTACAGGAAAAAACTTAATATTGATTATTTACATTTATAAAATAAACATAATAATGTATAAACGAAAAAATGCTACAATTTAATTTATTCTAAAAAAAATATACTTCAATACAAGAATTCGAACACAGGTCCAAAAACGTATTGAAAATAAAAAAAAAAACGCTATTTGAAATGAAATAAACATAGTCTATGATCGAACGCAGAGTACATCTATTACAATTCCAGTCGTGCTACAAGCTTAGGCCAAATTTGTTAACAACAAAAATGTACAGAGCGTTGACTTAGATGAACTGCGTATTCGCATCGATATGTGCAAAAAATATTAATTACTAATTTTAACCTACATAGAGACATTAATTCATGTAAAATAACATCGTAGATTAATATTCTTGTCATATTTTTAGTGACTAATAAGCAGTTATGTGCACAAAACAACAATACTTAGTTATATTATTTGTGCAAAAGGCGACGGCAAAATCTTGAAACATTGTAAAAATATTTCGAACAACATGAATAATATTTGTTGGAAAATAGAAGTTCGCTGAATTTTTTCTACATTTAATTCACACATAATTACTCAGTTTTTAAGAAATTCTTGACAATATTTGTCATTTGTATTATGAAATATTTAATTATTTTTCAGAAATGATTAACTTGATTACTTTTTTAATTTTATTAATACTTTATAGATTTTTAGAATTATACACACACAAAATATATATAAAACATTATACCAATTAATTAATTAAAAATAACAGATATCAATTAGACGAAATATAAAAAATTGCAAGTTATACAGACTATCTAATAATTTAAAAAAAAATCATACATTTTAGATCAAATAATTGTATCATAAATTTTATTAAAAAAATTATTCATTATTGTTACTGAAATATTTTTTTAATAATTATATAAATTCAGTATTATCGTTCCATTTTTTTTGATTGATCAACATGAAATAAATCAAAAAAAATATATCAATAAAAAAATCTCTAAAATTAACAAACTGGTTTTAAATAAACTAAAAATCAATTACATATAAATACATTTAAAAATATTTTTTTAAAATATAACAAATATATTTACCTATGATTATAGGCTATTTTTAAAAAAAATCAACTGAACATTTTCTAATATTTATTTGTGAATTACCAAGTTAGTTAATATTTAAGAATCTTATAAATATTTTTTGTTTTTTGTTCAATACACAAAATTAAATAAATTTCTCTTGAAAAATAACATCAAAGTTCAGAGTATATAAACGAAATAAAATTAAAACAATTTTTATAATAAATAATTATGTCATGATTTATATTAAGAATATTTACTTACAATTTGTAACTGTAATGATTTGTGTTTAACAATCAAATAGAAATTAGTATTTTTGAATATATTTTATTATTCACCAGTAACGTAAATTATTCCAGTAAAAAAATTACTCTACAATTAATAAATTATATAATTTGTAATCATTGTGACAGATAAATATTTTATTATAATAAAGTAATTTTAAAATAATTTTGAAAATCGATTACTCATGCGTGTTTAAGAAATATGAAATAAATTAACTAAAATATATTTAATAGCGTTCAAAGACTAATTACTTCCAATTTAATTTAGATTCAATTGATGTTTTTTTTTTAACTTTTTGCAAATTACCAAGTTTGCTGATATTTAAATATCTTGATACTAATATTTTATTTAATAGTTAAAATTAACTAGATTTTAAATAGTGCAGAATATCTAAAGCAAATAAAATTAATACATATTATTTTAACAAACAGTTGTACTATAATTTATATTGAAAATATTTATTTATTACTCGTTATTAAAAGTAATTTTATTTATTTTATAAATTACTTATTTTATTTTTGTTTACTTATATTATTTCAACATTTTTAATATTTTTTTATAAATTACCAAGTTGATCAATAAGTAAACATTTTATTACTATTTCTTTTACTTTTATTCAATAGAGAAAATAAAATAAATCTTTCAAAAAATGACTTAAAAATACAAGATATTTCAAATAATAAAAACAAAATGAATTATCTGAACAAATAACTAAATGCAACAAACACCATTTTTATAATAAAAAGTTGGGTCACAATTTAGTTTTATTTTTTTTGGTGTTCGTTACTGAAATAAATTTTGATTAATAATCAAATCAATTAAAAAATCAGTATTTCAGATTATGTATTCTTTGATTGACTATAATATAAGTTATAAAAATATGCCAACAGAAAAAATATGCTCTAGAATTAATATTTAATTTTTATTTATTGTGACAGACGAATATTTTTTATAACAAATTAATTTTAAATAACCAGAAAATCAATTACGGACACATGTTTGAAAAATATATAAAAAATTAACTGAAATATATTTAACTACATGCATCAGCTAATTATTTTAAATTAGTTACTTAGATTATATTTATTTACTTATATTATTTCAAAAAATTTAACAACTTTTTGTAAATTACTAAATTTATCAATATTTAAGAACCTTATGAATATTTTTTCTTTTTATTTAATAAAGAAAATAAAACTTTTTTTCACAAAATACAAATAAAAATAGAGAATAATTAAAAAAACAATAAAAAAAACATCTAAAAAAATATAAAATGAATATTTAATTTATGATTATTATTGCATATAAATATTTTTATAATAAAGTAGTTTTAAGTAATCTAAAAACCAATTACTGGTGTGCTTTTAAGAAACAAAAAAAAAGTGAAATATATTTAGTTATGTCCATAGACAAATCATTTTTAATTAATTTATATTATTTCAATATTTTTAACAACTTTTTACAAACTACCAATTCATTGAGAGATTTTAAAATAATATATTTTTTTATTTGATAAAGAAAATGAAATAAGTTTTTATCAAAAAGTACAGGAAGTCTGAAAACAAATAAATTAAAAATATTTTCTAAAAAAATAATTGTGTTATAATTTATATTGGTTTTTTATTTATTTTTCGTTACTAAAAATGAATTCATTTTATTAATCAAATAAAAATTAGTATTTTCTGAATATCTTTGGTAGGCAATAACATAAATTAATAAACTGTATATGTAAAAAAATTCTCCGCTAAAATTAATATTAAATTTGTAATTACTATGACAGACAAATATTTCTTTATAATTTTAAGTAATTTAAAAACATTTTATTTCCAATTTTTGCAAATTGAAAAATTAGTTATAATCTTATTATCAAAAAGAAAGAATCTTATAATTAAGAATTAATAATTCATAAAAGTAAGAATCTTATTAATAATCTTATTTTTCTATTTATTTCATAGGGAAAATAAAAGAATCTAGAAAAAAAACAGATTATTTAAAAACAAATAAAATCAATACATAAATTTTATAACAAATAAATATATTACAATTTATTTCAAAAATTATTTATTGTTTACTACTGATTTTTAAATAAACATATAATGGTAGTAAATAACTTTACTACCATTTTTTAAAATTAATACTAACATAAATCAAAAATTTTCCGGTAATAACAATCATATTCTCAAATAAAAATTTAATTTATCTTTAAAGGCGGCAAATATTTATTGTAAAAAAAACAATTTAAAATAGTTTTTTTCTAGAATCAGTTATAATAATACGCCTAAGAAATTAAAAACGAAATCGAGTATATATATTTAACTATTTCATTTGCTATTTTTTTCACATACATAAAAAATAGATTTTTTATAAATCTAGTTGTTTAATTATAAATATTTTGAGCGAATAAAAAACTTACAGTTTAAAGACTCGCCTGCTGTTACATGAAATATCAAGAATAAAATATAAACTGTAAAATACACTTCAATTATTAGTGTGATGTGGCTTAGAGACTTGGATCATGAAATCTATTGAGAAGTCCGACCAAAAACACTTAAGTGAAAGATCTTACATATGTACCATCTATAGAGGGATGGAAAAAATGACATGATAAAGATGACATAATCATGAATAGAATATTAGCTGTATGGTCAGTCTAAAAGTGGAAAAAAACAACTACGACAGATTTGCCACGTTGAAATACTCGAAAAAAACAACCCTTTTGGAAAAAATATTCTAGGAAGAGATAATACGAAAAAATCCAGGAATACAAGAAAAAGATAAGTTGACAATCTGAAAAATAATATCAGAGTTCTTCACAGGATAGAAACACACTGCAAGAAACAACAACGATTGGAGGCACCTTTTTATAAAAGCCCGAGACTCAGACTAGGTTTTTGCGCCACTGTTGTTTAAACGCTGATGTTACATATGCAGCAGAGTTTAAATTAATTCGATATTTTTTTAAAAAAAATAGGAATTACCAAATTTATTTACATAAAAAAGTCAAATCACTTTTTTAGTAAAGAAAAAATAGAAATATATTTTTTATTTAATAAGGATAAGGAAATAAAGTTCCCTTAAAAACCAACTTCTAAAATTATAGTCTAATATACTTAACTGTAAGGATTAATGCATTTTTTTAACATGATTTATGATAGAATAATTTTCATTAAAATGTTATTTACCAGTAAAATTCAAATACATTTCTTATAAAAATAATTATATCGTAAATCATAATAAAAATATTTATTATTCCTTAATGAAATGAAATATTTTCTTAGTAGACAAAAATTAAAATCAATGTTCCTTTTTGGACGATATTTATACAAATAAATAAGTTCCATTATTTAAAAAAATGTGTTTGCAAATAAATATTCAAATGACTATTTTCGAAAAATTAAAATATTTTTTTACAAAATAGTAGTTTTAAATAACCTAAAAACCAATAGATTCAACAATTCAAAACATTATACATAATATCAAATTTATTAACATTCAAGAATATTAATTTAATTTTTCTCATTATGTAATGAAAAAGGAAAACATTTTTTCTAACAAAATTTACATCCAAGATAATATGAAGTCTAATAATTAAAAAAAATAGAACTAAAATTTTATAGCAATAGATTAGGTTATGATTTATATAAAAACTAATTAATTTTTGGTCATTATTCAAAGAGAACATTTTTAATAATCAAATAAATCATCATATAATCGTGACTTTATCAGTATTAATTGGTCGATAATAATATAAATAAAAAATAGTATCAGTACTAAAAAAAATTGATTTCTAATATTTCAATGATTGTCTTCAAAACAAGAATTTTTTTATAATAAAGTAAATTTAAATAAATTATCAAAGAACAATTACACGTGGACGTTTATAAAATAATGTTTTTTTTATTATTATTTATTTAATTATTTAATAATAAAGAAAAGAAAAATATCTCTCATAAATTTAACTGACAGAATTACGAAAACAGACAATATCTGAATTATAATTGAAAAGTGTATTTTTCAAAGTATATTTTTGTCTATTATTTGTATAAATGTTTAGGTGTTAAAAACGAATTTTATCTTATCAGTAATGTATAAAAAAACATTACATACTGAGGGTTATTACTCTCCTGCCTACAATCTTTATAGTAATTAAATAAGATTTTTTTCTAAAAATTTTTGATATTTCTCTTCTCCTTTTTGTGCATGACAATATAAAATTTATTTTTTTATTAATACACACACACTCACACACACACTCTCTCTCTCACACACACACACATATATATATATATATAAATGAATTAAAATGAGTTGAAAATAACATATATCTAGGATCTTATTAACACTACAAATGAAGTGACCAGAAGAATAAAATAGTATCAATTCGAAAGAAATTTCCCTACTACTAATTCTCATATTAAATCTAATATTTCTCTATGTTTAAGAAAAAAATTTAATCAATACTTCCTACTTGTTTTCATTTATGGCAATGAAAAGTGGGTTTTAAATATCGAAATAATCCAACTACTCCAGACGAAACAAAAAAATACAGGAAAATATATGTAAAGAATAGCACGTAGAGATGGAAAGAGAAACGAATGAATCAAAAAAAGGTACAAACGTTATAAGAAGAACTAAAAGTTCAAAATAGAAATGGATTGGCCATATAAAAAGAAAAGAAAACCACCAATAAACAAGAGAAATTATTAATTAAGAACAAAAAGATTTTAAAAAGCTTCAGAAGAAATTTATGATAAATTGGACAGACATAAGAAAGTTTGTTGAAATGGAATGGAAGAAAAAGCATTGGATCGGTTGAAATGGAATGTTTTGAGAGAAATCTTTATCAATGGATAAAAAGAGACTTATAATATATATATATATATATATATATATATATATATATATATATATATATATATAGATATAGATAAAGATATAATATATATATATATATATAGATAGAGAGAGAGAGATAGAGGTTGGTTAGTTTGTGTGTGTTTGTACGTGTATGTGTATGTATATAAGTATATGCATGTAATACTCAAATCCATTATTTTCATTTTAAATTCATAGACTCCATAACAATGATTTACAAACCAAAATATAACAGCTATCAAAAAGAAGCTATAAAAAGGATAGTATAAGTGTCAAAACCTGTTATGGTACAATATATTAATAGTGACCCAAAGACAACACTTAATTACTTTAAAAAAATATTAATTTTCATTCCCCATAAACAGACATTTTTCTATATAAATATTAAAACAAGTATATTTACAATTTATATACAAGAGTAACTGATATAATACAACACATAAAATCAATAAAATGGGCATGAGCAGAAATGTAATAAATTGAAGAGAAGTCAATAGATGGATAAAAATCAATTTAAAATAGGAAGTGAAAGATGAAAAGAAACAGAGGAAGAAACCCTATCAA
>CP092092.1:19900755-19910755 GCA_029203775.1 Neoneuromus ignobilis | reverse complement strand
ATATATATATATATATATATATATATATAGATACAGTTAGTCGAAAAAGGCTATATAAAAAAATTAAATAAAAGATTTAAGCAAATGTAGTCGAACAAGTCATATTTACTTGTAATTATTTATTATAAACATTTTTTTTTAATAAAATAAAGTTGTTTTTGAAATTCAATAAGATCAAAAGAAACAATAACTTGTGTACAAAAATTCATGGCAGGAAGTATATGTAAAATAAAAAAAAAACTGAAAAATAAAAAAATATATCACTTAATATTTTATTGTACATATTTTTATATAATTTTGCAAATAATTTTCTCTTATGTCACTACTTTCAATACATTGTACAATAAGGTCTAATTTTGACTGATTCTTCTGCTTTTTTCCTTTACATATTTTTTAAATAATATGGAAAGGAAATGTTCCTTTCCATATTATCTGAATAATCTTTCCATATTCCATGTTCCTTTATTCGACTTTTGTGTGTTTCCTATAAATACTTTCCAAGATTTAAATCAGCTGACGCGAACAGTATACCTAATTTTACATATATATTGTAAATTTGTAATATACCTACAGGATTATTAACTTATTAGAAAATATAGTCATTTTTCAAAGAGAATTTAACTCCAGAATCATTTTTAAAACAGAACAATTCAATCATATTTATTTATCGTCGATTATATTATAAACTCAAGAATTCTATTTTCTAACTGACTTACAAATAAACAATACCGTTTTTGCAATGTTTAATGGATAGAAACAAAATTCTCATTCAATTCTTGATCTACTTTTCTCTACACTGTCCTCTTGCCATCTATATCAAAAATGTAACTGCCGATGTAAATGAACGAAATTATTAAAACGCAAAAACAATTTTATTTGGAGAAGAACAATTATTTGTATAAAATAAATAATTAAAAATAAATGTACGTATCTAGGTTATATACATGCTTTTATTAATTTAAATCAATTTACATTTATACACAAAGATTTTTTGACTAATTGTATGTACATATATATATCACCGTCATCAATATTTATCCACTGCTGGATGAAGGCCTCTCCCAAAACATTCTACTTCGACAGATCCAATGCCTTTCCCTACCAATCCATTTCAATGAAATTCCTTATCTCTCTGTTCCATCTATCCATGGGTCTCTTCTCTACAGAATTTGTTTGTTGGTAAAAAAATTAACCCTCATTCCCAAATCAGCACAATCATCTAACAAAAACTCTTTTTGTTTTGTTTCTAAAACTGAAAATTCCAGTAAACTGAAAATATTTGGTTGTCACCTAAGTCTTTGCGTTTTTTGCGAATAGTTTTAGAAAAGGAAACAAGACGCAACATTTCTAATCAATTATATATTCTCCTTAATTTTCTACAACCTTTTTCATCTGCCTATTAATTTTTTAATACCCATTTCGAAAAACATTGGATTTTTAGAATCAATAAATTCTCCAATATCATTGTTTATGTCTTCTTTTGTTCAGTATTTTTTCCATTTAAAAAATGATCGCTTGGTGCTATGTCCTGAGAATATGGTGGGTGAAATAAAATAATATCGATTATTCTACTTCTATCGATTAATGTTATTCCTAGTCGACCGAAAAGAAGAAATACAATTTTAAGGCTCATCTGAAAGCGTTTCTTAAAAATATCTACAAAGACTTCTAAAAGTGGAAGTCCCTGTAGACACTAAAAATTTTTTACAAAACACAAACTAACTTTTGCAAATACTTCCTAGTTCTATTTTAGTTTTATCTTCCTAGTCTTTCTCTTCTTCTATCGTTTCATCATTTCCAAAAATTTCTCAATGTTCTTCGATATATTCTTCCACTTCTTCATGAATCATATCGACGAATCCCTCTCCCACCAACTTCATTTGCTACACGAATGATAAATAGCGCACAATTGAAACCATGGAAATCAAATCCGTGAATACAAAGGTCCTACTATATGCATAGAAAGAGAGAGAAAAGGGGAAAGGGAAGAGAGAATATAATAAAAATGTCCGATTACAATTCAAGATAATCTTGTAAAAATTGATGAGTTGATGTAAAAATTTCGTTATCGAACTTTCTCGAAGTTTTCCGAGAATTATAGAAGTAGAAATTTTTTGAAATATTAAAATTAAAAAAATTGAAAATGATTTTCAAACAATTTTATTGCTATCATATATATATATATATATATATATATATATATATATATATATATATATATATATATAATAGCTCCATCACAAAATTAACGTCATTAATGCCACACTACTCCGAACATGAACGATTACTTCTGAACTTTAACGATTGCAAATAAACATCATTCGCCATTGCAAGTACCACAGGGGAGCGAAGGAGAAGCAGAGCCCCCCTTGAAGAGCAAACGTAGAGAGTATGGGGCAGAGTCCCCCCCCCTCCGATATATTATAAAATATTGTCTACATAGAAGTATTAACATAGTTTTCTAAACGTTTTATTTTTTATAATTTCTTTACATTATTAAATAAAAGCAAATACGGGGATCGTTGAGCGAAGCGAGTAAGGGACGGAGCCCTTTGGTATATAAAAATTAAGAAAAGTAGAAAATGGCAGATTAAAAATGTTATAAAACTTAAAAAAGCACACATGAAACGAGAAACAACAAATAATTTAATTATATTACATATATATATATATATATATATATATATATATATATATATATATATATATATATGTATATATGTGTGTGTGTAACAGAATTTTTTAATTTAAATTGAACAAATTTAGATATGCAAATAATCAATATATCCACAATACAAGTAAACCACACACACACACACACACACACACACAAATTCATACATACATACATACATACATATATATATATATATATATATATATATATATATATATATATATATATATATATATAGAATGTAAACACTGATGATATAAATGTCTACAAATTTCACCTTCTATTAAAAATTATAAATTGTAATTAACTGTACATTTACCCACGTACGTGTATAAAAAACATGCAAGCAAAATCTCGAATCAAACTTTAACGATACATGTTCAAGAAAAAAATGTATTCAACAAGTTCACAAAATCGCGTCACAATAAAATATCCGTACGGTGGGCACTAATGAACGTTAATACGTTATTTCTGGGAATTCCCAGAACTGTATCAGAAATTCTCCTTCACATTTACAAATATATTTTGCGTACATTCAAATGTATACTGTCATTTGGCTTGTTTACACAGGTATGCATGCATACAGTATTCACGGCGTATTACCGCTCGTCTCACACCCTCTTTCAGACAAACTCTCCCACCTAAAAAATTAGTTTTTTGGAAAGAAGGTGTGAGACAAGCGGTAATATGCCGTGAATACTGTATGCGTGCACACTAGTGTGAATTAGCCTATTCTGTTATAAATGAAAGTGAATGCAAGGAAATTATAATTCTTCAAGAATATAGAATAGTTTTTAAAAATAATATATTTTTTATAAAAACGAATTTGGTAAAATTGAAAATAATATTATGTCTTATTTTCAAAAAGATGACTAATTAGGAAAAAGGTAGCAGAAAGTTCATAAAAAGCTACATATTCTGAAAACACGTTTTCCGAACATGAAAATGAATCCCAAAAAATATGTAAATAATGTGATAAACGAAAACGAAAGATGAAATTATCAAAATACAATATTTGAAATATAACTAAATAAAAAATAAAAATAATTTATAAACAATCAATTGTAAGTCATTTGGACAATAAGAATAAATATTACTAAAGTATGTTTATTTTAGCTGATTATTAATTATACAATTAAATTAAAAAAAAATCAGATATATTACAATTAATTTAAAAAAAAAATTACATCATATTTTCACAAATATGTAAATCTATAAGTTAATTATATCCTACATAAAATATTTTATAAACGTTTAAAAATAAATTTTACCCAATTATCAATGTACACATACCAGTTAATTCCTATAAATAAATTAGTTAGAATTACAAATGAAAAAATATTACATAAATGAAACTACCTTTTAAATCATATTTAATTAGAAATTGTTTTATTAACATGTATATGACGTTTTTTTATAAAAAAATCCAAAGTAACATTTTTAAACAAAGTAATCAGGCGTGTTTTTAAGTAAATGTAATTATATATATATATATATATATATATATATATATATATATATATATATATATATATATATAAGTGCAAATAACAGAAGATAAAAATTACAAGCTTTTGATCAATGCATCTCACCTGTTTCATTTATGGAAGTAAAACAGGGATCTTAAATGGCAGAATAATTCAGCGGCTCCAGACAAAGTAAAGAAACATGAAATTATGCATGATACAAATAACATGAAGAAACAAGAAGAAAAACGAGTGAAATCGACAACAAACAAGAAATTTATAACAAGAGTGAAATGAACCGATTATAAAGCAAGAAAGAATATCGCCGAAGAGCAAGAGAAATTATTGACTGGGAACCCAAAGATATAAAAGCGTTTGAAAGAGAACCATAGAAGAAAAGCATATGAAAAATCGTCAAAATGAAATGAAAAAAAAAGAAATAGAGAAATATCTTTATCCAACATTGGACAACAAAGGGGAATTGTATGTATGTATAAAATTACCTAACATAATATATATTTATATATATATATATATATATATATATATATAGAGAGAGAGAGAGAGAGAGAGAGAGAGAGAGAGAGTCATCCAAATGTGACGCCTAGATTTGTGATTTATTAAAAAGAAACATGTGTATAGTTTCTTTTTAATAAAACCCAAATCTAAACGTAACATTTAAATGATCCTATATTTATATAAAACAATAATAACTGACTTACTCAAATTTCATTTATTACATATTCATATCTTCTTCATTAAAATAACATGCATATATTTATATACAGCAACATACAAAAAAATAGGTACTACAAATTTTCAAAGATATATTTTCACAATATATTTCTTTAATATTTCTTACCGATAAATTACCTTGTATTACCTGTTGTAGTAATTATTTGTCTTCACAGAAACATGATTCAATACAATTTTCGTTCAGTTTTTTGGAAGAATCTCTTACAAATATAATTTGAATGCGTGTATATATATATATATATATATATATATATATATATACATTCATACATACAATTATAATTTTCTTTCTCTTATTCTATTTATTGTATATTCATATTTTCTTCAATAAAAGTAACAGCATACATTCATTTATATATATATATATATATATATATATATATATATATATATATATATATATATATATTCGTAGTAAATCGAACACACCATTGCTTCAAAAAAACATGCTACCTGATTAGATTAGTTTCTTTATGTGTACATCAGAGTTAGGGACGATACGAATCTTCGTTCGTCTACAAGTCGTCTTGTCTAGTATTAAATACAAGGAATAACGACCTCCGATTGGTCACATCGTCATTATCTTTTGTTATTCGACACAGTCCCATCTTTACGTGCGTTACAGTTTTCATAGTTACAACCCTATATTAGGAATTATTCTGCAGCTGTGACGTGGTTGGTAGCTAATAAAAATAGTCAACCATTTCTGAATAGATCAAATAGATTTCAAAGAATAGAAACTGTTCAATAGAATAATAATTTACTAGTAAGGCTTTTATCCAATTATTATAATGACAATACTGTGTACGCAGTAGGGTTTGATGCTAACCAGATATGAACACAGGGTTGAAGTATTCAATAAGCATGTATTAAAAAATAGGTGTATAAATACACACATGCATACGCGTGCGCGCACGCATACACAAATATATATATATATATATATATATATATATATATATATATATATATATATATATATATATATATATACACACAAACATCATGTTCTAAAACATTTCAAAAATTACTGTTTTATATAAATTTACACATGTATATTCGTATGTTCTAGTTTCACGCTAATATTAAAATTATTATTACTGCGCTAATCAGTTACAATGATAATTAAAGATAACATAACTGTATAGTTAAACTCGTATGTAAACATATATAATTTACTTAAAGACGTCACAAAACCGCAACGAAAAATTGCAAAAAAATATATTTGGATTACGATGATTATATTGTTTTTATTAATACAATTCATACAAATTTATAAAATTAATATAAAAATAAACCACTTTAAGAACAAATACTATAACATAGTACAAATAATTACTTCACACCTCAATATCCGCGAATTAAATGTAAAACATACATATGTACATACATACATACATATAAATATATATATATATATATATATATATATATATATATATATATATATATATGCATATATATTAAGTCGTGTAATATGAAATGCCGGATTTCTCTTCAGTCACAAGTTGATCGTTTAAATAATTAGTTAGATATTTAAAAATTATAAGTCTTTTTTGGTCATTTAAAGTTCATACAGTTCTTAGTAAGTTATCGATATTTTTTTTTAAAAAAAAATGGATAACTGTCATTTTTGCAGAAATTTTGTATAATGGTGTCGACTAAGGAATTAGGAGTTATTTTTTTTGTACGAGTACAAATTGGGTAATAACGCGGCATATGCCGTTCGCAATATCAACACTGTGTTTGGCAATAGTACCGTTAATGAACGAACCGTACAGAGATGGTTCGAAAATTTCCGTTGTGGAGAAAAGAACTTGAAGAATATGCATCGCAGAAAACCCCCTGACCTTGTTGATGATGACGTTCTTCGAGTGCTTGTGGAAACAGATCCCTCTTGAACATTGTTTTCCTTCGCAGAAGATCTTGGAATGTGTTGTAAAACCATCGGTTAACCATCTAAAGAACATTGGAAAGGTTAAAAAGCTCGATAAATGGGTTCCACATGATTTGAATGATCAGCAAATGCAGTGAAGATTTGACATTTGCAGTTCGGTTTATTTGAGGAACAATAGGAAACTCTTTTTGAGAAGAATTGTAACCTGTAATGAAAAATGGATCAGCTACGACAGAAGAAAGCGATCGGAACAGTGGGTTAATCGTGGTGAACATCCAGGATATACACCAAAGCCATCTCTACATGGCCAAAAGATTATGATGACAGTATGGTGGACTGCAAGGGGTATCGTTCATTATTCATTCTTGAGGCCTGAACAAACAATAACTGATCAGTAATATTGTCTTGAAATTAAAGAAATGCATAAAAAACTTGTCCAAATGTTCCCTGTATTAACCAATAGACATGGACCCATCTTCCTTCACGACAATGCAAGACCGCATGTAGTGCAAATAACCTTGCAAAAGCTGAACGACTTAGGCTATGAGATCCTGCCGCATCCTCCATACTAGCTTGATCTTTCACCAACAGATTGCCACTTATTTCGCAGTTTGGAACACTACATACAAAATAAAACCTTTCGTAATATGAATGAGGTCGAAAGGTTCTTTACAGACTTTGTGTCTTCTAAAGACTGGGACTTTTTCGGAAGAGGATTTTTTGTTGGAAACGCGTAGATAAGAGTGTATACAAGCTAATAGTGCTTATTTTGATTAACAAAATGTTTATTTGAATTAAAAAATCAATTTTTACTTCTCTTTGAATAATCCGGCATTTCATTTTACACGAACTAATATATATATATATATATATATATATATATATATATATATATATATATATATATATATATATATATATATATATATATATATATATATATATATATATATATATATATATATATATATATATATATATATATATATATATATATATATATATATATATATATATATATATATATATATATATATATATATATATATATATATATATATATATATATATATATATATATATATATATATATATATATATATATATATATATATATATATATATATATATATATATATATATATATATATATATATATATATATATATATGTATATGTGTATATATATATAAACACACATTAATTTTATAAACAACCATGTATGTTTATAATTATAACTAAACTATACTATGACTAATTTTAAAACATAATCATTCCCCAGCACCAGAAAATTTTAGAAATGTTTTGAATATTCACTTATTGGTCATTTCTCGCTTATGCGCGTTTCAATGGTCACGCCCTTTAACGATATTATACTTTGAAGATGATGGAATGGATACAGAAGTGGACATAAGCGAAAAAGTGATCAATAAGTGAATACTTAACATTTCTATAATATCTTGTGTTGTTGAGGAATGACTCGCGGATAAAAGAATATTTATAATTATTTTATACACACTAATACAAACTTAATCCTTTTTATTTACTTATATATATATATATATATATATATATATATATATATATATATATATATACCACAAATGAATACATAACAACCTTCAAATATTATTAACAGATGCTTACGGAAGATCCTCCGTGTATTTGACTAAACGTTATCTCTAATAAAGAACTGTGGAAACGAAAAAAGAACTAGCTGTTATTTAAATCAAGAGAAAAACGTAAAAATGGATTGCCAAAATCCTGGGGAGAGAGAAGCATCGTTGTGGGAAAATAATACGAGATAAACAAAGGAAAACGCGGAAGAGGAGTAAAGAAAAAGAGGCTAGGAAGAACTGGAGAGAACTAAAATCCCTAACTCATAACAAGATTCTTGCTTATCTTTTTTATCAAAGCTTTATGCTCTAGATAAAGTTAAAAAGGCATTAATAATAATAAATACATACACACACACATGTGTATATATATATATATATATATATATATATATATATATATATATATATATAAAGAGAGAGTGACTATAAAATGCTTAAATGAATTAAATATAAATTAGTAATTTATTTAACAAATTCAAAATCAAAAGCTATAATAATAAATGTTCCTATAATATATTAAATAAATAAAAATATAACTATAACTATATTAAAAAGAGTAGTCAAAAATATTTCTGACAATAAAAGGACAACAAACATTTTTTTCGATCATTTAATTTTTGTATAACAACAAACTGACCCCATACAAAAACGAACGTACATTGAACTTTTATTATATTTTGTGTGACATTCATTATTAATATCTAATTGCATCCGTTTAAAAACTAAAAATTTTCTATTTCATAAGAAAGATATAATTACTATGACTTTATTTTTATGACTGAGTGTAGAGAAAATATAAACATAATTTAAAAATAAATACCTATAAATTATAAGAAAAAAATACAAAACGATAAAGAAAAATGGTGCAATCAATATATATATATATATATATATATATATATATATATATATATATATATATATAAAATCATTCTCTTCAGAATATAAAAACATTTTTTTTAATAACTGTTATTTGTATATAACAATAAAAATGCCAAAAAATGATTTTATAGACAAAGTTACGACTGAGACATATCCTTTTAAAATGAGATATAGAATAAGATTAAACTATCTACAGGAAATAATATATATATATATATATATATATATATATAAAAACGACAGAATATAAATAACATATTTTTAAAAATCAACAAAGAAGAAAAAGATTAATAAATAAAATGTTTCTGATTTATATATTTACTATTTAATAAAAAATAAAACAACAAAAATATAAATCTTATCAATTTCCTGATCTACCAACTGTTTAATTCGTATAGACAAAACTTACTGCAACCTACATATAAACGATTCGATTAATATGGTTAATCAATTTCTAAGATAAGTAACAAGTTGCTTAAAGAGAAATTTTACCTGAATTATTGATGTTTTATGAAGAAATAGTGATATCACTGACAAAATGTTGCCATATTGGTTAGATGAATTTTGAAAAAAAAATTATTTAATGATTTATGTTATTGTTATTTTAAATGAAAATATATTTAAAAATTATATTAAAAACACTTCCAGGAATTTATTCTTTATTAACATTTACTTTCATACGTTTATACAGAGTATATCTGAA
>CP092092.1:19890755-19895755 GCA_029203775.1 Neoneuromus ignobilis | reverse complement strand
ATGTACAACACACGGCTGTAGCGGACTTACCTCGCAAAATCGCGAATTCCGCCAATTGTGTGCGATAAAACACGTCAAAATGTATTGAAAGATGAAAACACGGTGCGTTAGACGTGCGTGTGTGTTTTAATGACCGTACATGATACGATGGACCCGTGAAAAAAGTGTCGCCGTTCGCAAACAGTCGTCGGAAGTTACGAGTAAAAAAATTCGTATAGACGAACTCAATTCGCGAAAAATTAGCACAGGCCCAGAGCCGCCGCCGATCATCATCGTTATAACATGTATTATGTGTATGCGTGTGTGTAAATTGTATATATATATATGAAAATATATGTGTGTTTTGTTAGATACAAATGTAGTTGTGCTGTGCGCGTATATAGCTTGTGAATTGTGTGTATGTGTATATGTGTGTGTGAATGTGTATATAAATATATGTATACAAACAGATCGTAAGCCACACATATATAAACTTATATATATTTATATATATATATATATATATATATATATATATATATATATATAAAATTAGTGTGTTTATATACCCACAAGTATATGATTTGAATCTATACATATACACTTGCATTTATTCATAGCCACATATTTGTGTGTGTGTGTATGTATATATATATGCGAATATGTGCCTAAGTGTGTATAAAGTTGATTTTAATGTATGTGTGTGTGCGTGTATGTGTACATAAGGAGTGAGTAAGTAGTGCGTGGCCCCGCCGCACGGCCGGCGAATGTACGAACGCGTCGCGTCGCCATCGGTGCCGACATCTACCGACGTCGAACTCAACTGACCAGGGCACACGTTTCGCACATGGTTTTAGCATATACTTTTTCGCGCTCGTTCAGTCGCTTAGCAACAGCAACCGAATTGCATGTACGTGTGTGTGTATATTCACTCAGTCGTCTATTTGTTTATTTGTTTGTTGTTTGTTGTCGTCCCTCTGTGTTAAACTTGGTTTTTTTCACGCGGTCATGTTATTTTAACCAATCATCTTAGCACGTATGCATTTTCTGTACTATTTGTATTGGTTACGAATCGTTTCTTACGAATTTTGCATAAAATTAATGAGACAGTATTTTGCAATAGTCGCAAGCTATATATATATATATATATATATATATATATATATATATATATATATATATATACATATTATACATATATAAACGGAAATTTAATTATATAAAACACATAATATAAAATCTATTTAAAAGATCTCAGAGATCATAATTCACTAATTCAACAGACAAGCATTTTGTAACGATCAATTTTTTAATGAAAAAAAACCCTTAAAAATACTACTAAAAACTGTTTACATTGTAATATTAACCAGATTTAGATTAAACACTTTTTTCCATCTAGACTGTGACAAAATGTACATTTTAACCAAATTCTCAAAAAATGAAAATAAAATGTGGGAATATTATAAAACTAATATGGTCTTAGCATCACAATTAATATCGACATGATCTTTTAAAAAGATAATAATTTAATATTACTGTATACATTATTAATATTATTTAATAATAAAAGTCTTTTCATACATCAAATGTTAAAAGAATAATTTACCAAATTTTAAAAAAGGAGATTCATTTGTGAACCATTTTGAAATATGGAATAAAAGTTGTTTTGTCAATAAAATATTAAGATTCATTTGTTCAAAGCATTAAAATTAAAGTTGTTATATTGTTTTAAAAGGTATATTTTTAATACAAGGATCTATTTCTCTAATTATTTAAAAATGTTTTAAGTAATGTAAATTTTGGAATGAGAATAAGAAAAAAACACAACTATTATTTCAATCACTTTATTAAGCACTGTTTAAGATATGATTTAAATTGCATTAAATATAAATTTGAAAATATATTGAAAAACAATAACTGAATTGACAACGATGTTTTTAATTTTATAACAAAATATCAATTGATAATTTAATAATTTCCCTTGCAGAACATAAGAAAATGTGATAAAAATTTGCTACGAAAATGTAAATAAATTATATTTGTTCAACGTTTTGTTTAAAAAAGGAAATTCAGTCTAAATAAATAAAAAATAAAGTACATAAAAAAATCAGTTAATAAATTGTAAGATTAGAATACTTAAATCATATGTTATGAATTAAAAATATATTAGGAAAATTATTCATCAGCGAAATTTATTTTGAAAATGTTTTTATATATATATAAAATAGATATTACTACACACAAACACACACACACAAATACATATATATATATATATATATATATATATATATATATATATATATATATATATATATATATATATATATATATATATATATATATATACACACACAAATTCGATATAGAATAAAACAGAAAAGTACAGGAAATCGGCGATAGAAAATTTTGAGAATGGTTTTCATCTAGCAAGGAAAAAAGATTGTGTGTGTGTGTGTACCGTTATTATTATCAGCTTCTGTCTATTCAATATTGAATAAAGTCATCTCTCACAACATTCTATTTCCAACGAATCTTTCTTTTCCATTCCACACTGTATAAATATATACATACATACATACATACTTATATATATATATATATATATATATATATATATATATATATATATATATATATATATATATATATATATATATATATATATATATATATATATATATATTCGAAGTGAAATAGAAAAGTGCTAAATCGTTAATGGAAGTTAGAGAGAGACCATCATTCAGTAATGGATAGAAAAAACTGATAATACATACACACTCACATATATACATACACACACACACACACACACACATATTTACACATACATACATATATATATATATATATATATATATATATATATATATATATATATATATATATATAAATAGGCACACAAGTGAATATATATTAAATTTAAAATATTTACTGTAAATAAATAAATAGGAAAATAAAATAAAAAATATACATGTAATGAGAAGTAATCATTCCATGTATTAAAGCAAATCAAATGAATTAAAAAATCGTTGTTTTAAAACCTAAATAATTACGTTATAAATAATGAATATATATATATATATATATATATATATATATATATATATATATATATATATATATATATATTGGTAGCATTCATTGAGGGTCTCGTCCAGTAGTGGATTGATATGGGCTTTATGATGTGATGTGATATATATAATATTGTGTGTGTGTTTTCATAGATATTCATAGGTATTATAATAAAATTGACTAGTTAAAATTGTGTATTAGTTATATACCTGTATAAATACAAATACTGAGTTATATTGAGCAAGTATTTTATAAGAACATATTTAATTATTTTTAACTATTTATATACCAATAAAAAGAAAGAAGAAGATACTCGTTTCTGGTACATAATCAAATAAAACAATGTTATTAAAAAAGACATTAGCTGTAAATTGTTGAAAATAAAAATGTGTAATGTGTCATTAAAAAAATAAACATCCGAATTTGAACTTTAAGATATAAAATAATTTGTGCAAATAAAACATTTAAAATATTGACAATTTTTTTTAAACAAAAACTATACTTTTACACTGTTTATTATGTGTAAAACTAATTAACAAGTAAAATTATTATTAAATCTAAAGTTGAAATAATTAATTTTTCAGCCAGAAAAATCTTTTAATGAATTCTATTTTTTATAATTGTTTTATATTGTAACATAAATTTACATAATTAGAACTACATATATATATATATATATATTGTTATTACTTGTATCTAAAATAGATATTCTTATCTGTTAATCGCTAATAAGAATAGTAAGTTCGAATTATGTCAGTGAGATGTGACACTCCTTCCCACTTACGTACGTTTCGGCTTATAAAATGGCGCTACAGGAATATACCTCTTCAATAAGAACAATTTAGAAAACTATATATTAATTAAATTAATTTTATCTTTACCGATATCAACAAAACATATATAGAGAATGTTGTAGTACAACTAACTTGTACTTTTATAATTAATTAATTCTCATAGTTTTTTTTTTATAGTTTGTCTCCAAGAACTGCTTCAACCGAACGATTTAAAATAACACTGATGACCAGTTTTACGCCTACGCCCAATGCAGAATACTCATGTTTTAGAAAGTACATGAATTTAACATTATATATATATATATATATATATTCCGTGTGTGTGTATGTATGTGTTTTATAATTATTTATACTATTTAAAATAAATAGAAATAATGAAATTGATAACTGGGTATAAATACTTAAATGTGATAAAATTCTCGAGTAAAAGAACTAATTGCATTTATTTACAATATTTATTTGAAATCCAATTAATAATAAATAACATTCACTTTTAATTGAAATATATTAAATAAAAGCATTTATACTTTTACGATTTATTTGAAATATAAAAAAGAAAATGTTAAATTTTATGTGATGTTAAAAAATGATAATTTAAAAAAGATATTGAATAAAATATATTTCGTTCAATTATAAAATATGAAAAATAATAAAGATTATAACATTCTTATATAATTATTTTTTAAAACACAGTGAATAACATATGAAATGTAAAATTTATTAAAATACAAAATGGCTTCAAATGATTTATGAAATGAATAATAAATAATACTAGAAAAATGTGAATATTTTTTAATTTAATGTAATTGGTAATATTTACTTATTAATAATCTATAAAAAACAATATTCGAATGTTTGTTTATATTTTATTGTAATACGAACAGAAATAACATTAAATAACAAATCCATACTTTAGAAATGATTAAAAGAATATATAAATTAATTTACTATTTTTTTATTCAATACACTACTAAAAATATTTTTCAACACATTATTACTTAAAATAACTGTTTTATTTTTTTAAAAAATACACTCATGTAAGTTTTAAGTTTTATATATATATATATATATATATATATATATATATATATATATATATATATATATATATATATATATATATATATATATATATATATATATATATATATA
>CP092092.1:19835755-19885755 GCA_029203775.1 Neoneuromus ignobilis | reverse complement strand
ATACATATATATTTACATAAATATATATATATATATATATATATATATATATATATATATATATATATATATATATACAGAGAGAGAGAGAGAGAGAGAGAGAGAGAGAGAGAGAGTGGGGGGATCCAGACAGATAGCTAGATAAATAGAAATATATACACACAAACGAGGTTTATTATATTACAACAAAAGTAAGAAGTTTAAAATAGAAATGTCTGTCATATAGCAAGAAAAAAGATCACAGATGGACAAGAGAAATTAATAATTGGAAACTTAGATATATAAAAAGCCCAGAAAAAGTCCCATGGATAGATTGAACAAATACATAAGAAAATTCATGGGAAATGGACTGAAAGAAAAAGTAATCTAATCACTCGAAGGGGACATTTAAGAGGGACCTTCATCCAGTAATGGATATATATATATATATATATATATATATATATATATATATATATATATATATAAACGGGGGTCGTTTACTAAGTATGGTAAATTTATTAATTGTTTAATTTAATTAATTTATTTAAATTTTTCAATTTAGTTTTCTTACTTTTTTACCATACTTATCAAATAACCCTTGTATGTTTGTGTATATGTATATATATATATATATATATATATATAGATAGATAGATAGATAGATAGATAGAGAGAGAGAGAGAGAGATGTGTGAGTGTGTTTATATGTATGTATGTAATTACGTAAAATAATAAATCTCAAATAGTTCATCCATATTATTAATATATTATATTTATAAGTATTTGTTGAAATATTGTCTTATAATGCAAATGTTAATGTTAATATATACATTATTTCGTTTAAAAATATACAATTAATTTTTGAAGAGTTTTGAATTATTTATTATTACTCTAAGACCAAAAGATCATCAATATTTTTAACTGTTTGAATAAAACTGTCGTAAATTCAATATTTAAAAATGCATATAGTCATAATCGTATATTTTTTCGGTACATAAAACTATATTTTAAATATAACTAAACATACGAGAACAGTGAATAATAAACAACTTTACGATAAATATTCGTTTATAAATTAGTTAACATTTTTTTAGAAATAAAAAAATATATATAAAATACTATCAAATTAAAACAAATTTTTATTGACAAATTTTAAACTAAATGAGCATGTGCTAATATATATATTTGTATGTACATATATATATATATATATATATATACATACATACAGGCGCGCCCCAAGGGGATCGGTCGCCCATGTGGAAAATATTTCGTCCGCCACCATTCCAAAATTGCACTTTTTCTATGGCAGACTATTGAATGATATTTATTAACTTCAAGGGAAAGGATAATCGAAATTTTTAGAGAAATGTGTGTTATATAATATATATATATATATATATATATATATATATATATATATATATATATATATATATATATATATATATATATATATATATATATATATATATATATATATACACACACACACACACACACACATGCATCAAGGGGCTTCCCTTCCTGCTTGCTATGGGTGCCCCCGGAGGAGGGATATTCCCCATCTTGCTACGCATAAGTAATATATATATAAAAGAGGACGCGTAAGAATAAGAGGAAGCTTGCAATCGTTAATGTTCGGAGGTAATCGTTCATATTCGGAGTAGCGTTAGCATTAATGACGTTAATTTGAGATGGAATTATATATATATATATATATATATATATATATATATATATATATATATATATATATATATATACACAAATAAAAATTAAATACAATGTTATCGTATAAATTCATAATAATATACAATCATAAATAAGTGCAATAGAATTTGTGTCACTGCACTAATTAAATGAGTAATAAGGATGTAAACTACATAAAAATATTTTTTTCTATATATCTCCACATGTTTTCATCCTACTTAATTTGGTCTAGAAAATGAGGAACTCTGAATTGGTGTCTCTTACTTCTCAATATGTAATTTTTTTAATACATATTTTTTTAAAAATAAATTAATGTTGTTTTGTTTATTTTCTAAGCTTACAAATTAAAAAATAATTAATGTCTGGAGAATCTTATATTTATAATAAAGAATCATTTAATTTGACCAGAAAGTGTAATATATCAAAATATGTAAAAATTCCATTGAATTATTTTTTTAATTATTCTATTAGATTTTCGTAAGAGTGTACATTTGTAAATATAATTAAATAAAACCCAATAAATAAATAAATAAAACTAAAAATATTGAATAAATGTATACCTCTAACTATAATTTACAACTCAAATTTCGTTCTACTTTGGAATTGTTTAAAATATTCAAAATATTTACTCAATATAGTGTACATAAAATGATATTCTTTTATGTTATTTGATTATTTAAACGTATTTCTTAATAGTATTTTATTAGTTTATGTTTGTTAAATGATTTCCATTTTTATTTATTTCTTTACAAATTTTATAAAATGTAAATGTATTGCAATTAAGAAAACCATTCACATTTCATACAAGTTCTATTTACATTATGAAAAAATACAAAACACATAAAAATACTTTACGAAAGAAACATAATACGTAACCAAATTAAATTATTTTTTTATTAAATTGAAAACGTATGATTTTTAGTATTTAATATCTCCATTAAAAAAAAAATAATTTACATTCTATCATATACTCAAAAATCGCACATTTATGCTTATTTTTTTATTAATTGATGTAATACATTATTTTTCGGTATTTTTGAGTGTCTAAATACCAAGTAATTTTTCTTATAAATTAAATATTCCACATTAACTGAAACACCTACGTGCAAATCGAAAATATTTTCTTAATCATTATAATGTACATAGAGATGAAAATATAGAATATTAAAAGGCAAAGTAATTAATTATATATATATATATATATATATATATATATATATATATATATAATAATTTTTTAAAAAAAATAGTATCTTATTTACAAATTTTACTTCAGTCACACAGTGAATAATAAACAAAATATTACATTTTTTTAATACTCACAAAATACACATCCATTTTTAAAATAATCAAATACCTATTGAATTCAAAATTTTCATGCCAAATATCTATTGAACTTTATAAAACAAATATTTAAAAAATTAGATGAAAAATAAATATTAATTTAATTATAAATGTTTGTTAGAATTTAAATATGAAATAAATGTTTGCATAAGTAAAATATAAACATTTTTATTTCCAATTTTAAAACTTTTCATCTTTATTTTTAAAATTTTTACTTGTAATAAAAATCTAAAATATTTTTTTAAAGTATTGAATCTGTATTCATATATACTCAATACATACATACATACATATATATATATATATATATATATATATATATATATATATATATATATATATATATATATATATATAATAATATTTATAGACAGATAGACAGACAGATTTAAAAAAACATTTTTAGTTTCATTTCACTATACTTTAAATATTTACTTATATATTTAATGTTAATAAAAACTGTATTCTATTCTTTTGAATAACTACTGATAAGAAGTAAACACAAAAATAAAGGATATGGAGATGGAATATGAAAAACTATAAGGAAATGTAAGTTGATACATAACAATGCATTGCATAAATTCTTTTTATTCAAATATCTTACAATATATTTTTAGTTTGTCTCAAAAAGTTTTGTTAAATACACTCTCAAAATTATTTTATTATTATTTATACTCACTCAAGTTTATAATTGAGAGATGAACAATAACTCTTGTCAAGTAATTGGACAGTACCCCCTTTTTGAGAGAGCAAAAATATAATATAATTGAATCTAAACAAAAATATATATATGTATATAATTCATCTAATATTTTGAACCAAGTGTACATGTGTATGTAGGTAAATAATACATATTCATATTTATATATATATACATATATATATATATATATATATATATATATATATATATATATATATATATATATACACACATACATACATGCATAATATGTATATTATGTACCCACATATACATACACACATATTTGTACGTACTTCGTATCTATGACATTGATATTTAAATAAATTTGCTGGACAATTCGTGTGTTTTGCTTTTTAATATTGTTAACAATATACAATATCATAATACTTTTCCCCTAATATGCATATAATTAATCATAAATAATAATTGAAACTATATTGTACAGTAAGTCTATCGAATAAATATAAATGTCACAACATAAATGATTACAACTAAGTGACATTTCAACAAATATTTGGTAAAATATATGTTGTTCTACATAACACAACGATGTGTAACATTTTAATTGCCATACAATTTTTACTTAAAATCAATTTTTACCATATAGGTAAATAAAATAATGGCCGTTCAAAATATTTGTTGAGAAAGGATCTGGAAAATCAATTAACAAATATTTTATTTATATTTACACTACACTATACACAAAGGTAGAGAACATTAAAAAAATTAAAAATTTAATTCAATTCGCAAACACTTTCAAACTGTCCTAAGTAAATAAAAACAAAAATTAATTGGTGTAATATAAAATGTACATACTTATTATTCTACACATTTAAATGCAAATATATAGTAAATAAAACAATTACATACAAAAAAGAAACATAAATTAAGTATAATGTAATATAATTATTTAAACACCAAAATATATGCAAAAATCACCAAAGTTCAATAGTTCATGCACAAATAATAATTTAAGATCCAATCCTAACAATTAGAATAATCAATTAAGTACACAAATATTTACTACTGATTATTAGATGTATTGTTTTTATTATCAAATTCCCTGCATATTTTATTACCTTTTATTCTTTTCATTCAGTCAGTGATTTTAACATTTTCCTTTCACATTCTAAATGAAATAATTTAATGATTTCTGTTAATGAAATTATTCAATTGGTTATGAATTTTTTAAATAAACAATTTAAATACTACATTAACATAAAAAATGGACATTACTTTTATTTATTAATTAAAAATCCAATCTACAATAAATATTTTTAATTAAATTTGTCAAATTTGTAGAAGTATATACAATTGATATAAATTATCTTAAACATTTCTGATAAATAAAACAGACAAATATATCTTAATATTTGTTTGGCAATTAAATTGTTAAACTTCAATACTTCATACAAGTATTTTAGGAATATCTATGATTATAATAAATAAGATTGTCACAGTCACTGACGTATTAATATTTCTTTTTACTTTGACGTTCCTAATTCACATCTATAATGAAATAACTGGAATATAATTTAGTATCTAATTGACTGCGCTCTACCCGATACGATACTTCGTATTCATTAATAACCTAAAAAACATTAATTTCAATCGAATTACCTACAGACGTTTTTATACTAATTTGTTGCCTGTCACAAGCGGTTAGAATTTAAAAAAGGTAGTGTTTCGTATCGGCGTTTTCCATGACTGTAAAATATACAATCACATTATTATCACTGCGCTAGTTTTGAGGAACTTGCTTTTAATAAATAAAAATCAAAAGTACGTCTGTTTACAGAACACCACAGAGATAAAAGTGTCGATTGATATAGTTTGTTTTTCCTCTTTTTAAGTAAAATTTATTTAAAATTAGTTAAGTAATATCTAAGTCACAATTAAGCCAAAGTAAGCTAAGTAGGTGCATACTGAACAATTAATAAGTTATTTGTTTCACATCGTTCACCCAAACTACTCATGTAAAATTGCAGCGAAAATACTGAGCGACCGACCGATTTGGTGGTTTTTACAATGTTTTTCCTGACAGTGTTTTTAATTTATAAGAAACAAATTCGTATACTTATTTAACATCACTTAGTGCTTTTTAAATATTATTTTCTGTTAAATTATGAAACTGAAAAAGTTAACACTAGAGTTTTTCTAATCAGAATCAAATAATATTTTAATGATGAATATTTTCATTCATTCATTCATTTATATATATATATATATATATATATATATATATATATATATATATATATATACATATATATACACATATGTATATATAACACATACACACAACACGAATACACATATTACTAAGTTTTATACTGATACATATACACAAATGTTTGTACTGATTGCATTAGAGTAGGTGAAAACAACTATTCTTCAAGCTAGCTTATACTGAAACACTGTCAAGAAAATTCTGTCATATAGCACCTTCGAAATTTGATGATACTGAGCTTATATATTTATTTTAAATATCACACATGGCAGTGTATTATAATAATTTTGAACATGATATTGAATGTTCATTTAAAATTGAATATTTAATGCACTTTTATTCACATCCAATTTAAGTACTGTATGAACAATAAAACTCTTATATAATATTTTAGTTGCTCCACTCGCATCAAAACAAGAATAAATTAAAAATAATTTAAAAAAATAGATTGAAAAGTTACTTCATCAAATAATTAAAATAAAATAAAATAGATTACATAAATAAATGATTACAATATTGTTCTTAGAAAATAAATAAATTCACATTTGCTGCAACTTTACATACAGAATAATTTAAAAATATAACTTTAACAATTTTTATTCGCATCACACAATAAATATATTTTTATGTATATATATTTATATAAATAAATAAAAACAATATAAAGTAAAAAAAAGTCCGATGTTTGCATAATCTAAGGTGGTTTTTAGTTAATATCAAACATAATTAATAAATAAATAAAATAAACTCTGCATCACTGTACACAAAAACATATAGTATGTATATAAGAAATATATATATATACATGATTATACGCTTTGTAGAAATTTGCTAAAATTTTGTAAAAATAAACTCATCGATTTGTTCTACAGAAACATCATATTGTAATAATATCTATTCATTTGCAATTGATCATCAGCTAAGAAATTCATTTATTTTAAAGATGTGAACTTTGATTGGACAGTTCGTAAAATAATACATACGCTTCACTCGATATAACATTTTTCGCCATGATCGAAGAAACCCTAGAAATTGAAAGTATAGATATTTTAGAGTTAATATTTCATTTTATATATATATATATATATATATATATATATATATGAAATTCAGGTTTTTCAATTCATATTTTTGAATAACTACCTAATGTATTTCTCACATAAAATTTTAGTTTAAAATAACTAAAATATATATATACACAAGTACACATTATTTTCTCTATATTTATGTATGCATGCACGTGTACACACAAAATAAAAATATAACTCTTAAATTTCGTTTAGTTAAATTTAATGTTTTTATATAACAAATCAGATATTTTATCATAAATATCAAAGCAATTTAAAACATCTAATATTATTTTAATATACTTGTAGAAACTGCTGAAATATGGCAAATTTTATTAATGAATTATTTTTAAAAATACAAATATAATTTTTATTCCAATATTATGGAAAATTCACTTTTACACAATATATAGACTTATTCAACACCACAAGATTTTATAAGTATTCAATAGCTATTTATTATTCACTTTACTTATTGATGAATATGCTTCTATTAAAATATTTTATTACAAAATTTGATACATATTTTATGATACAATATTCTGAAATGATAGTTTGGCCTTTAAAATATGCATTATTGAATAAATGATTACTGAACATTTTTGTAAAATCTTGTGATTTTGAAGAGAGTGATTAATTTGTGCTAAAATATTGATACCGTAATTAAATAAATGTATTTTTCTTTACAATTTAAAAATAATTATTTTTTAAAAAATAATACTTAAACATACATACATACACGCACACAAGTAAAGTAAACAAATTTACCTGGAGTCATTGTATTCATGCCAATCATTAGAGTACGGATGCTTACAATAGGCTGTATAATGACCACTGTATGTGGTACCACTGTGATTCGAAATAGCATATAAGTTATAAACACAATTCGGCATGCCTCGATTTGCAGCAACTGCACTAAGATCCAAACTATGTAATGGAAAATCAACAAGTGTACTAAGTTTTCCTCTAAAACGTTCCATAGGTGAAAAACGTTTCAAATCTTTATAAAAATAGATTAAGAAAAATTACAGACATCAAATGAATAATATATATTTATACAATTGTTAAAAACAACGCTTTAACTATACAGAACATAAGATGTACGCATATAATAAAAGGATACGTAGTACTAAAATTTTCGGGAATTTTTGAATAGAAAATGATTTTGTACATTTTCTTCGTTGCTGGCACTTTGCACAAGTCTGAAAAATATTAAAGAAATAAATGAAATATTAATAAACAAAAGTAAACATGATTAAAATTATTACTGGTTTTTCATGCCCATCCAAAGTTTCTTCTCGAGTGAAATGTTCAAGGCAATGAGTGAGTGAGGCAGAAGCAATAGGCAGACTAAGATCCCAAAATGGATCAAACGTGACACTACAATGACCGCACACCGTGCACTTCAGGGTCGACTTCAGCTGCCCAACAAATATATCGACGATCGCTGAATCGTCTATACGTAAATAACGTGACCAAGACTCGGCAGCTTTCTGTGCATCGCTGTAACAAATCGACACGTATTAATGAACCGAAATTAAAAAAAACTTTATTTCGCTATCGGTTACCTTAAATTATCATCTATTTCAGTGTTGATCGGTATAGGTCTCACTGTAACACGATTGACATCTTCATGCAAACCTTCTAAAAGGTACCTTAAAAATTCCTGGAAATTAAATCAATGCAATTAAATTAAAATACACATAATGTGTTTAGTTAAATAATTTCAAATCTTTACTTGTGCATCTTGCTGAGCGTATCCCATAAATCTCGGGGCAAAACGCTGAATTTGTGATTTAAGTGCAGTTGTATTTACAATTTTGTCAGAATCACTCGACCAAAGTTCTTGAATCACAGTCGAAAAGGCTAAAATAGAAATAACTTTTTTAATTACGTATGCACGTTTATACGTAAATAAATACAAACTAACCTTTGACTAGAGCACCCTTCATACTAGATGTCGTAGAATTTATGTCATTTAAATAAGTATCTTGTTTTAAGTACTCTAAAAGGAATCTCGTATTTGATAAACATTGAATCACAGAGTTCATAAAGCATGTGTTGCCGATATTTCGCAGCCCATTCAAACCTAAATTTCTTATCGAATTCGTTCCTAAGTGTTTCTCATGACTTTTATCTTCACGACTTCTCTCCCGGTCCAACGAATTCGAAGAGTTCTGTAGGGAACCGAGATTATTGAGATTACTCGAAAGGTCATTATGCGATGAACTAGAACCTCTCGAAGGAGACTGACTGAGAGATGATCGATTTAATCGAGGAGACGTTGAAATATCCTAAAAAACATATCGCCTAAATAAAAAAACAAACGACTCGATATCAAAACAATCAAACGAATAGAAAAGAATACTTATGAAATGTAAAAAAATCACTCGACGGACACGTAGTAGTTTTGTTAAACAGAATATCAAACTCATTTCAATAATTACCATTTCAATTATGAAATACGGTGAAGAAACTTCATACTTTGAACGAGTGTAATATTTAGGATCCTCTTTATCACTTAAAATGCCTGTTATAAAGCCATATAACATTGCAGATAACAATAAGGCCCATATCAGATAAATAATCCAGTCGATTATTGGGTGTAACATTAAAACACAGATTTATCTGGTATCTGATAAAAATCAGGTTATGGGTAAAAATATGACAATCAACTATAAATAGTACCAGCTGAATGGTAATAATGCCTTCGCAATTTCTATAAATATTGAAATTGACATTTTTACTACTGCCACATAACGCAACTGACGATGAAAGGATTTAGTTATCAAAGAAAACTTTAATCATCATAACGTTACGTAACCTAAAAAAAATGTAGTAATCAAAGTACTACACGGTGAAAACACATCACGAACAGCTGAGCAGAGCGGCAGCAGCGTTCGTAAAATGCAAAAATGCATCGAAGTGGGGAAAAACGGCGGCGACACATGTACAGAGGTGCCGACTAAAAACGTTATCTATGCTGTTATTATTGTTATTATTATTACAGTTTTTGTTTTATCTGCTCTGCTTGTAAACGGAAGTATATTGCGTGAAACAACGATACGATCGGTCAATATCAATTACAGTTTTCATTGTTGTCGTGAAACTGTCGTAGGGCACATGGATCGAAAGTGCACACTCTCAAAACACACTCTCACCGCATACGAGAAGAACATACTCACGCCAACAGTTGTTATGTTGTTATATCGCGAAGCAGCACTGTGTTGCACGAATCCCCTGCTAGAACTCTGTTTCCTATAATCGCGGGACATATCTAGATCCCCTACTACCGATATACAATTTTCAATGTTGTTTTGTCCAGATGTAACGACATCGGGCCGCGTCTCTTGCTGAGGAATCGACGCGTCGGGTTCGTCGAAAGCGATATCTAAATCAGGCACTACTTTGGTGTCTCCGACCGGTTTTGTTTCGAAATTGTTTACAGGAATGTAAGAAGCGAAATTAGATGTGTGATTGGACGTTTGTTTTGCAGCTGTTGTAGTAGACACGGAATTAATTTTTTTACAATCCAATTTCACTTGACCCGCAACATCCTCTTTGCACGAAGAATTCACACCCGAAAAATTGTCTACGGCCGCAGGATCGTTCGACTCGTGATTATTCGACAAGAACTCCCATCGGACGTTATTCCCATTATTTTGTGTGCTCGAATCCTTATTTGACAATTTTAAATTTTGACACGATACACTTAACTCGTTTGTTTTGTTATTTGACTGCGAATTTTCATGTTTGTGGGGCAAATTGTTACTATTATTTTTGATGAAACCGGGTGTAACGTTATCGTGACGTGCGGGAATATCAAACTTTTTACGTATCTCGGAAACGGATCTCGTGATGTTACCGTTGTCGTCGTTGAGCTCGATCTCTGACCAATTGCTGTCGCTGTCGTTAACCGGCAAGCTTTTTGTTATTACACAATTATCAGTAATGGACGTTTTTGGAATTTTCTCAATGCTGGAGCCGTCGACTTTGCGTGTCGAATTAGCGTTAGTAGACACACTCAAGCCGTTAACAAACAATTCTGCTGAATTGGTTACCTTGTTTTTGCGGGTTATCGACGGCCTGGTCTCCACTTGTGATTTCGATTCGATCGGAGGTCTTCCTATATCGTTGCTGATCGATTTTGATCTACTTATGTCGAACTTACTGTCTGTCTTACGTACGTTCGGAACGTAGTTGCTCGGCGAGTACTTCTTGCGGATGTCGTCGACCGACGTCGCTATCGACACCGATGAGACCCTTCTGCCTGTGACGCTGATATCGCGCGATCTGTCGCCACGCGAACTGTACGGAGTCGATACGATCGAATCGTTTGTGCGCGATAAAGAATTGTCGCGGCGGACGGAGGTTTCGCGGCTTTCGGACCGATCGCTCCTGATCAGTCTCGATGACGGAAGCGCGCCGTCCTCGGTTATACTTGAGTGACGGGCGAACGAACGTTTGTTCTCGGACAATCTCTTCTCGAGCGAGCTCGAATAGAGGGACGTACGCGGCGTTATATACGAACTAGTGGCGGAGCTATAGAAAGGCCGGTCGAGCGATGAAGAGCTGTTTAAAGTCGACCTGTACGAGCCGGTTAGGCCGGCTGAAGACGAACTGACCGTACTAGTGCTAGACGAGAATCGTCGCGGCGACACTACCGGCATTCTGCTCGTTTCACTGAAGCGAAAGCTTGATGGTTTCAAATATGATCCGGCGTCTGAGGTTGCTATGCAACCGATAACAGACATTTATTCCTGAAAAAGAAAAAAGACACACGTCCATTCGGGAAGGAGACACGAATGCACGACATACGCACGCAGCAAGTTGAAACAGCACACATAAATAATTAGATTTATGTACGTTAATTGAACACGAGATGTACGATCTCGTGCATGGCATAAAACACGAATTGCACGTGTGTACGTACGCGCATGCATACATACATACATACATACATATAATATATATATATACATATAATATACATATATATATATATATATATATATATATATATATATATATATATATATATATATATATATATATATATATATATATATATATATATATATATATATATATATATATATATATATATATATATATATATATATATATATATATATATATATATATATATATATATATATATATATATATATATATATATATATATATATATATATATATATATATATATATATATATATATATATATATATATATATATATATATATATATATATATATATATATATATATATATATATATATATATATATATATATATATATATATATATATATACATATATATATATATATATATATATATATATATATATATATATATATATATATATATATATATATATATATATATATATATATATATATATATATATATACATATAGATATATATATATATATATATATATATATATATATATATATATATATATATATAGATATACATATATATATATATATATATATATATATCAAATACACATATTTCCAAAAAACACCCATGCATTTATAATTACGCATGTGTATGTGCATGCACATAGTCTTTATGACTTAAACTCGAATCGAATCAAAGTGCGGGATCTACTTTATCGTATTGAAATTCGAGATTTATTCGTCTTATACCCATTTAAATGCTCGTAGTCGGTACCGGATTTAAAATCACTTATAAGACAAATTTAACTCAAATACTTACTATTCGATGATAAAAGATTGAAATTTCGAAAATATATTAAGTCGAAATTAATGCGCAAAATATTAGTACGTCTAAAATAGAAACTCGGTGACTCATCCAGTAAATAATATTGATTACTAGCATAATATATAAAAGGATACCCGTTGCAATGACTGAAAATAAACTAAATGCAATGCATAATTCTTTATTAATTACTGGCACGAAAAACCGAATCGATATATGGACACGATGAAATATGTCGCACGGATATTTTTAAAAATCCGATCGAATTAACAGCACTTACATTGAAAGCACACTTTCGAGTAAAATTTTTCCGAATTCGCTATTTTTACTAGCAATGTGACGCGATCAGTCGTCAATACGACGTGAAATGATTTTTCACCGATGGAGAATATCGATCGATACGCGTTTGTTTCAATTTTCCATAGTATTTCAAATATTCAAATAAGTGTACTCACCAATTGGTTAAATATCCTTCGTTAAAATTAAAACGACTACGAACACCGTGAAATATCATGACAAGCACACACATTAATAAAACATCACTCCACTCAGGCAAACGAGTAAATATTAAGCATATTAGGGAAAAATATTTAAATTTGATTAAAATCGATCGGTCGCAAGTATTTCGCGTTTCAGAATTTGAAGACAGCCATTAAATTGTTTATGACGTCATGACTACAGATACCGTATAGTGTGTGTCGCTTAAGATCGGAATTAATTTGATGATATTTTGCGTTATGCGGACGAAAATGCCAATCGTTCGAAATATCGTTGATCGATCGTTTAACGAACGTTCTCGTCGAATTGCACTTAATTGTGAACAAATTACATTTAATACGAAAAAACTATTGAAAGACGAACAGTTCGAAAACTAACTATAAAACACCCAGCCTATTTTTAATGAGACCGCGAAACAAAAATAGGCATACTTTATATTTGTTATCCTTTTTTGTGCCGTGAATGTAGATTATAAAAATTTCGGAGTGTTGTGCCGATCGACAATGAAGAATGACACATTTTACAATACAAGAGTAAAGCTCAGACAATACGGGATCAGTTATTTTACTTCGGTAACGAGAAATTGTTGCGTGGAATGTTGTACGTATGCGACACCTTGACACCGTTTTCACAAGGATAACTCTTTTTTTCATGCCAATATAAATAGAATAGTATTTTTTAGTGTAGGAAATAAGTATATGGATATATTTAGTGGTTTACGAAGGTTATTTCGTCTTATCAAGTACACGTGCGACTCATAGCTTATGAATTATAAATATGAATTTTTTTTTAAAAAAATCCAAAAAAATAAAATTAAGATCCTATTAATAAACAAGTGTAAAGTACTTAAATAATATTTTTTGCATAGCGTTTGTGAAGAATGTTAAGTAATTCAATTATAATCAATATTTGGATTTCCTCATATTTGTAATAATGGTTTTGTGAAATATAATCAATATAATTCTGTAAATAAAAAAAGTACGAGTTTTTAAAACAAACATAAAATAATTAGAATCGCTTCTTAGTAGCTATTTTTATAAAGCCCTATACAATTAAAAAATACAACAGATCAAACAAGAAATAACAATAACAATTTATTTATATAAATATATATATTTATATATGAATTAAATTACGTAAACTTAAAAAATAAAAACAACCGGATATATATATATTTTTTACAGAGTATCATTATTTACAGACATGCCCGGTAATTCTTAACTACATTTTTCATAATATATATGATTTTTGGTATTCTATCAGCTTGAAGTTACGGTTACCTCATTTACCACATATGCTAGAAACGAAGTAGTATACACATTCATACACACATTCATATATATATATATATATATATATATATATATATATATATATATATATATATATATATATATATATATGTATATGATGTATGTATGAATGTATGTTAACAAAAAAATATGTATTCAGTCTAGATCAATGATTAATGATACGGTTCTGAGTCGGGTTTTCGTCGTTTACATTTAATAGACCTTATACGTGTTCGATTAATCGAATGATAAAGTAACTGTTAATCAGAGCTTGACTCTAAAGATGATAATGTTCTGATTACTTCTGCTCTTTGGTTTGGATTTAATTTATGAACCATTTCTATTATTGCATCTAGCGCTATTTCTGGACATTCCTGTAACAAAGATAAATGTACGTTTATCGATACTTAATTGAAATTAATAATAGGCTTAAAAAAGTAAATGCACTTTGTTCAATGTAATACTTTACATGCACATATTAGTAAATACACATTTTAGAAAAATTTAGATACAAAATTTAGTATACACAACTGATATAAAGTATCTGAAAATATAAATAACTGAACACGCTTTCTGATTACTTTGATAATACATAAAATATTTGAAAAATACTTTTTTTTAATAGTTCTTATACAAGAAAGAATATATTTACCTCGACAGATAATTTAATTTCGTTTAATTTAGCATCCTTTTTTACACATTTAATATTATGTGTGATGATTGAGTTTACACCTTCGCGTAATTTTTGATCAGTGAGCCACTGGACCACTACTTCGTTATTGTCCCAACGATAACCCTTTATCAAAAAATAAAATTATTTACATTATTTTTTACGTTTAAACTTTTGTATTTGATACCTCTGATGTGGTTCCTTTATCTTCGATAAACCATCGTCTAAGCATAGCTTCGGCTTGACCGACATTTAAAGCTGGTTGAATAGAAAGGAGTTCGCTGATTATTTCATTTTGTAAGAGCAATCTACGCAATCTCCAATATAAAATTGTTCTAGACTTTTTCCAAGGTACAATTTCCTGAAGTGAATAGATTTGTAAATAAAATTGTTGATGACTTTCAAAAAGTATTTGTACTTACCTTGATTACACCTTTTTCTAACATCCTCTCTGGAGTATCATGTAAATCAGCGAAATGTACAGCAACTTGGTGGTAGATGGCCAATAAAGATTCTTCACGTTCTGTAATTTCTTTTTCGATTTCAATTACTTGTGGACATTTTGGTACGTCTTGTGATTTTTGTGAAATACTCGATTTTCGTTCTAGTACCGGTTGTGTCTTATTAAATTCATTTAGTTTTTGTTTAAGTTCTATCAATATAGGATCGATACGGTGCATTGTTTTCAATAAATCCTTTTTACGAAACTTGATTTCAACGATGCCTTCAGGTTCAAGAATACCTCCCCGAGAATAAGTATCTGCATACATTTCCATATGACGGGAATTTATTGTCGGATCAACGACGGCCCAAGCTCCTCCTCTCAACTCGGCATTTGGCGGTATATATACAAGAATAGGTTGAGTGTAATTTCTGAGACCATCGACGATGTATGCACCGAATTTAACTATTTGTTCGTACATATCTAAAAGAAGGAAGAATTATAACTTTAGGTAAAAAACTAAAAAGTTTAATGTATCATTAACCTTTCATGCCACCACTGAATCCTCTCCAATTTGCAAATATTATAAGCGGTAGATCTTCTTTGCAGAAGTCTTGAATAACTTGTGATGTTTTATATGCAGAATCAGGGAACCATACTTGTCCAGCTTGTGACACGGTCTAAAATTAAAAAAAAATGTTGATATTAAAATTTATTTAAAAGTCTGTAAACTACACAGCCCAAAAATTAATAAAATCGATTTTTTGTAATATTATCTAATTTTTTAAATTAGGCTTATTTTAATTACTTTGGCATGAGAATCTAAATTTGCAGGATCAGCAGGCATTCTTAGCTCAACAGTACGTGTTTCTACAGCAATTACACCAATAGGAATACCACCAAGTCGGCCACGACCTGCAACAACTGTCTGAGCCCAAGGTTGCATTATTTCACTCCATGAATTGTGATCTAAGAAACCATTTTCCCATTCATCAGGATTTTCTAAATTAAAAAAAAAAAACAGATTAAAACATAATACTTATAAAAAACTGATACAGCATTTGTATATAGAAATATTAATTACTTAGACTCGGTCGGCCAGTTAACATTATTCTCGGATCATGAGGTGCTTTTGTAGGAACGTATTCAACATCTCTGGAAACTGGATCAATCGGATTAATTATAGGTAATGGAGAATTTTTATCCTATAACAGAAATAATATTTTATTTTTACATATATCTGACATCGCATTTAATTATAAATTAACTTACTTTAGGAATGTAAGAAAGCCAATGTAATATGGTATAAATACCATCTAAATCATTTGCTTCAGTTTTATGAGTCACACCATTATTATACATGATTTGTATACCACCCAACTGATTATTTGATGCATAAACTTCCCGACCTAATAACTAAAAGATAAAGATATTTTTGTTTACATAATTTTTAATGTTTGTGTGGCCATTAAAATAAATAAATAAATAACTCACTTTATTTAAAGCACTATATCCTGTTAAAATAATGTGTGAGTTTTCTATTTGTATGGTTCTTTGACCAAGTCGTACAATGTAAGCACCGATTCCAATAGCTCGACAGCTAACCATCGATATAGTTACTATTTCTTGATATGCTTGTGAAGTTTCTCCAGCTATCAGTCCTGCATATTTTAAACTTTCAACTCCGATACCATCTTCTTTCCCTATATAACAAAAATCATTCAGCTATTTTAAAACTATTCTGTCACTATACAAATTTTAATTTATTTCGATTCCTTTGTAGGAAAAATGAATTTTTAATACACATTTCTAATTATATTATTGTAATTTCATACCTATAACATCAGTTAATTTATATCTTGCTTCTCCATCATCTTCTATTAAAGTAGCTCGTACACTGTTTGTTGCACTGACACGTGCATAATCTTCAGCAGTTAAGTATAAATATTTAAATCCTAAATCAGGATTATCAGGTTGTTCCCAAGCAATACGGAAGCATGCTTTTACTTCTTCTGCTAAACCGATACGAGCACCGCTATTTGCCGAAATGTATATTCTCGGTAGCTTTAATTTTCTTGCCAATTCTGATGCTAGATAATATACTTTATCTTCTCTCGGTCCGAAAGAACCGATCATAAAAGTAATATCATTTGATATTAAGATTATATCTCGACCCAAAGGATATTCAGGAGTGAAAAGAGTTAATTTCCATGCTACCATACCGACATTATTTTCACCCAGAACACGTTTTTGTTCTATTAAATATGATTCTGTTTCAACGTCGAGTACGAGCTCAACATAATCGATCAATTTATCTGGCATACGAAGTGATTCTATGGGAAAAATCAGAAATATTTAACCGAATAAATAAGATAATAATAATAATTTACCTTCTGGTCTAGATGCGATATATTGTTTCCAAAGTTTTTCGTTATTTTGTCTAAACATATCTGGAATGTCATAAATATATGTTGTGCCAGCTTGCTGTGCCTGGAATCTTTTCTGTTGCAAAAAATCTTTTGTCATATAAGGAGTTGAAATAGGGAGGCCATGCATGGAACCTTGTCGAGGTCCATAAGCTTCAAAAATAATCTACAATGATTAAAAAGTACATCATTAAACTATGTTCAATGGTCCTATGAATCTATATTTTATATGAAAATATAATATAAGCATAATACATACAGTTTCAGTTTTTGGATCACGGACTTCTTTATACATATTGAATTCTAAATAATATCCACTATCATTCGCTAGGAACAAACGAACACTAACAGCAGGTTCACCAGGATGTTGTCTAATCAACATTTTAAGTTCAGCTTGTAAAACACGAAGCTTCCACAGACGAGCGCCATATCTTAGAACCATACCTGTGATTGCTTCTTCAATCTAAAAATTAATTTTTTTGTTTTTTTTTTTTCAATCAGCGACATGCAGTTGTATTGACTCACTCATAAATATCATGAATTCTGATGAATTAAATTTGAACAGAATAAATACTTTCAATTCTTACCTTCATTGGATCCATAATTACAGACGGCATGAAATTCAAAAAGATATGATTACAATCTGTTCTTTTCGCATGCATATGTGAAAATGCCAATTCCAATTCATCCATTGCTTCAAGTAAAACTCTTTCACCTTCACTTTGTAAATATTCAAAGCTTGCTTCTTTTGTAATAAGATCTGAATGCCGTACAATAGATCTAATGAAGAATCTATAATCAGTGACTTCTTTTCCTTTAGGTACTTTTGCTTTTGCAAGATACAAGTGCATCTTTTGATTAGATGTCGGTAAAGCTTCCAAATTATAGTTTCGCATACGATTTAATTCTAATTGGAATGCACAAGCCGGTTCAAGATGTCGATAAATACGATCTTCTTTGAAATTATCACGATATCGGAATGTATAAAGTTTTGGAAATTGTCGACTGTAAATTATAATCGATTTAAATTAGAAATATTACCAGTATTTCAAATATCACTAAAAAAATTGACTAACCGTTTTAGTACTATAAATGTTATTCTTCGGATTCTTCGATTTTCCATTTCTTCTTTATGTTTTGAACAAAAGTTTCCAAGCATTTTACTCATCATTGAATCATCCATGTCTCCTTTATCTTTCACAGCTATACTTAAGATATGTATTGGTTCTTCAGCCTGTTAAGATTTTATAGTAAGAAAAGAACACAAATAAAAATAATACTTAAGTCACTGATCTACATACTTCTTCCATAATATTACAACGTCCTACTTCAAGGCTTGTGGAATTGTGCTGAGATTCTGATCCACTTTCAACAGCTTCCAAAACACGAGTAGATATTTCAACAGAATTAGAGAGATCTTCAATTAAATCAAATATTTCATCAGCATATTGTTCAAAATGCTGTACACTTTCAAATGCAGCCATACAACCAGTACGATGATAACGATCTAAAGGTGGAAGTGTAATTTCATCTTCATAATGTCGCAACCTATATTTTAATATTGTTATTATGTGCAATTTGAATGAAGGAACATGGATATGTATCTACATGTGTATTTATATGTGTGTGTGTACATGTATATACATATGTGTGTATATATACATATATATATATATATATACACACACACATAAGCATACATAAATGCACTCAAAAATAAAATTACCTATTCGGATGTGAAGTAGGAAGCATAAATTGAAAATGTACCAAAGGAATTTCTCCACTTAATTCTAAATGTTGAAGGCAGCTTATTTCATAACTCGTATAAGCTCTTCTTACATAAACTTCAAGGGCAGCATTGCACACTGCTCGATTTGTATGATAGAAAAAGTCATGAAGAATATCAAAAATTGATGTTTCTGAGAGAATAAGTTTTTGTAAATTCTCAGGATGGAAGTCATGTCCATACATATCAACAGCTGATAAAAATATTGATTCCATTTGATTGTGTCGTAATTCATATGCAGGTTGATGAGCTGCGATTAGCACCTATAAAAAAAATATACGTGGGGATACTTCACACCATTTCATATTCATTGAGTTAATTATTTTACCTGTCTAGCTCTCAATGCAACCCTAGAATGTTCACTTCTATTCAAAGATGTCAGTTCCGTAAGTGTCGTTGACAATTCATCAGTTAAACCTGGTTCATTCGACCATAAATGATCAATTAACATCGTTACAAGCATATTTTTCTTAGCTACTTGCGTATGACTGAAAATTAAGTTGACGACAGTCTGCATGTCATCTTTATGTTTATCTCTGGTTGCTGTTACACATTTATCATAACTTCCATGTTGAAATTGTGTTTCTACTTCATAATATTTATTTAATAGTTCATGCACAGAGGCTTTCATATGTCCTCTAATACCGTTTCTGTATCTCTGAACTAACTGAACTATTCCTTCAGTTGACATGAAAAACACATCTTTATCAGCAGGTTTCGGAATTGTCGCTGCATGGCTATCAATAATGCTAGCAATCTGCTGGCTAGGAAATTGAGCAAGTACAGACGTAATGTTCCTTTCATATAAACTCATCAATCGACGAATTTTCTTTTCAACGACTATGGGTATACGACCAGAAATCGATGCTACTACTTCTTGCATTTCCAGAAGCGGTAAATTAGGATCACGAAGACTTGCCATAAATTTCTCGATGATTTCTCTTAAACGAGGTGCATTGTAAGGATCGGGTAAACAATAACCTATGAAGAAACAACAAAATAATTTTATGAATATACATATGTGTGGAATATATGTATATATGTTTATGTACAAGTAACAAACCTGCAAGTGTGTTTTCAAGTATTATCTTATATCCTTTATGTAGATGATTTAGTTTCTGAGGTAAGCTTGGAGTTGAAGTATCCCCTTCTGGGAAAGGACTGCGATATAATTGGGCTTTTGTTACTAGACTTGTGTCATCAACTTCTAAATTTGCAATTATGTCTCCTGCATCTAATACTGCTCCAGGTCGTTTGTTGTAACAAATAATTCCCGATTCATTTGCTGTTACAGTCATTACCATTTTCATTACCTAGAAAATAAATATAAACGACATGTATATAATAAAACAGAAATATGTTTACATGTAAACGCCATATGTTATAATAACAGAATGATGTTTATTCTATTTGTGTAAATGTATTTTTATGCATATATGTATATATAAATACAAATATAAAAATACTGTACATAACTACATATTATTTTATATATTTTATTTGTAGTAAAAATAAATTTACTTACTATACATAAATATAGAACGTACACAAAACATTTAAATAATAAAGTACAAAAAAAATCATACCTCAATTTCGGCATAAGCTTGACCTTTATCTACATGTCCTCCATCTTCGACTAAAAATGAAATAAGTTTCCCAGCAGAAGGACTACGTAAAAGACTAGGATCATTTTCTTTTTCAAATATACAAGTTTGATTTCCAATAATTATTCTGTAACGATCTACTTCTTCACGCATATAAGTTGTAAAAGAAGCTCCATCCAAAGAAAGAAGTATCCCTGATATAAAAAAGAAAATTTGTTTTTTTTTTACGTTGCTTAAAGAATATTTTTAAATAATATCATTTTTTTTATTTTTAAACTTACCTCCGTCTGAAAGTCTATGTACTTCAATTTCTTTGAAAGAATTATTCATGGCTAAGAAATATGAATTAGGTCCACTTTTAGTTGCTTGAACTTTGTATTTATATCCACCATTAATTAATTCTATATCCACAACATTACTAAGAGTTGTATTTGATCCTTGAACTTGACCTCTATATGAAAGAAAACAAACATTAAATAAAATTTTAAGACTAAATTAATTACAAATGCATTATGTTAAATGACACTAATTAATATTTTTTGATTTAATTTTAATACCTATCTAATGATGTTTTGAAATCAGTAAAAGCAGATTCAATAGTTTTGTCAGCAATATGTAGAGATCCGCAAATCACACCTAACATGATATCTGGTTTTTCTGATTGGACCTACAAAATTATATTAGTAAATTTAAGATTTTCAATAAGTATCTAGTAATAAATTTTAAACATATAAAAAACAACTCAAATAACAATAAAACATGGATTAAAAAATAAAATATTGCTTCATACAATCTCTTTTGTTAACAATATTTGTAAACAAAAAGACATAAAACGTTATAAATAAAAATATTATTAAAAGGTTTCATGTATGTATATATACACACATAAATATAGGTGTGTGCATATATACATATATATATATATATATATATATATATATATATATATATATATATATATATATATATATATATAAATATATATAAACATATACATATTAAAATTCAATTATATATTAAATTTCAATTTCAAATAAATTTTATACAATTCTGTATACATTTTGAAGTCATAACATCTGTGTATGAGAATGCCTGTGCTAAAATTCTGAGTATCTTGTGGTCAAAAATCAAAATTAAATAAAATTAATTTGAATGAATATAAAGAAAAATACTGCTTACCCGTTCTGAAATTAGAATATCAAGCCAAGCGGTGTCTATAGTATTATCTTGAAAACATTTTGTTTCTAGGAGTGTAATAAGGTATTCTACAGTTGTACGGAAATCTCCACGAATTGATAGTTCTTTAAGAGCAACAACAAGATTCCTTTAAAAAATATAAAATATTAATCAAACTAATACATACAATTTAAAAATAAAGTATATATAATTTTCATAAAGAATTTAATAACATACTCTCTTGCTTGTTCCCTATTTTCACCCCATGAAAAACAATGACCAAATTGTGAATCTGCAAATTCATGCAATCCACCTGAAGCAGCTACACTGAAATAACCCCAAACATTTTTTGATGATCGGAAGTTTAGCTCTTGAACAGTGCCTGAACTCGGTTTGAATCCTATGAAAATAACAATTTATACTTCAATTGTTATCAATGAAAATAATTTATGATTATCTTTTTAATCTGAATATTTCATATACCTTCATCAGGATTTTCTGAGGTGATTCTAGCAGCAATAACATGTCCCCAAGGTTGGGGTTTATGCCTTGGTTGATCAAAATCGATTTCAGATGTTCCCCATGGTGTTTCTCCATAGAGAAGCCTAATATCTTTGATATGATTTAAAGGTAAACCCATGGCAATCTGCAAAAAAACATTAATTCTTAATAATTGTTTCATTGTTAAATTTAAGTATACTTATATTACCTGTAACTGAGCGGCGGGGAGATTTACATCTGAAACCATTTCAGTACATGGATGTTCAACTTGCAGTCTTGGATTTAATTCTAAGAAATAATATTTTCCTGATATATCATATAAATATTCTACAGTGCCTGCTGATACATAACCAACCATTTTTGCAAGACGAACAGCACACTAATAATAATAATTACAATTTGATAATTATGTTGGTAAATTTACTACATTAAATAGTTAAAACTTTGATTATTTTTAAATTTATGTTACATTTTTAATTTTACAATAATGAATTGGTTTATCAAATAAGACAATTTGTAATAAATTTTATTTATTACTGAAACATAATTCCTACATCAAATACTCTGAAAATATTTATTAAATTAAAGCATAATTTTTGACAATAAGAAAGTACAATGAATCTTTGTTACTGAAAATAAATAATCAAAGTTTTGTTAAGAGGTTTAAATCAAACAAATTACTTTTTCCATTTCTTCAAAAACGTTTGGATCTGCAATAGCAGCAGGAGCTTCTTCAATAATCTTTTGATGTCTTCGTTGAATGGAACAATCACGACCAAAGAGAGATATTGCGTTTCCTTAAATATAAAACAATATATATATATATATTATATGCACACACACACACAATTATGTATTTATAAATATTTACCATACTGATCAGCTAAAAGTTGTACTTCTAAGTGCCGTGCACATTTAGCTAATTTCATTACAAATATAGGTGAACCAGGAACTTCAACTTGAACTTGTCTGAACGCTGTTGTAAAGTCATCAGGGCTTTCAACTTTTCGGATACCTTTACCACCACCACCTTCAGAGGCTTTTATCATAACAGGAAATCCAATTTTTTGTGCGGCAGCAAGACCTTGTTCCGGTGTTGTCACACATCCTCTTGCAAATAATTCCGTTGAAATTTTTATTTTTTTACCACTATATTGTGCTTTGAGGTCTATAAAAGAAACAAACATCTAACATAATATATGCTTTCGTTATGATTTTATATGAATTGTATATTTTTGAATTGTATATTTTGTCATTTTATATTTAAGATGCTCATTTTATCCTTAAATACAAATCATTAATTATGAATTTGAATTTCTGACTATTTGTGTGGAAATTTGTTATGGAACAGATTCAACAAAAAAATAAATATATTATTATAATAAATAACATTTAAATTTAATGAATGAAAGTGTTTTTTACTAAAAATATTTTGATGAAAATTGTTCCATTAAAATTAGATAAGAGAAATGATTAAAAACCAATAATATTTTATTAAAAAATTTTAGAGAAAATAAAGAGAAATATCTGAAAACATTAATTTATATCTCAATAATAGTTTTGAATATTAAAAAAAAATAATAATAAAAATGTGTTATATTTTTTTGCCCATTATACTATTATCACATCTAACAAGACAGTAAATAATGACTCAACTAAATCTGAAACCTGTTTTAATAATCTTTACTTGCTAACTAATCTTTAAAACTATTCAGTTTATAATATTTGATTTTTTTTATATAATAATCCAAGGTTAAGATAAGTAATTAACAAAAAATAATTAATCATGAGTGACTTTACTAATGTTAATGCCAATTAATTCAATAATTAAAAACTGAATTCAAAAAACTGTGAACAAATCCTATAAAATAAAAGAAGGTGAAAACTGAAAACAACATAATAATATAAATAAAGTAATTGATTAAGACCATTATTCGTCATAAAAACTCGTCATAAGACTTTCTGTAGTAAATAATATTAAATGAAAACTAAAGCTTGTTACTTCTTTGTTTTAGAGTTGTAGCAAATTCACTTTGACATAAATGAATTTTCACCTCTATACCATAAGATATTGAAAAAGTATTCAATAATTACTTATTGTTCACTTTCTTTATTTATAAACTGATATACATTTCGATGGCAATACTATCACCATCAAAGAGCTCTTTTATAAAATCTTATATTTTTTTTACACAAATGAATTATTAGTTTATCGTAAGAGATTTTTTTATATGTTCAATCATCATCACTTATAGTTCATTTTATTTGTTAATGTATATTTTATAATATATGCTTGTCATTTTCAAATCATAATATTACTAAATTTGTAAGATGTAAAATACAAATTTTATAATTTTACACTTTGATGGTGATGATATGTTTATTGAAATGTATATCAATGAATGAAGTGAATAATAAGTGATCATTGAACATTTTATTCCCAAAAATCTTGTGGTATTTAAATGAATAAATAATTTGTGTAAAACTAAATTGGTTATATTACTGACTAAATAGCGGCCTAGAGCTTAAAGTACTGTAGGTCTTTAATTCAAATGAAATCTGTATAAAGTGCCAGATAGTTAAAAATGTTAATCCTAGTAGCACTTAATTAATATCAACAAATATTTCGATTGTGATTATGAGTTACTATGATAAAATTTGAAAGGTTAACACAGTTAACAAAACATTTTTGAAGAATCTAAATTTTTTTTTCTTTCTTGATAATAATATCAGAAGCACAATATTTGTTTTAATATTGTGATAAATTCACTCTAATATAAATATGTCATTCATCCAAATGCAACAAAAATTTCATAAAAAGTTCAATAAACATCTGCTGTTCATTTTATTAGTTAACACGTATTTTGACGGCCATACTATCATTTTATAACACAGTACTCTGACAATGATGGAATAGTCAACGAAATACGCAACAGCGAATAAAGTGAACAATACTTGATTACTGAACAATTTTATGAAATCTTGTGGTGCTAACGTGAATGATTTGTTTGCTTTAAAATGAGAAACATGCAACAACAATGTATTAGATATGTGAATTCATTCAGCGTCTTCAACTTTACCCGTGTCTAATAATTATTTTATTTTTTTCCCATTCTATTTTGGCTATGAATGAGTGTCATCAATATTTTCTAAGTGACATTTATTTTAGTTGAATGATCAATTAAACTTTGAAAATCAATTGTGCAAAAGCAGACAAATATTACATATTGTATTCTTTCTACGTTCGTGTTAAAAAAAGTGCTGCTAAAGTAATCAAAATAATTTGTTTGGTTCTTGACGAAGATATTGTAAATTACAAAACTTGTAAAAAATGACATCAAGGACTTTAAGAAGAAAATTTCGAATTGAATGACGAGTCATGATCTGATCAATCAAAACAGTTTCAAGATTAGGAATTACTGCAATTGTTGGATGAGAATTAAACGCAAATGAATAAGTTCCAAACGAATATTGAATTAACTTACCAGATCCTGACCAAGGCAGTGTGCTTATTTCTGCAGTTTGTGCGACGATCGATGATGCGATTTTATCTCCTAATGCCCACATCGCTTTTTCAGGAGGTCCTATAAATGCTATATTATTTTTGTGTAACAGTTCTGGCAGTTTTGGATTTTCTGAAGCGTGTCCCCATCCTGCCCATACGGCTTGCACTTGTGATCTCAATGCGATATCGACGATCAATTCAACGTTCGCATAATTGTTGTTGTTTGTTCCACCTGGTACTGGGACATAATGATCAGCCATTTTGATATATTCGGCATTCGCTTTGAGATCTTCTGGTGTGACCATAACGACAAACCGCACGGCTCGTTCGTTCCGGAACATTTCATACGACCAGCGACGAATCGAACGCATACATTTAACAGCCGCAATTCCATTGTTGGCAATTAATACCTTTTTGAAGAAAACAAATACAATGAGTCACAAATGTCATAGGATGAACAGAACAGTAAAATATTTTAAATAATTAAAAACTAGTGACATGGAAAAATCAAAAACTGATACCGTAGTTTATAATATTTTATTAGATATAACTCTTTACTCAATAAAATTTAAATATATTTTAATACACAATAAAATATTTCACAAAAATTTAAAAAAAATCAACCCGCAGATGTCATGGAACAATTTAGTATTAAGAAAGAAATAACGATTTCTTGGCAGTTATTTATTTAGGCTAGTAGTTCTTTCTGCAGTAACAGTAATTGATTTATTTAATAAAATTCTTTTCAAAAAATATTTTTAAGAAATATGATATTGTCTGTCTTTTTCCAAGAATAACCCAAAAGTGTTCAATTAAGACAATGACTGAGGCAATATTTCGATAATTTATGGGCAATTATATAACAACCAAAGGTATACTATAAGAGATTTGTGTTTTGGGTCATTATTTTGGTAATTCTTAAAAGTGTTTCCTAGACCAAACTAATCTGTATTTTAATTTAAATGATTTTTAAATATATTTATAAATAAAATATACAATAAATAATTTTTATTTAATTGGAAATGTTTCATCAAATAAGTTTTTACTTTATATTTTTGTATGTATTCTCTATTTAGTGACGCAAAATTGATCAATAATTAAAATTTATTAAATTAAAAAATCGCCATTTACTCAAAAACCTCTTTTTCAATGATAAGCATTAATGTAGCACTATTAAGTTTAAATTAAAATATTTAATATATGTTGAAATTAATAAAAAAAACTGGTAATCAAGTTTTTTATTCGTCTATCATTGCTTTTTGTTGATTTTATTGACAATGAGATTGTTTTTAATTTTTTTATTAAGTTTATATTATAGATGCTATAATATATATATATATATATATATATATATATATATATATATATATATATATATATATATATATATATATATATATATATATATATATATATATATATATATATATATATATATATATATATATATATATATATATATATATATATATCATCTTGTAAAAATTCGAGAAGGAGTAAACCCCGAATAAAAAATCTTCACCAATCCGCCTGGTCAGCGTGGTGAATATGACCAAATACCAATGAATGGTCCAGTAGTGGACTGATGTGGGCGTTATATGATGATGATATATATATATATATATATATATATATATATATATATATATTTATTTGTATGTATGTACACATATGTAAATAATACAATATTTGATTTTGGTTTTCGCAAAAGAATGATTGTTAAACAAGAAATATACTTAAAATTATATGTAAATAAAAGATACAAATATCAATAAAAACCCGTACATCGATTCAGTTTTCCTCGACCACAAAGCAATTTATATACAAAAAACGATTATTTACAAGTAATAAAAAATACTACATTTCCATATTTTAAGTACTGACGTCAATGGCATGTTTTTCCTCGCAGTTTTTGCACTTCAAATAATTTTTGAACACATATTTACAAATAATTAAATCCGAACAATGAATGGTGTTTTTTCTGAATGATGATGTGATTCGGTTGCGACGTTTATGCATAAATTTACAAATATTTTATCAAGTTGTGCAAATAACATGTCACCATTTAGTTACGTAAGAAATATTTTCAAGAATTTAGTATTTTTGGGAGTATTGATTTAATATAAAATATTCAATTTTTGATACTTAAAAATGGATATTTATTTTTTGTACAGAAATCTTGAATATATGGTAATTATGAATAGTAAAAAAATGAATTTATATATATATATATATATATATATATATATATATATATATATATAGAGAGAGAGAGAGAGAGAGAGAGAGGATTATATCATAAAAAGTGAAAAGTTTTAAAAGATGTTTTCATCCAGCAATGAATTAAGATACTGTTACTGCTACTGATGACATATAAATACACATATGAATTTGGTTATAAATTTCTTTAAACTTTAAAAAGATGATAAAAAAATCTAATTTTCGTTTCATTTTGTAAAACTGATCATATGAGTAGTTGTTCGATATTTAAATTTAATGATTGTACTAGTCAGGGAAGATATTAAAGTTTTTCTTCATTCTCTTTAAATCAAATTTGAACACTGTTAACTATACGTTAGGATATATTAATATCTTAAATATAACATCGGTTTTTGGAACAATATTTGAATCGCAAGATACATTTGGTTGTTTAAAATATTTTCGTAGTCAATGGCAATAATTCGACCATTGAATTTGAATGTAGGACCAGCAGAATACCAAAGTATTGTTATTTAAATTATAACTAAATTGTCTCATTGTCTGACTATAAGACTGACACCAAGGAAGCTTAAGTTTTTTTGAATATTCTCTAGATACAAATTCTGCTTGATTATAATTACTCATTAGATCATATTACATAATTTCAACTATTAGACTTCACGTTTTTTGATCCTATCGACAGTTTTTTTACATTTTAATATTATATTCAGTAGTGTGTGTATGTGTATTGCATCTGATAATTCCGATTGATTATTTCTGTAGAAACAGGATCTTTACGATGTTCATTGTGTTTTGCTCTCACATGTGCTGAATTACTTTTATGATTTTTAGATGCAATTTATTTTAATACACGATCATTTCATTGGTTTCGATTTTTAGTCATTTTTTCTTTTAGCAGATATTGTTTTTTTCTGATTTATTTATACAGTTATAATTATTGATACTATTTCACTGGATAATAATGTGTCAACTTTGGTTACAATTACTCCAGTTAAACACGCAACAATGTATTATTTTTCAAATCCTATTAATTCACATATTTCATAATTCTAACTCGCGGTCATAAATTAACAGTCTATATTATATTAGAAAAGATGTTACATAGCATACATGAATGAAATAATATTAACACATTGTATACGGGCAACGTCTCGACGACGTCTTTCGCATACTGTTATTAGAGCGCGAAAGACGTCGTCGAGACACGTTGCCCGTATACGATGTGTTAACAAAGTAACACGATTAATACTGATTTTTCAATACTCTGATAATATAAACATTTTTATTCCAGATTTATCAAATATTTTCATTACTCTGTTCACATTTCTTTATATATATATATATATATATATATATATATATATATATATATATATATATATATATATATATATATATATGTGTGTGTGTGTGTGTGTGTGTGTGTATGTATGTGTGTGTGTGTGTGTGTGTGTATGTGTGTGTGTATGTGTGTGTGTATGTGTTTATATATATGAAGAGAGAGAGAGAACGAGAGAAATATTATCAAAGATGAAGCGAAAAAATTGTGAACTACAGGAATACCTCGCATAGTACTGCTTTGATTAGAATGGTTTCACTATAGTACGGTTTGAAATTTCCAAAAAATAATTATGCGCATGCACATATTATACTTATCGCAATGTGCAGTTCTAGTTTTGTGGTCTTTTTCTTTTTTTATTAATTTTCGATTCGTAACTCTAGAGTAAAGTCAATTTCTTGATAATTAAATTTTAATTGAAAATGAATTTAAAATGAATGTACAAATCCCTGATTTTGTTTTGTTGATACATACAAACATTTGAATATATTACCCTCGTTTTATTTACTGAAAAACTGGAAAAACAATTATTTGGAACCAATTAACGTTTTTTGTATTCAGTTAATGTTTCGATTATCCCGCTTTCAAATAGTCCGGCAAATCAGTGGAACCGATTAGCCGTACTATGAGAGGTATTCCTGTATAGCGAAGTGAAGGTTGAATGAGATTAGTCGTGGATCTTGGAAAACATTTTAAGCAATGATATTTGATGAGCTTTTTTCCAGCAATAGGTTGATATAAGGTTTATATATATATATATATATATATATATATATATATATATATATATATATATATATATATATATATATATAAATCATCAAATTTTATATCAGCCCATTACTGAGCGAAAGACTCAACGAATATCAGTGACTTTTTTTTAATGTTTTTTTTTAAACACTTCCATTTTCTCTTGTCTACCGCTAATCTCTTCTAAATCTCATTTCCACTATACAACACAATTTCATATCTCCATCTTTAATAAGATTTCTTTTTTAGTCTCTTTTTCATAATGATCTTGGTCCATCTATTGTATTCTCTTCTTGCTATGTGCATTGCCTATGTTTTTGTATCCATTTACGTTTTGAAATTTCTAACATTATCTTTCCATACTTCGTTGGGCTTCCAAAATTCTTTGTTCCATTTTTGCGTTCAGTATTTAAGTTTTTAATTCGCAAGTACAAGCAGGTAACACAGATTGGTATATATATAATTATTATTATTATTATTAATGAAAGAAAAAATAAAAATTACCTTATTTATCACTTTAGTCCCGTTAAATCTCCTAACAAATTCTTCTGGCGTTGCGACTGTAAAATCTTTTTCTTGGAAACGGTTGGCCAGCATTACCGTCCCTTGAGACATACTAGGCCTATAAGAGAAAAAATGCATTACAGTGTGATATAAAATGTATTATATTCATTAAAAATACCACTTATTCTGTTATAAGGTGATATTTCTCTAGAATAAAACATTTCAAGACTAAGGGTATGTAAATGAAACATTTTAGCAGTTTATAAATAGAAAATATGTGTACTTTTAAAAAATTGAATATTTGTTTAATGTACCGTTTGGGGAATATCTTGTATCCAAGTGGATCATATTTTGATTACGTGAAGTTTGTTTCATTAAAAATAAAACATCTTTATAATAAACATTTCATTAAGACTTTAAGGTCACTCCTTATGATTGATATTACAATCGGTTTAGATAATGTGCGTTATCTTTAGATAGCTAATTAACACAGTATCAACTACTTTGAAATGACATGTTTTCGAAGTCGGATGAAGTAAGATACCAATTATAAAGAATAAGATTAAGATCTTAAAAAAAGAATTATGACAACAGAACGGGAATGGAATTATTTTTTTTAAAAAAAACAACGAAGCATTTCTATTTTATAATTTTTTTCTATTTTCTATTTTTTTTTTATTTTTATTTACAAAATGAAAACTTTACAATAAAAACACCTAATATTTTCAAGACTATAATCATTATGGCTTTAAAGTTAGCTTGAATGAGATAATATCCTTTAATACAAATGAATCATTTAGTTTCAATATCACAACATTATACTAAAAGTGTCCAATAATCAATTATTGTCTACTTTATTCGTTTAAAAGATGATATTAATATCGTCAAAGCAAATTGCAAAATATATGAGCCGTTCAATTTGAAAGTGGAATAACTCCATTTTTGGAAAAAATGAGTTTATGACAGTTTTAGGTAGACATAGATGTCCTCTTTTTATATTTATAATAACACATTCAAGGGTGTACAATGTACTCATAGATTAATGAAATGAAATTTTCTGTGTAATTTTATCGCAAAAACGTTAAAATTGAAAGTGGAATAACTCCATTTATTCATACATGGCGATAAAGGTTTGCGGTTGAATTAAACGAAAAATCGACTTTGAAATATTTTTAGTTATATTATATAAAAAATTATAAATAAACAATAATTATTTATTTATAAATTTTCCAAAAAATTATCATAATTTCAAAATGCATTTTAGTTATAATATAACTAAAAATAAATATATTTAATAAAAAGATGAAATCAAAAGGTTTAAAAAATTGCATTTTGAAATTATATTTTTTTTGAAAATTTATAAATAAACAATTATTTTACATTTGTAATTGTTTATATAACTAAAAATATTTCAATGTCGATTTTTCGTTTAATTCAAACGCAAACCTTTCTCAATGTATGAATACATGGACTTATTCCGCTAAAAAAAACAAACTGCTTAAATGTTAAAAAAGAAACTGGAATAACTACATTTGTAGCTAAAACAATCGGTTATTTTCCCTAACAATTCTATTAATTATTTTTACATAATAAAATTTAATAAGTTTATAGTTTTAAAAACATCACTCGAATTTAATAACGTTTACCAATATTTTGTAATTCATTCAAACGCAAACCTTTATATATCTCAATATATGAATAAATGGAGTTATTCCACTTTGTAATTTAACGCTTCATATACTGATTAGACGAGTCTAGGATTTAAAATTGAGCCTTCTAATGAAAATGACATACATAGTTATGGAAATATGTATTATTTTTAAGCAAATAAAATGGACTATATGTGATTATTGGGCATTTTTATAAAATCTAGTGATATTGAAAGTGAATGATTCATTTGTGAATTTAAAATTAATTTCACAATACTAAAATAAATAGAGAGGATAAATAAGTCCATGTCTCATAATAAAATAAATAAATCCATATATTTATAATTAATGATTCTATTAAAAAAATCAAATTTTATAATGTTACTTTTTGAAGATCATAGCACGGTTATCGAAATATATATTAGTAAAAGAGTGGGCAATAAACAATTATTGAACAATTCTATAAAATCTTATAGTCCTGTAAAGTAAATCCTTTGCTAAAATATTGATTGGTATAAATAAAGTGTTTATTTTAAAATTACTTTTTTTAATATTACTAAAGAAATAAAATTGATAATAAACAAGGTTACAAAGTTCGTTAAAAATAAATGTCAAGACTAATATATTGAAGAAAAGTATTAACAAGAATTTAAGCAATTACATGGACATTGAATTTCATGTTTTTATTGATTTAATCATTCGATAAAACTAAATTATGAAATAAAAAAAGGAAAAAAGGCACGTACCGTTTTGAATAATTATTTATTTATCACATAATCATTAAGTGGTAAAGAGTAAAGATTTTTTAAAATAATTTTAAATAAACTTTGATCAAGGTAAAATACACTGATAATGTAAAATGAAATCGTTAATATTCAAATGTTAACACATTTGTTGCTAAATAAATTTGTAGTAGACGAATAACAGAAAGTTTAATTTAATTATTAAAATTAAATAAAACAAACATTCATTTATTTGAGTGAAATATAATGTGAATCAGTATTTCAGTTAGATACAACTATAAAATAATAATAACTATTTATTTGTGTTTTTTTTTCGAAAAACGCAGTTCATTCCATTATATAACCTCTACATAATTTAAGAAACCTCGTGTATAAGTACTGTTTTTAAGTCGACGCTAAATGTGCGTTATTTGTCGTATAACTAATATTCATCTTTTTAGGAACCTATTTTTGCTTTTTTGGAAATAAACATTTGCTATTTAAAAATTCACGTTGCTATTATCTCTGAAGAATTATAAATTTACATTCATAACTTGAACCTATTGTTCAATTTGTAAATTTAAGAAAATTATTTTTAAGAAAAAGTTAATGGACAAATGATTATAGAAATGTCATTCAGTACATTTTATTTTGTTACGAGGTAAATTAGAGAAATTCTAATAATTCATTTTGGTTTTGTTTTTTCTAAATTTAAATAAATAGCACAAAAAATAACGCAAAAAACTTACTACAACAATTTGTAATTAATAAATGTGAAAATATATCGTAAAAAGAATATTTGCAAAAAGTATTATTGAGCAATTAAATACAAATTAACTGGTGATTTGTACAATTATTAAACGTTCACAAGTTTGAAACTCTGTATATACCAGTGGTTCCCAACGAGGTCGGTACCGCCCACCGGTAAGCGTTAAAGAGATCTAAGATTTTTTTTGGCCTAAGGTAAATTCAGGGGGTGTTGAGAACCAACCGCTGCCCCCCTGGGCAATACTCGCAAGAATGCGCTGAAAAGTTTGATTAATACTAAAAATCATCGAAGGCATGTTTCAACAAATAGTTAAATTTAAGAATTGAAATTTAATGAATGAATTTTGAAATGCATTCATATTTTTTGTAATTTAAAAATGATATAGCTTATTTAACTGATTTATATAATAAATTTTGAAACAAATCTACAGTTGCAAGATGATTTGAATTTGATCAAAGCAAAGGCAACTATTTCTGTGTTTGTATCGAAATTTGCCTTGTACAAACAAAATTTGGGTCGAAGACAATTCTATCAGTTTCCGAATGTTTCCTCTGTGAAAACAAATGATCGACGACATTCTGGTATTTTACCAGCATTGGAAGCACTTAAAGAAGATTTTGCAAATACATTTCAGGATGTTCTTAACATGATCATTCCAGATTGAGTACTAGAACCTTTCTCAAACCCACAAACAGCAGAATTATCACTGCAGGAGAAGTTAATAGAATTGGCAACAAATGAAGAGTTAAAATTGAAATTAAAAAATGGATATTAAGAATTTTGGCTTCAAAGGCAAATTCCAGTATTATATTCGGCTGCATCAAAGAAGTTTTTCATTGCATTCCCATCATCATATTTAGCCGAAAGAGGATTTAGTGTAGTCAGCAATTTACTAACAAAGAAAAAAACAGATTGTCAGTAGTGGAACGCGGCTATTTAAGATTGCTGATGACAAATATGGCGCCAAATATCAAAAAATTAGTGTCATTACACCAAGATCAGCCCCTTCACTAATAATATTATATTATTTTTTTTAATAATATATATTTGTTAATCAAACTTTGAGCAATACACCAATATTGTTAATATCTTTTGATAAAGTAATTTTAAAAATCTGTCCTTATTTTTCTATATATAAGGTGAGTAATTTTTTTTCGTAAAGGGGATGGTAGACCAAAAAAAGGTTGGGAACCTATGGTATATACTGTAAGACGTTCTAGTCGTCTACAAGAAATAATAATAATAAAAAAATTAAAAGTCGAATTTTGCGTTCAATAAAATCTGATTCTTTGGTCTGCAGCAAGGATAAAGATTGAATTAAATTTGAAAGTAGAAGACTATTCACTGGAAATTGTCTCTATAGTAGAAGACCAGCTAGAAAGCCATTACTTAGGAAAAAAACACGAAGGAGTAGGCGTGACATTTGTTTGCAATTTTATCAACTAGGATAATTTAGACTCTGAATATTGGAAGCACAATATATTTCCGAATGAAAGTATATTCAATATTTATGAGAATGGTAGATACTTAAACGTATGATGAAAACCAAATAAAGAATAAAAGAAAATTTATCACCGATTGTAAAATATAATAATTAGAGTGTTTTTCATTGAAGGTGTATTATGCTGGCTGTTGGCGTGGAGATTTAATTTTTAATGATGATCTATTAAATCAGTATATATATTTAAAAATAATTTAAAGTGTATAAAAATTGGGTTTATATACCACTTTTAAGTATGTATAATTAGGACAATTACTCAAAGCACAAATTCTACAAAGTGTTTCTTTAATTGTTTAAAAGTAATCAAAATATTGTCTTCGTTACCCAACCTTATCTGAACTGAACCCTTTTGGGATATTCTTGAAAAAAAGTTAAGCAATATATAATTACTTCAAGAGATTCTTTAAAAAGAAATTTATTAGTATATTAGGCTATTGTTACTGCGGAAATAACTACTAGCTTAGCTAAATCAATGTCAAGAAAACTTGTCCTTAAACCAAAGAAGGACATCCTACTATTGTATTAAAATAAATTTAAAGAAAATTTACAATCGTTATTTCATTCTTAATATTATATTGTTCGATGCCTTTTGTGAGGTTGATTTTTTCATTTTTGTAGAAGGTATGTCTTCAATTTTTATTACATGGGTGAAGATTTATATAAATAAAATACATCAGTTTTTGATTTTTATTTGTTAATTATTTTAAAAAAATTATTGTTTTGCTTGTCCTACGAGTTTGTAAATTACTGTTCATATGTGTATATATCACATTTGTAATTAATTCGCTAGTTTAAGGATTAGTTTTATTGTTACATACTAATACATTTATGTAGTAATTATACAGTAGTGGCCATTGAAATCCGGACACACTGGCAACATTGCTTTTTCAAGCAGTTTCAGCTAATAAAACTCGGAAACCCCTGTTGTTCGTATTGTTTTTATGCAAGCATTCATAAATAACACTTTTATATTCATTTTGTAACAAGTGGTTGGTAAAATACAATTGTAAGTGAAGGTAAAGTGTGAAAAGTGTAAAAATGGCAAATATGAAAAATTGATTGAAGAAGATAAACTTAATATTTTGATTTTGTCGAAAAATAATTTAAGTGTTCGTAAAATAATTGATAAAGTCGGATTTAGCAAATCGTTCGTAGCTTAAATTTTTAAAAAAAAATATCACAAAATATGCTCTATTAATCGAAAAAAAGGATTCGAGGTCAAAAGGAAAACAACGGCCCGCCAAGATCGCACCCTAATCAAGCTATCTTTAAGAAATTGTTTTAAAATTGAGGGCGGATATCAGAAGAGATTGTGGATGGAGGTGTATCACAAATAAGTAAGTGAACTGTTAGAAGATTGATTGTGCGCTAGAAAACCCGCAAAAAACCACTACTCGCAAAAATGCTTCAAAAACGACTTCTGTGGCCCAAAGATCATGAGAATTGGAGAAATGTAATCTTTTCAGACGAGTTCAAATATACGGATCCAACAAAATGCTGTATGTCCAAAGAAAAAAGGGTGAATGTTTCAGTGATCACTGCATCATAAAAACTGTTAAGCATGGGGCCAGCCGAATAGTCTGGGGATGATTTTTTTTTCATGGGGTTGGTCAACTGGATGTAATAGATGGTACTGTAAATGGGAATCGATACAAAAAAATTTTGGAAGAAAGTTTTGTGCCATCGATGGAAGAGTACCTTTCACTGTCAGGAGACGTTATCTTCCAACATGACTTTGCGCTATGCCATCGTGCTCAACTGGTAGGCATTGACGCTTACGTCTTCTTGCTTATCTGAATAACTGGACAGAACACTCATTTTTTAATTCAATGTCTCTTTTCTTTTAAGGTGGAAAAATATTTTGACGAACTACGGGTTTCAAATCTGCCATAGCCCCGATTTGAATCCCATAGAAAATCTTTGGAGGCTTATTAAGGTTAAAGTTGCTGGAAAAAAGACCAAAAACATTAAAAAAGTTCGATTGCTTCATTCAAAAAGTGTGGTACGAAGAAATCACATAGGAAACTTTAAAAAAATTAGTCGATTCTATTCTGAACCGCATTAAATGCGTTATTCAAAAAAGCAGAGGTCTAATAAAATATTAGTAATACGTCTTTTTATATGTTAAATTTAATTTATACGAGTTTCATGTCTCCCATTACATGATTTGTTACAGTTTTGTTTATTGAATGAAGACCTTAATAAAACAGAATTTCTTCCCTTCGTTCATTTTGAACAAAACTCCAATGTATCCAATAAAATGGATACTTCTATCCATTTTAGGAAGAGCATAGGCATATAAAAAATTATAGAAAGTACATTTCACCTATCTACTTACAGGGAGGAAAAATATCGAAAAAAGGCGTTTTATTTGCGTGTCCGGATTTCAATGGCCGCGACTGTATATTACAAGTACAATTGTATATAAATTTAATTATAAAAACATATTGCAAAAAGTATGTAGTCAAAAAACAAGTAAATCGTTTATCGTCGTCACATAAAATTTACCAGTGACAGTAATTTAAAATTCGATACAGAATGTACATGTTATTTATCGTTGATATTAATTTATAAAGTCGTGTGTAGATTAATAAATATCAATAAAACAAATAGCCTTCACGTTTAAATTTGTAAAACTTACTTCAATGCTGCTTGACTGTTATGCAAGCTTAACGTAGCTTCAATCGATCTGTCATTCGTCGATAATTCAATTGGTGCAGCTGATCCAAGACTTATGACGATAGGCCCTTGGTTGTACGCTTGTGCGTCATCGTTCTGATTCCACGTGGGATCGTCGCCCGATTCGGCTAACACGAAACGTTTACTGTTGCGCCTCAACAATTGTTGACGCGGCAACATAATGTCCAGTATTAAATTGAGAATCCAATTCATTAAAACGTTATATTTATGACGTCAATACACGAATTTATATAAAACATATCACAATTTGTCTTTGATTATAAAAAATATCCGGTACGTTCAATCACTTGCGCTGTTCAAAATTTATGTTAACTATTTTTGTTATGAGATATTAAATCGAATTATTTATAAATTATAATTTATTTTTAAATGAATATATACGTGCACGCACACATACATACAAACATACACACATATGGATGTATAAAGTAGCGTGCAAAAAATAAGTAGAATAATAAAATAAGATAACAAAATAACTTTTCATTTTTTGTTTGATTAAGAAGAAAGTGTTATAGATGCGATATAAAACAGTTAATAAGACTTATGAGGAGAGTTATGTATTTATTAGTAATTGTGAATTTTGATTTGAAAGATTTAAAAGTGGCGACTTTGATAAAAAAAGAAACATCCGAACAAAAAAATCGAAGATGATGGATTGTAACTGTTATTGAATGAAAATTGAGTAATTGACTATTGATCTTACAAAAGCATTAAGAACTATTAACAACTGTATCTCGATATTTACAAACTATGAGAAAAATACATACACGAAGAAAAAAGTCTTCCACGAAATAACAGAAATGAACATATTAAGCCATTTGAACATTTACTTTCCAAGTAGTTTTATTTTTGCATCGAACTGTAATTGTTGATGAAAAGTGGATATATTTGAATAATACTAAACGTAAAAAAGAGTAGCTAGACACTCACCAATCACCCATATTAACCCTTTGCGATACTGTGGTCGCACAGTAAGATTATCATTTCTATCCCACCTTGATGCTAAAGGGATAGTGGCACTCAACAGAAACCACCTCCTTTCAAGCAACACTAGTGCTGCTATTTCTTGAAAGAATAATAAACTACTAGGTTTAGTTGTCCTATATTCCGTCTAAGAAAAATGTTCATTCAGTGACAGTGATTTTTTGTAATATGCTCGTTATCTTAGTCAACAGTGTTTTTCTAAAAAAATATCTCTGCTGAATTTTATCAGATGAAGGTAAGTTTTTCCTTAACTGTTTATTAACACATTACGGTCCAGGCTGTTTGCTCGAAAATTGATACGTGCAGCCGGCATATTTTAAGGTTTCATGTTGCATCGCTTTACAAAAATGGTTATAATTTTTAAAATATCAAATATTTTTTTATGAAATTTGAAGTGAAACTATTTACTTGATTACGCTAAAGTCAAAAGGAGTTTTATATATGTTTATAAATTTTGGCACAAAATAATTTATTATCGCTGGCATTTAATGTACAATACATAAACCCTATTTATATGTCCCCTGAATTTCATGAGCAGTCAACAAAAACTATATTTTTATGTCTCTGGACGTTAATGTGTTAATATATAGTTTATAGTATCATATTTTTTTTTTAAAAAGTATGTTTATAGTTTAGTATTTACAATTTCAATGGGTGATCTCAAAGGATACCACCATGCAATAAGTGTGTCACATTAGTCTTATGTAATGTAAATTTGTAACAATGTTCTTTTCACTTATTTTTTATTATTTAATTATTAACCCTTTGCACTCGAGGGCTCCGGAGTGGAGCCATTTAAAATTTATCTTCAAACTCGAGGGCTCCGCTATGGAGACAATGCAAATAATTTTCAGTTCATAACATAAGGACAAAAACAAATCGTAATAACTTCATTTATTCTTTTAACAAATTGCAAATTATATCTGTTCAAGAAAGATTTATTTATGTAACTGTAAAAAAAACTGTTACTGCGCATATCATTTTCTAATATGTGAATATGATTTTTCTATTGAAATTGCTTCGAGTTTTTGGTAATATGAATGAAAAAAAGCTTCGCGTGCAAAGGGTTAATTAGAGATGGAAAAATATTCTTAGAACTTGAATGAATTAAATAAGGAATTAGTCAGTCATTTATTGGAGGAAATACTTTCAGACATTTCTTTTTCTGAAGAAGATGAGGAGAACGTTGAAGTACTTTTCACAGAAATAGCAAATCCAAGTTGCAGTTTTCAAGAAAAGGAGAAAGAGACACCCTCCTCCCATAGTAGAAGTGAAAAAGAAATCTTCTGTTGATGAAATAGGGAAAACTGTTGCTTTGGAGAAAGAGGAGGAGGTAGCTGTAGAGGAAGACAAGACACCTGTAAGATGTTTGAATATTTTATGGGGAAATACATACCAAGCATTTATCATGTGAAGTAATATGTAATAATTTGTTTATAATATAATTGAAAATATTATATAACAAATAAAAAAAATTAAAAACATAGATGATCTTATTGAAACTTCATAACAGATAAAATCTCCTCATTGGAATCGAGACACGTTATTGCATGGTGGTTGCACCATGAGACCACCTCAAATCCGTCTTGAATTATTTTTTGAAAATTCATAAATTCTATTAATTTTCCTTATTTACAAGGTAAAGTATGATTTTATAAAAAATATCTTATTTTTTTTAATATTTCATGTTGCGTACCTCAAAGAGTTAACATCAAAATGTAACATTCACGGTCTGAAAACTTGACTGTGTATTTGTGTATTTAGTGGAATTACGAAAAAAAATTTCTGCTATATAATAATGTCAGACCGTATGTTGTTATGCCTACTATAAATGCATGAAAATGGATAGTTTCATTGTATCAAAACCTGATTCATTCTTTTGACATGGAATCCATTTTTTACCAAGAAGATATTCAAAAATTGCAAAAGACAAAGAAAGATATTTTGATTAATATTATGTATCAAATTTGTTTGAAATCAATAAAGATTTTCGTCAAAAAATTGATTTTTACCATTAATATATTCATGGAAATAATTTAAGTCATGATATCTTTAATCTAATGAATCAATCTTTTCCATGTTACGAAAAATATTCCATATCTTGATATTTTTTCTTCATGTACTATAGAGAATATTCTCTTTATTTTCATCATTTTAGATAATGATACGAGTCGTTAGAACTAAACAAATTTATTTTACACTAGTTGCTTAATTTTTATATATCAAATTTCTAGTAAATTGTCAAAAATTTACTTTTTTAAAAAAGTGAAATATTTTACACAAATTTTTATGTTACATTAATGGTCAAAATACGATTCATGCTTTTATTATACTATTTCATTTAGATTCTAAAGTATATATTTTTGAACAAGATTTTTTTTAAATTAATTTTATAAAAATAAGTGTAAAATTTTAAAAAATGTTCATGGAACGTTATGCGAAATATTTCATATCAGCAATATGATTTTGTATCGTTATTTTCGAAAGATAGATCTAGGGTTGCGATAAGGAAGTATGGGATCGTATCTGTTCACAATTACTAATTACATCCAGCAATTGTCTAGATATTTTTAGATTATTACAAAGAATCTATTTTTTTATAACAAATAACGATCCGTTTTAAGAATTTTCCATTTTTGTTCCTGAACGACAATAAAGAATGAATTTCAAAACGTCGTAATTTTTAATTTCGTACAATTTGTGTTGTACTCACTTATCTAATTTTTTAACATTTCCAATAATTTAAGGGATACACTTATATCCACAGGAGACATATTTAAATTCTAAGCGATGGAACTCACAGTTTTGGAAACATCAGATTTAACAATATCTCTTAAATGGTCATTATTAGTGATAGTGGTTAATCATTCACGACGTTCATTTCAAAGATTTTCAATGCCTGAACATAACATTTAATACAATGTTTAATGGTGCGTTCATTAACTGTTGCTTTGTCAAATAGAATATTAATATCGTTCTCTATCTTAGACGTATTATTATCCACTTTGTATTCATACAAACAAAATTGTTTGAAATTTTTTTTAAGGATATTATATTACAATCAACAATCAAAAATGAATAAGGAGAACAAAACGCAATTGTGGTAAGAAGTATTTTAAATGGAAACAAAGTTTAATCTACAAAAGATAGATACAGGAAAAAATGATTTAACGACGATACGTGTACGACTACACAAAAACCCGACATTTAATATGGTACAATCCAATATAGTGTTTAGTAAGTTATTTTCTGGAACATAATATGAAATGTTAATACTTAAAGCATCCGATGATATGAGAATTTAAAATAAACTAAATAGCGAATATTTTATTACATAATTGGATAAACTTCTATGTTAGTGTAAATTTATGAACTGTGAATCGAGTGAAAGTATATATATTTATATTTTTTGTATCAAATTTTCTATTGTTAATGCAGTGAGACTACACTGTGATCTGATATACATATATATATCAGATCACAGTATTATATAAACATAGTATTATATAAAAGTAACATAAAAGTATTATAAAACAAAGCTTATGTTTATTTTTTGCACATCACTTTATATAAATATAAAAACAAAGAATGATTAAAAAAGAACTGCATAGTTACAAAATAAGATTTTTCTAGAAATGAATAATGTAAACATATACAATATATATTAATCAAAAAAGAAAAACAAATAGTAAAAAAGAACACACACACACACACACACACACATATATATATATATATATATATATGTGTGTGTGTGTGTGTGTGTGTGTGTGTGTGTGTGTATGTATATATACATATATACATAATTTCTCAACTTAAGGATTAGGCATGGAGTTGACAACCTGTTTTTACATTTTGTAAAAAAAATATAAATGTCATGAAATTCTGACAAGAAAAGCTCTACTAAGCTAGCTTTTCAAAGATTATATATATATATATATATATATATATATACACAAACATACATATACATAAATATATTATTGTTGGCATTATAGACCAACAATAATATATTTATGTATATGTATGTTTGCATATATATATATATATATATATATATATATATATATATATATATATATATATATATAATTATGTGTGTGTATGTATGTATATGTACAATATAACTGCATTCAGGGTTCTATTATTACACTACACAGGTAGAAGTGATTGAGATGATTTTTTATTATTGGTAAAGAAGCAATTGACAGTCTATTCTTGAAAATTAGAAACTAAATCTATATTCTTAACGGCCAATTATGTATTAACACATATTCGTCCGCTTGACGAAAATTCGTCTTCTTCCAGAGAATCACCCACAGCCAAATGACGAAAATTCGTCATTTGTATATTACAGAGAATAATTGATTTTTGTTCTCTTACTGAGTATATTAAATTATAATTTTAACCAAACAGAGATAATGCCATGAGAGAATTGATTTTAGCTTCAGTTGCATCGCATAACGGTGCAAATGTAATCAAAAACAAAGTAAAACTTTATAAATCTGTATTGGGTATAAAAGAATTTTATTCAAAGTTTAAGCGCTCGGGTGTTCGAATAACTAAACAAATTTAGTTGTATTATTGTTAATTTTTTTACCCTTTCTTATCAAATAATAAAATATACCTAAAATGGAGGACAAAAATGAAATATATGCAGGCATTTTATCTGATTGTAAGGCAGATTTTTCACAAACTAATTTTGATAATAATGATAGTGACAGTATGTGACTTTTGCAACATTCCCCTTCATACTGGCACATATTTTGAACAGTACCATTCACTGAAAAAATATTAATTATTTATAAAATTAAAGAATCAAAAATAATGTACTTCATCTAAAAAAAGAGAATAATAACTTTGTGTTTTAGAAATTCATTTAAACTTTTTTATGAATTTAATTGTTTTTTAACTAAGGAAAGCCAAAAAAAGATAAAAATTTATATATAAAGATAAATTTGTTTTATATTATTTTCCAAGATTTCACTGAAAAATATATGATTTCTAACAAGTTACATTAGTTTTATATAGACCATATCATTTCTACAGATAGTGTCAAAAAATGCCGGCATTTGGTGAATGGCGGTGTAAAAAGTTACTCGACGAATATGTGTTAAGGATTTTCAGTTATTTTTTTTTAAAAAAGAAAATATCAACTATTCTGTTCAATAATGTAAATTATATACATCTACGTATTTCATTTCTAAAGAAATATTTTTTTTACACAGGTATTTTATAATCACCGAAATATGTTCACATATTAAATTCAACACTGTTTATTTTCTCTGTACTTATTCTTATGTTAAATTTTTCGAAATTATTAAAATCTAAAAATCATACAAAAAAATCTTTCATAAATTAATCAAACATATTTAACAGTAAAATATTCATAGAATATTCGCAAATATACTTGTCAGGTAAATTCAATTTTATATATACATATATATACATATATATATATATATATATATATATACAATGAATTTAAAAAAAAAACTTGACAAATATTTGACATTACTTATAAATTCATTAATATTTGTATTTTTGTTATTTTATTTGTATTTTTGTTATTTTAACGTATGTATATATATATATATATATATATATATATATATATATATATATATAAATATATATATACACACAAACACACACACACACACATGCTGGTCCAAATAAGACTGAAGGGTTTAGAACATACATTTACTTGCGTATTATTATTCACTATTCTTTATTATCCTTTAGTCTCATTTAGGCCACCTATACATATATACACTGAGAGTAAAATTGTTCAACATAACTAAATATATTGAAAAAATAAAATAAAAATTTTCAGAGTGCAAGGTTCTTATTTATTCTCATTTTTATTTCATGTATACATCTTTTATTTCAAAATATAATATTTGATTTTTAAAAGTTTGCTGCTAAATAACTTTCATGTTGACAAAGATAACATATTAATATCAAGTAGACAGTTTTGAACGTAATACAAAATATTACAAAAGAAATTTTATTTCATTTTGAATTAATAATCTGTGCACATTCTTTTATGTTTTTTTGTAACTCCTTTCATTCTTTTTGACATGCTTTCAATAAAGTTACACAGTTTCGGTTGGGATACTTTTCCATTCAACCTCAATTCGACTTCATAATTCGTTAAAGTTTTTCGGAACCAGTTTATATTTACTAAATTGGCATTAACAGTAACATATAAATTTTCGATCGAGTTAAAGTCAAGACTATGTGTTGAACACTTTATTGTTTAAAAAGTTTGTGAACAAAGCCATTCTTTAATTATTTTTTGAATGTTTTATTTCGTCATTGTCATATTAGAGTATGGAATTATGAAATTCTGTACTTCAAACCTTCGATAAAATTATTCAAATACTATTCTTTTTCAATTATTCCATCAATTTTTATTAAAAGTCCTAGGTCATGGCGTGAAAAATGGCCTCAGACCATTATAGATCCACCATCAAGCTTAAAAATTTGTTTCACTTAAGATGGAATAGGCGATTATTTTACTTAAGCGAATAAAATTATCTTCCATTTTTAGCAATAACAGTTCACCTTTATCTTATTGAATCAGACAACCCTAATTTATTCCTGAAACGTTCAGTTCTCGCACTTTTTAACAAATTTCAAACTAGCTTTATTTTTTTATTGTTATTTAAATCAAGCTTTTTTCAGGTGTTAATAAAACAATATTATAAAGTTTTATTCGCACTATTCATTCACTAACAAATTTTTTAAACGTGGCAGAATATTGTTTCTTAACCTCCGTAGCATTAAACAAAACCCGAAATCTAATTATTTTTTCAACAATACGCATATCTTGAAAACTCACCTTTTTATAAATCTCCTTTATTTTTATTGATATCCAAACTACTCTCTATTTATTAATTTATTATAATTTGGCAAATAATTTCACATTTTTTTGATATAGTCCTAGCTAATAGTCCTTCATCGCTCCAAATAAATATATATTTTTTCACCTTTTCACTAACTGGTTGATCCATTATGAAATCTGTTGATAAAACTTTTAACGAATATATGTCAATTTTTTAAAAAAACTTAATAATCTGTGAATTTATTCACAGATGTTTAATTTGATCATAAATCAAACATCTGTGAATATAAATACGTACAAAAACGAAAACGTGCAAAACTGTCTATTTGACTCTACTTGTTAACATGATGGATTCTTTCTACAAATATATAAATCTATTTTCAGTTCACTATTTACAATTATATGCTGAATGGGAGAAAATCAAAATCAGAAATTTTTAAAGCTCTGAAAAATTTAAACTCGTATTTTGAAACTAAAAATAAATATGTTAAACATGTTTACTCGTTTGGGTATGTATATATATATACAGATATAACCGACCCATTGTGTAGGGTTAGCATCACCCCCTGTATGCGGGAAAATGCTATCGAATCCCGGTCGGTGATATAGCGCAGGCGGGAATCTTTAGCTTTAGACAAAGCAACCTGCCTACAGGAATAAACGTTAAATAAAAAATTCTTAGCAACCAGTATAGTCAGTGTGATGGGTGTGATTAAATACTAGCAAATGATAACATTCATTGAGGTTTTCGTTTAGCAGTGGGCTGATATTATATTGTGGGTGTGCAAGTGTGTGTGTGTGTGTGTGTGTGTGTGTGTTTGTGTGTGTATATCCTTTAGTAATATTGTAATTAGTGAATTTTTACGACGTTTGATAAAAGTTTTTAAATTGAAATTAAATATAACTGCACACGTATTGAAGATATATAAAAAAATTTTTTTTTAGTAATGAAACTAGTATTAAAAACATATACAGTGAGTCAATAAAGAATTCGGACACTTATTAACTTATTCTTTTAGCAGAAATTAAATAACGCTAGACTGATTTTTTTTAAAAAAAGTTACAATTCAAGAAATTCTATTAATTCTTTATAAATAACAATAACGTTAAAAAGCAAATTATTACTTTTAATATTATTTTAATACAAAAAGTACGACAAGATTAAAATTGGGACCAAAAAAAGAACTTGGACAGCTGGTAAAATTGTCATTTCTTTTAGGTTTAGAAAGGGATATTCCCTTCTTTTGTTTATTTGTTTTATCCAACTGACAAATTTGAACAGCATACTGTCGCAGTAGGTGAAAAATTTCGTATTAATGATAGAAAATGGGAAGACAACGTGGAAAAACTTCTTTAGAAGTGAGAGAACTGATTATAAAGTATCATAATGAGGGAAAATCGTGCCATAATAATGGGAAAATTATAAATAGGTCTTATTCAACAGTTAATGACTTTAATATACATTTTAAAGTAACAAAATCCATGGTAAATGAAGGAAAATCCAATAGACTTAAGGTATTTACCAAGTCAGACGAACGGCGAATTGTACACCAAATTAAAAAAAAAACAATGTTGAGTGCTCCAAAGTGAGCAAACGAAGGCTTACAATACCTAAACAAAAGTGTGTATCTTAAAACAATTAAGTTGGTCTTGTGAAAAGACAGTTTTCACAGAAGAGTGCCTCATAGAAAACTGTTTGTGAGAAAGATGAACAGACCCAAAAAGCTAGAATTTATAAATATAAAGATTTTTCATTCTGGAGTAACGTTTTATTTTCTGAAGTAAACAAATTTAATATATTCCGATCAGATGGCCAATATCACGTCTGGTGAAAACCTAACACAGAGTTAAAGGAGAAAAACTTACGCGCCACTATGAAGCACTGAGATAGGTCGGTTATGGTTTGAGGTTGTATATCTGCTGCTGGTCTGGGTAATCTTTGTATAATTGATGTAAATATGGATCACAAACATCCTATTGACATTTTAAAAGAAAATATGATTTCTAGCGACAAAAAATTGGGAAAAAGACAAAATTCCCATTTCAATCAAAAAACCAATCCCGAACACAAAGTTTACAACGTGCATTTGTGGTTACTTTATAACTGTCCACATGTAATATAAACACCTCCACAATTTCCAGACATGAATGTGATTGAACATCTATGGGCTAATTTGAAATCCAATTAAAAAATATCAGGTTACAGACAAAAAAGACTGATAGTAATTAAAAACACCAAAGGATTACCAACAAAATATTTAATAGCATAAAATAATTAACTATATATCATATTAAATTGTGAGTATCCGAGTTCTTTTTTGACTACAATCATAACATTTTTTTCACTTTTCGCGCTATAATAATATTAAAATAATTTTTATTTTTATAAATTTTGTAATTTTAATATTATTAATAAATATACATTTAATAAAATGTATTTTTTCATAATAAAAGGCATTAAAATTTTATTTAATATCTGCTGAAAGAATAAATTAGTGAGTGTCCGAGTTCTTTATTGACTCACTGTAAATTTAATGAAAATTGTAAAGATATACATTTTAAACATCTACAAAAACTAACACGTATAAAAAATATCTATACGAGAAAACATATGACATTGTGTGCATTCATAACAAAGAACTATACAAAAAACGTGATTTATTATTTTTAAATTTACCGTATGGTTACATTAGAATAATAATAAATAAAACAATGTTATTTTATAAGCAGTTATCTTACTTAAAACAGTTTATATTTAAAAGTCAAGATATAACGATGTAGAAAATTACATTAAAAATATTCAATTTAAATATAGAATAAACATAAATATCGAAAGATTATCATTCGAATAAAAAAAAACATTACAAAATATTAATAGAAATAAAGAAACCTTTTATCCAATCGGCAAATTAAATAAAAATATGCATGTTTTCAAAATATGCAGACAGAAAAAGTCAGATCGTAACAGGAAGTGTATTTATTACGAAGCAATATTTATTTCATTTGTGATCACTTTCCAAGAAAGTATATAAAAATTATGCAAATAGATGAAAACAACAAACAAGATACGAGGAATAACTATTAATATATATGTTAGGTAATCAAGAAAGTTCTGTCGTTTTTGACATTAAAATAAGAACGTTTGCATTTTTTACTTAAAATAACTGTATTCGTCAAAATATCCACCTTCATATTCCTACTATATATATATATATATATATATATATATATATATATATATATATATATATATATATATATATATATATATATATATATATACTTCATATTGCTACTCTATTCCAACGAGAAGATAATTTATAAATTCCATTTTTAT
>CP092092.1:19803255-19828255 GCA_029203775.1 Neoneuromus ignobilis | reverse complement strand
AATTTTGCTTTATATGTCCACTATGATCAATTTTTTCTAAATATTTTTTTGAAATCGCTAACTGTTTTATAATCAAATTAATATATATATATATATATATATATATATATATATATATATATATATATATATATAGCATTAAAATTTCTGCAAATCATTTGCATTATTTAGTACATTTTTTAATCAGGACTATACGAGGGTAATTTGAAAAGTTAGTGACCTGGTGTATAAAAATCATTGCTATGTCTAAAAATGTTTATCGTATTCTATTAGCACATCTGTTTTTGTGAACAGCTGTGAAATATTAACTCTATCTATTGAATAGTTTGTTGTAAACAGCTGTTTAAATAAACCCGTTTTAGTGTATTTAAAAAAAATCATGCAGTGATTAAGTCTTTTTTTCAAAAAATTAAGTTTAACTCCACCAGATTTGGTTTAACGAGATGGAAAATGCAGATCACCCTAACTCATATCCTTCTTAATAAACACATATCCTTCAACACCAAGAGGTATATTTGAAGATAAACGATTAAATATGTCCTTTGTTACGGCTGAGAAAAATATGGATGATTAACAGTGAATATTTAAAGACCAAAAGTAGTCGAAATGGAGTACCTTATAATAAATTTCGGAGTATCAAGAATGGAACATATTACAAAAAACTAAATACAATATAGAATGAAAGTCTGAGATAGTGTGATAGAGAGGATTGACATGTACAGACAAAAACAGTTCGGACACTTTTGAAATGATCAATAAGAATTTTCACATCGACTTTCCTAAGAAAATGGAAAAGAAGACGATCGAAAAGATCTTAAAATAACGAAATAAAAAAATATATCGACTTGCTATCGTTTGCAAGAAGAAGACTGTAATAAAGAATTTTGATGCTTGAGAAACCGGAAAGCCATATGGTGGAGTGTAATACCATGTGAGTAAAAAATTGAAAATTTCTTGGATAGTAGTGCACCTTCATTTACAATTTCAACATATCCATACAAGTAAGGAAGATGACTTCTGCAATGGACGTTTAAAAAGTATTATAGCAGTAGAAATCATCAAGTTTACGATATTTTTTTGCAGAATTATCAATTAAAGATGTCCAAAATTGTTAAAATTGTAGGAATTTCAAATCAACGCGTATTTCATATTCTAAGTGAAAAATTAACTATGAAAAATTATTTGTAAGATGGGTGTCACATTTGTTAATAATTGATAGAAATTCCTTCGAATGCAAATTTCTTAAAAGTGTTCGTACTGTTTTAAGAAGGATATAACTGATTTTGATCGTCGATTTGTAACTACAAATAAACTTGAGTTCATCACTATATCGGAATACACCGGAACTAAGATAGCAATCAAACAATAAAACCATAGATTATTCGCAACCGAAAAAGATTATTAATTTTAAGATGATTAAGATAATTTTTAAGGTTAAGATATTTTTTTCTACAGAAAAGTTATGATTTCAATTTTTTGAAATGTTAAGATTATACTGCTAATTGATTATTTTCTAAAGTGTTACATGATAATGAAAGAAATAAGATAACGAAAATTCGCGAAAAATCATTAATTTTATTAAGGAATTTTTTTCACAAGTGTAGTTTTATACCAAAAATCACGTAATTGAAATACAATTTTCTATCTCATTCGTATCATTCATTTGATTTAACACTGTCTAATTTTCACTTATTTCTAAATTTGGAAAAATTCTTGGTAACAAGCAATTTGTTTCAAATGAAAAGCAAAAAAGGAAGTAAATATCTATTTTGAAGATCTACAGGAATCGGATTTACGAGTTGAAATAAAAACACTGGAGCAGGGGTAGTCAACCTTTTTATACCTACCGCCCACTTTTGTATCTTTGTTGGTAGTAAAATTTTTTTACCGCTCACCGATTTCGCAGTAACTCAATTTAATCACTTGTTGTTTAATTTAGCGCAACTACAAAATACTCGTAATTTTTGAGTGGAGATTTAATAAAAATATGTAGTTAAATTTATCTTTTTATTTATACTTTGCGTATGTTTATAATATACAGAAAATTTAATTTGATGTTACATTTCTGTCTCTCCATCGATACAAAACTCCTACCGCCCACCATGAAATCTTGAATCGCCCACTAGTGGGCGGTAGAGACCAGGTTGACTACCCCTGCACTAGAGCATTGTTGGACAAAATGTATTGAAGTTCAAGATTACACCGAAAAATAAAAATAATTAAAAAAAAACATTTTATTATTTCTTTTTTTATCTTACTGTTTTTCGTTATTCGAATTTTTCAAACCACACTCATACATATTAGTAATTTTTATATAAATGGATTATTTACTACAATAAAAACAAGATTTTATAAAAATGCTTAACAATCACTTATTGTTTAATTTTTCCAATAATACGCATTTCGATGTCCTTACTATTTCATCGACACAATACGGAATTAAAAAAATTGTGATACATAAACTACACAATTTATAATTCCGCATTCCGTGATCGTTAATATTTAGAGAAAAGTGTGAAGAATAGATAATTATTGAATACATTTATATGTATAGTACTGTTGATGGGGATGAGAAATGGGTGTAAAAGTGAATCAGCTATTTTAATTGTATGAACATGTATTTCTAATTATTTCTTATAAAAGTTAATAAAATTAACTTGTTTGATAAGTTATTTTTAATAATAATTGATCATAAAACTTGAAAAAGTGTATAGTTTTTTTTAAATTAAATAAATATTTTAAATTACAATAAATTTGAAGTATGATTACATACTTCCCTCAAGCAAGTAAACAGTTTTTGAATTTAATGAAAATAGATTAAATTACAATGCTCACTTATAAAATTATTTAATAAATTTATTGGACTTGTCAAGTACAAATATATATTTTTGACGTCAATACAATGATATATAATTACAACTAATATTCATGACGTTATTTCCATATGATATGAACTAACTAAATCAAAATGATTTTTCTTAAATGTCATTAATTTTTTTATATACAATAAACTTATTAATATGATTTTACTACGAGAAACATTAATGAAGTTAATGCATTTTCTGGCGAAATATCGTATTGTCTAGACACGACAATAATCATTCGCAAGAGGAAGACCATTCAGCTAAACGCAAAAAGAGAGACAGGACGATTAGAGTACGATCAGGTGATTGCTGAGAGTTCAATGAAAGGCGAGGCGAACAGGTTGGACGATTAGTGGATTGGGATGAGGCGTTTTTTCTTATTTGATTTTTACTATGCTTACGTATTATTTATTATGTGGCATTGAAATTCCATAGTGCAATTTTTATCATGAAATACGATTGATTATATATATATATATATATATATATATATAGAAAGAAAGAAAGAGAGAGATGTTCGATGTGAAAATAGATTATTAATTTTAACTTCTGATAGTTTCTTCACAAAATAAAAATAATAATACTAGATTGTAATAAACAAAAAATCGTATTTTTTTCTCAAAACAGAACAACATATGAAAAGGTACAGTGAATCAAAGTGAAACTCATACGGCATGATATTTTATATATTTACTGTGGAAACTTCATCAACAATCACAATTGGAATAGTTTTATGCCTTTTATGTATTTATTACAAGTGTTTTAAGAACAACAGTCTAGAAATGTCAGAAGTTGCAGTATGAAACTCTTCTTCATTCACCATATTAAGCAAATTTCCTGTGAACGGATTATCATTTTTTTTAAAATATTTGGATCATTTTTCAGCGAAGAAAAATCAACTATGAAATAACAATACAAAACACTTTCAAGAAATTGTTTAAATATAATTTTTTTAATTTATTTATTTTGTATCTTGTTGGAAGAAGAAGTGCATTTGACAGTGATTAATAAAAAATACTTTAAAACAAATTATCGATGTTTGCAAATTCATTAAAAAATCTTCTATTTCGTATACAACAACTTAATAATTTTTCTTATGTTCAACTCGTAAATCTTTGAACAGGGTTTGGCTTTTGTTCAAGAAAAGTTGGTCATGGGTTTAATTCAAAATAAAGAAAAGAAAAATAGAAAAAAATTTGAATAAGATATTTAGTATTTAATAGAGTACAAAGTTTATTTTATGTTCTACTTTAATATTAAACGCTGACAATTAATAATAAACAGTAGTATTATTGCACTTTTCTTTTTTAGAAAAGTAATTATAGACAGTTTCAATTAAAACAAGGTAATAAATTGTAATTTTACTCAACAGATTTATAACAACGTAACAGTTTTTAAAAAGATTAATGATTCTAATAAAATTTATTTGTAAACTTTTCTTATAAAATATTTTTTAAAATACTTATAAACATCGTTATTTGTAATGTTTGTTAAGTATTTTATATTTTTTAAAAAAATAATACGTACGTTCATTTACCTTCCTTTAAGTGGATTGGTAACACTTTCTCAACATTATAGACGAAATACAAAAAAAAGTTATGAATGTATAAAACATAAATATAACGGAATTAATATAACGGAGACGTACACTATTTTAGACTGCAAGAAAAATTCATATCTATATTATTTTCGTTACAAATTTCATCATCAAATAATTGTGAAAGTGAAATATGATTAGTTATAAATGATCTCATAATAATAATAATAAAAAGAAATACATAAAACTGACATAATTATACATTCATGTGCAATAGCAAAATAAAAAATGATAAAATAACGAACTAAAAAATGATTATAAGTTTTATTGAAAAATGATTATTGTTTATTTAAATGATTATTGTTTTATTTCTAAACGAAATGAGACATTTTTCTAATAAATTTGCCTAAAGAAGATTAAAGCCAGCAAATTATTGTAATAAACGTAACTCAACTGATGGTGAGATAGGTCATTCGCATCTTAAGTACATAAACAATTTATAAAAATACCGTTAGTGGCACAGTTGGACTTGGATAGAAAGTAATCTATTGATTCATCATAGTTACAAAGTCCACATTAAATACTATGTTATTTGGAACAAAATCGCTTGTGTATTTTTGTTGCCTGCGTTGTTTCTTTTTCATTTTCATTAATTAAACTTATAAATAGATAAAATGTTTCAGTCAAACATTAAATCGACATTTTATTGATATATATATATATATATATATATATATATATATATATATATATATATATATATATATTTACATACACAAACACTCAGACGCCGGAAAAGAAACCAAACTTTATTTTTACTTGGTAATTTGTATACATTTAATAGTGATCTTACTATTTTTTAAAAATCTATTATTTCTGGTTTAAAAGTAGTATATTTTGAAGTTTATTAATGTATGTTTATATATATATATATATATATATATATATATATATATATATATATATACATACATATATAAGTTTTCTAAATTAATTCAATCTCAAAGTTTACAAGACTTTTTATTATAACCGAATAAAATTTATAAGATTTTTTAAGGGTAATTAATTTGTGATTAACTATATTTATATGTGTTATATATATATATATATATATATATATATATATATATATATATATATATATATATAATTATTTAGACACGTATGTATGCATACATACATACATACATACACAGGTGTCAGAATATAAATTGAACTACATTAGTGTGTTAATTTTTATACATTCAATAGTGATCTTTTTTTTTAAATTAAATTATTACTTTTAGTTTAAATGTGGTATATTTTCAGGTTTATTAATATATGTTCGTATGAATATATATATATATATATACCGACTGGGTAATACAGTGGTTTGCATCACCGCGTGTCATGCGAGAGATTGCGTTCGATTCCCAGTCGGGGAGAGTCTCTCACTATCGAGGGTTGAGCATGAAGGCCAACAACCTCATCTTGTAAAAAATAACTGTTGAAAAAATAAGGGAGTAAACCCCGAATAAAAAAATCTTCACCAATCCGCCTGATCAGCGTGGTGAATATGACCAAATACCAGTGATGGTAGCATTCATTGAGGCTTTCGTCCAGAAGTGGATGGATATGAGCTTAATGATGATATATATATATATATATATTTATAATTTTACATCATAGGTAAAATAACATTCAAAAAAGATGCTAACCCAGAAAAAATTAGAATTATATTACGAAAATGCGGGTATCATGATAGAATAGCATGGGGAAAACCGTTAATATCTAAAAAAAGAGACTGCAAAAGCGCCCAAAGTAAAGATATTTCGTTTTGGAAGTGTTTTATTTACAAACAAATCTAAATTTAATGTATTCAGATCCGATAGTCAAATATACGTGTAGAAAAAGGTGAACAAAGAGTACAAAGGGGAGAATCTGTGTTCTACTGTAAAGCATGGTGACGTCTCGGTCATGGTGTGGGGCTGTATATCCGCAGCAGGACCTGGAAATCTCCATATCATCAACGAAATTATGGACCAAAATAAACATTTGGAGATTCTAAAACAAAATTTTGAAATAAGCACAACAAAATTGGGAATTTATGGTCGTTATCACTTCTATCAAGATAACGACACCAAACACAAAGCATTGAATATCCGGTTGTGGCTATTGTACAATTGTCCACATGTGGTGGAAACACCACGGCAGTCACCGGACTTGAATGTCATAGGGCGTTTATGGGCTCACTTAGAAGAAAAATGGAAAAATCATCATATTTGTAGTAAAAAGGACTTAGAAAAAGTTTTACTAGAAGAATGGGGCAAAATTCCACCAAATTACCATCAAAAATTAGTTTAATCAGTACCCAATAAGTTAGCAGCAGTACTAAAAAATAAATGTCAACAAATTAAATACTAATTTATATTATATAATTCATTATGTAATTAAATGCTAAAAAATACAAGTGTTCGAGTTTCGCTTTGAGGTTAATTCGATGACAATTTTCATTTATATTTTTTTATTAATTTCGTGTCAATTGTTTTAATTAAGTTTCCACATCATTTGAATAACACTTAGAAACAGTTCATTAAAAAATATATATTTTTATTTTTTTCTGAAAAATAGAACATATTTTACTATATTTTGTATTAAAGCAAGTATGTGTCCGAGTTTCATTTTGAGCCACTGTATGTATTATATTTGTAACATGCTATATGACAATTGAAATAAATGTCAACGTTGTATTTTGTTCGTGGACCATAAACGCGTCGTACGATTAAATTATAAATAAATATAATCAGCTGATCCGACGTAACAATTTATACAATGTGTGTGTTCGTGTCAAGCAAGACGAACTGGCGCGTTTATTACGAAAACAGTAGCGCTATGCGAATGTATATCGTTTCTCTCAAACATTTTGTATTTACACTCGTATCTACACATATCAACAGGTGTGATCATTCAAAAAGTGTAGTTTTATTAACTTGTACTTTTTTTGAATTGTATTATTTTCATTATTGTAAATATAATTTAATTATGTAATAAAATATTATTTAATTATGTATTAAAACATTATTTTAATTATGTAAATATTTTAATTATTTTTTAAAAAACAAAATATTGGGTTATACAATTTTACACATTCCTTGCAATTAAAATTTATACTTTATATTAGAAAATGGCAAAAATATTTTTTGAAAATGAGCACAACATAAGTTTATTTTTAATATACATAAGTTATATGAAACACATATAACGTTCTCAAGGCTAGTCACACGGGAACAGCATACATTATCCACGTGTTGATTGTTGAATAATAATTCCCTTAGGAAGTAAATAGAACTATGAAAAACGCGACAAACAATTTTTGAAGTAAATAAAATATCCTAATAATGAGAACCAGAGGTTTCTTTGTTCATTATTACACTTGGTAACATCAGTTCTACACTGGACGTTGCAACAACAACATCAATTCTGGAATGGAGGATGCAAGAAGAAGAACTCCTCAAGTTACTCTTGTTGATTGATAATTGAAGAACCTGATTTTGAACATTGTAATTGATTGATTGATAAATTAAAATATGTTTATTTTAAAAACCATACTTTCGATTATTTAAAATAAAACTCATACATATATTCATACATGCATACATATTATACATACATATATATATATATATATATATATATATATATATATACATATATATATATATATATATATATATATATATATATATATATATATATATATATATATATATATATATATATATATATATATATATATATATATATATATATATATATACACACACACATATATATATATATATATATATATATATATATACACACACACACACATATATATATATATATATATATAAATATAAATATATATACACACAAACAGCCTCTTTTTATTCATTGCTGGATGAAGGCCTTTCCCAAATTTTTCATTTTATCCGATTAAACACTTCTCTCTTTCAAACTATTTCAACGAATTTTCTTATGTTTCTGTTCAATCTTTTCAGGGTCTTTCCTGGGCGGTTTTTATATTTTTAGATTTCCAATCAACAATTTTTCTTGGCCGTTGGTGATCTTCTTTGTTTATTATATGACCGGCCTATTTCCATTTGAAACTTCTTACTTGATATTTTTAGGTTATGTACTTATGGTATTTTTAAGTTTTAAGTTTTTGGTGTTTTAGTTAATAATTTTAAACTCCATTATATCTTGATATTTTTAATTTACTTTCAACAATAATTTTAATTTTATTTTAATTTATTTTTAATTTTAATATAATTTTATTTTATAATTTTATTTTAATTGTTTCATAAATAACTACTTCCCTTAAAATCAAATTTTAATGATTTGTTAGTGACACAATTGAATCACCATGTGTGAAAAGGTATTAGCTATTTGGATTAAATAAGTGTCACTTAGTTTTATTACAACAGTCACAGCTTATACATCGCATTAAAATAATAAATTCGTAAAGTGGAGCGATTGAAAGTGTATATTCGTCAAGTAAAGTTTTAAGAATTCAAAGAGAGGAAAATGATGTCGGGGCTACTGAAAAAATATGTCATATATATGGCGAGAACATTGTAACTGACCATGTAAAGCAAAATTGGTAACATTTATTTCTAGAGATACGTTATTGAAGGATAAAAGAAAATTAGGACACTCGTCTCATTTAGTGTTGATGCTTTAAGAGAGTGTTAATGAAATTTAATGAATAATTAATAAGAGCTGAATTATTAGAATATGATAAATAATTGTAAAAAATATATAAAATTATTTTTATTTAGCACAGATAATTTATCCAAATAACTCAACATAACAAGATTTTATAAAAGTGTCCAATAATCATTTATTGTTCATTTTAATAATTCTGAAATTGGTGCACTATTCTACGGGCGTACCATTATCGTCAGAATGCTCTATTATAAAATTAAATATAAAAACATAAGATATTTTTTCAAATCTAACACAACGTATAAAATAAAATATATTCATTGCCATTTTATACTTTAGTATTTTACTGGACTAAAATAGTTATTAGATTTAGTCGTGTAGATGAGATAGCATAATTATTTATTACGGTCGTAAAAATATATATTAAAAAATATAAATTAATTTATATACTTGCATATTCAAATACGCTAATAACATGTACATAAAAAATATCAACACAATATGTGTTACATAAACAATATATTATAATAAAATATATCAAACATGAATCCTAGTAATCAAAATTTATGGCATATGAGTTGGATTAAGAGATTTAATAGGAAAACATTGTCCTGTTTTATTAGTTGATTGCTTGAAATAGTAAATTGTCTTTGATCTTTTATATTAAATGCGCCATATGTCAATGTAAACATATAAATATAAATAAAGTCACTCGTATTGACACAATTATTGACACAAACTATTTCAAATAAAAAAGTAATTTAAAAACGCAATTAATCAAAAAAATTATAATTTTTTTCTTTTATACAAAAAATTATTATGTCAGTAATAAAAAAAGAAAAATAATGATATTTAAATTTGTTAAATACAAAATATGAACAATAAAGTTTTAATTTCAAATTTCACACCATAAAAGTATTGACAAATAATGTAATTTGTATAAAATTTGATCATTTGAACATTAGTTTTCGTTGTAAATACAAAAAGTTTAATTTAAGTGGATATTACACATGAAAACTTTTTATTATTTCAAACTGTAGTAGAAAAAATATTAAAATGAGAAGAAAAGGGAAAAGATCATGTAATACTCGGAAGTTTAGAATAATCCACTGGAATGATAGAAAAACATATTGTGAAATCGAAAATAATTTGGGCAGAAGTTTTAATAGTATTTGAAATGTTATAAATTATTACAAAAAAATGGAAAAGAATAGAATATAAAGCACGAAGTGGCCGAAAAATGAATAAAATAATAATGCTTAATGGTTCATTCTGAGAAAAAGAAAAGACAAAAAACAATGTATCAAACTCACTAAAATTCTAGAAGATAATTTAGTTAAAATTGTTAGTTCGGAAATTGTTAAAAAGCATTTAGGAACTAGAAATTAAATGGTCGAGTTATTTGTACAAAACAGAAAGAAATGTGCCGAGTTAACTAAGGAATGCAGAAATAAGTCTATTGAATTCTGTAGAAAAAGTATACATTTAAGGATACTTTTCATATAGTTTAAAATATTTTTTTGACTGCTTAGACTAAAATCTGGAATATAAATGATTTTATTAATCCATGCAGTGATAATTACACCTATCCCCTGATTTACACTGAAGATCGGTTACTTAGAAAACCGTGTAAATCGAAATCGTGGATTTTTATATGCAAAACCGTGTAAATCGAAAATAAACTAAAATATGCATAAATCAATCATTTATTTTAACGTAAAATAAAAGTAAGATTCCTTGAAAAACATAAAAATAACAGTCCATTCATAAAATAACAAATATATAAAGATATAAGTATGTAATTCATTTTATGGAAACAAGAAATATAAAATCCTTAAAAAATTTAATTAAAAGTTTAATTACTGTCATCATTTTCACAGACTATTAATTTTTACTACGAGACTTGGTAATGAAATTCGCAATTAACAATTGTGTTCGGTTTTTGGTTAAATCTTTATAGACCTCCTCATATTTAGTTAAGCATTTATTAACATCTCACTGGAATCGGAGAACTCGTTCAACATTTGGGTCATTTCGTAGAAAATGATTACCAAATTTTCACCCTAATTCAAATATGTGCGCCAGTATTACCAAGCGAACGGAATTAAAAAATGACTACAGAAATATGTATGCAGCCAAAATGTTCATTTTTATCACTTTTAATTTTTAAATTTATTATTTTGAAAACCGTGCAAAAGCGAAATTGTATAAAAAAATACCGTGTAAATCGAGGGATAAGTGTATACTGTAATATCAAACACAGCCCTCACCTTTTTCCGGCGGTTTTTATTATGAAAATCGCAATCAACTCGACTACAAAATCAGCCATTTTATATCCAACAACCTAATATTCATCTATTATATAAATTTCTAAAAGATTTTTATAGTATCAAATGCATCTAATGATTGATTAATGACATCTCTCAATCAACTTGTGATTAAATAGCGATATTATGTGAATGTCGCCGAGAGACTGAATCAAGAACTTGGCCTACTAACGCAAGGTTACTTATACATATGGTCATCATCATTTAAATTTTATAACATTGTCATAATACACGTATGATTTTATTTTACGTGTATATACACAGGAAATCTTTTATTGATTTTTAGTAGGTTTTTAGGTATTGCGTACAAATGATGTATCCTTGAGATATATATATATATATATATATATATATATATATATATATATATATATATGTATGTATGTATGTAAATGTACATTATAACAAACTTTATACAAACAGTTGAACGGAACTATGTATTGACATGCAAATATAAAATTAGTTTAAAATAGTAAATAAAATAAAGTGATTAAAAGGAATATTTAATTTCTGGTTATTTTGATAGATATAAATAAATTTATATTAATGATTTAAATTGTAAATAATTACGATTTATCCATAAATTAATTATTAACATTTATATTAAATTTTATTCTTGTTAAAAAATTACTAGATTTTTTCTAATAGAATCATATCTATATTATATGTTACATTAATTAAGATAATATTCAATGGAAGTTAAATTTATTTTTGCACTTGCTCATTTCTTAAAAATATATTTAAACATTCTTTCAATGATTCATTATTCCAAACATCATAAAATGTTATGAAAATGTTCAATAATTATTTGTTAATTATATTTGTTTCCACATTGATGCGTTTTCGATAGCTAAATGAGACTCAGTATGCTGCCACTGTAATGACTGTTGCTTGTTTTCTGATGTGATATGGACAATTTTTCCATCGCTAGTCATAATATGTTTAAAATGTTATCACTGATCGCATTTTACAAGTGGCAGAATTTTGGATATCGCATTCATTTTAAATAAATATAGAAAACAAAGAAAAAAATTAAAACGGAATAATGTGTTCTACTAGATGCAAAAGATCACTGACTAGTGTAGGACCGCTATATATACATGCTCGAAAATGTCTGCATACACTTATCAATATGGATATATTTCTCAATAAAACAACCTTATTAATGTAAATTTAAAAACAAATATATTTTTTAATAATTCTATAAACTATTAATTATTTATGCACGGCAATTCAAAACATTTTAAATTTATACCAAATAAACTAAAAAATAAAACACACAAAAATTCATACAAATTGAGCAGAAAATGTCTGCGTACAAAAAATGAAAATCGAAAATAATATAAAGTAAAATAAACTTTTCAAGTGAATTAGTAACTGGTTGGATAGCCTCTTTTTTTAAGAACCTCTTATAATCATTTTTGCATGGAATGGTCCACTTTTTGTGATTTTTTTAGCACTAATCTTATTCCACTCTTTTTCTATAACTTTCTTCAACATTTCCTTTATAATTATGCCATGTTGGCGAATTTACGTTAGAGAAAATGCCACATATGTTTTATAGATTTAGGTCTAGAGATTGGAGAGGTGCATGCAACTGTTTTGGAACATTATATAATATCTATAGCTTAACAACTTCTGCCGTGTGCTTCAGATCATTGTCATACAAAAAATTATAATCGGAACCTAGACTTCATTTTTCAGCACTTTGCTTTATATTTCATTTTAAAATATTTAAGTAGAGCATATTTATCCATCGTGGATCGAAAAACTCCATTTGTCTCACGGCCTTACTTGTTATACACCCCTATACCATTACTCTACTACCGCCGAGTTTCACAGTAGGAACAAGATTTTTTTTATTCAGTGATATACATACAATTTTAAGCCCTTTTATTCCAAAAATGCAATATTTGATCTCGGCCGAGAAAATCATGCTTTCCCAAAACTGGATTAGTTTATTAATGTACTCATTTGCATATGCAATCTGTTTTTATCTATTGATACGTGAAATAAATGATTTCTTACGCCCAACACGTTTATGATACCCTTTTTTATTATTTTTCGTACAATATCAGCATAGATTTGTTTTTTAAATAGTACTTTAATATCTTTTGCAATTTGGGATGCAGATATTCGGGGATTTTCTTTCACTGAAGCCACAATATTACGCCTTTATCGAAATGTCAATTTCGACGGCTGGCCAGAAAGCGGTTTCAAATGTGGATTTAAAATTGATTACTACCCTTTGAATGAAATAATGTTGTCTTCCAACACCCTTTCATATTTCACGAAAACTTTTTCCTCCTTTTCCTAACTTTAAAATAATTTTACACTCACTAACAGAAATTTCCTTTTTTAAAATTCCATCTTATTTATTTTTTGCAAAAAACTTTACTATTAGTTACTAAAAATAATATTTTAGCGTTTCGATTGCAACATACAAAGTAGGAGATAAAACTGTGATATTTTTAAAACAACAATAAGTGCAAATATTGCAAAAAAATCGATGATTTACTGTTTAATAAAATGTGTACGCAGACATTTTTTGCTCAATTTGTATGAATTTTTGTATATTTAATTTTTTATTTTATTTGTTATAAATTTAAAATGTTTTGAATTGCCACTTATAAAGAATTAGTACTTTATAGAATTATTAAAAAATATATTTGTTTTTAAATTTACATTAATAAGGTTGTTTTATTGAGAAATATTATCCGTATTGATAAGTTGTATGCAGACATTTTCGAGCATGTGTATATTTGATTCTTAGTTTTTGAGCACGCTTCGTAAAGAAATACTTTATTAGCCAAAATTCGTAGATATTTCATCATAAGAAATATTTACTAAATCAGTATCAAATTAAGTATTATTTTTATGGAAATATTATTCGTTTATTGCGCAATAAACTCTGTTATTTTCATCGTAAATCAAACAAGTGTGTTTATAAATCATGTTTATAATTACAATTTATATATATATATATATATATATAAAATATGTAGCCACTTACTTTAAGCGTTTTCTTTTCTCTGTGAGTCCAACCATTGCGTCCTGTTTCAACGAATTCAAACTGTTGGTCGATGCGTTCCTGCGCACCTGTTGCTCCAATTCGTGTTCGAGGATTTCGTCTCGTTGTACAGGAAATCTGTCGTGCAATTCTTCGCCATGATCGTCAGCCTGGTCTCCGCTACTATTATCTTCATCACCGAGTAGAAAATTCACTGCACTTCCGCCAGACTGGTCTGTATCACCGTTCTGGTAGGGCATGCAGTCACCGTTTTGATGTTCATACAGCACAGGATTCACGTCGCCATTTGTCAATACGACGGCCGTTGGACCGTTCAACAACTCTGATTCATTTGTATCCGTCATTTTTGTTGCTGGTTGTGGAGTATATTCGTCCTGATCTAGAATTAGAAAAATATATATTAGGTTTGAACTTTGAATATATTTTCATTGCATAACAAAATACATATAGATTGTTACGATATTTCAGCAAGAAGTGCCAAGTAGTGTTGTGTAACGAATCGTTTCTCACGAACGAAGGGGTAAATTTTTCTGAAATTTTAATTTAATTTCAAACAAAATGAACCATAACGCTCGATAATCAAGAGACTTAATTAACCTTGATAACATTTTGAAAATTGAAAAGACTGTCATTAATTTATTGTTACAGTCATCAAATAAAGAATAAATACATTTCAGTAAAGAGAGACAATATTGAAAAATAATATGTAAAATATTTTGAATTTGTTGTAAATAAAATTTATAAAACCATCCTCATAGTTTGAAGAATATTACAATATTCAAATTAGAAAATACTCAGTAGAATAAAAGCACCTACATAGACAAAAGTTTTATACACCAATATTTAATTAACCATTAAATTAATAAAATGACCAATAATCGGTTTTATTTTTATAAATATTGAATTTTCAATAAATAATGTGATATTAGAAAAAAATGTCAGTTTATAATAATTTACTTCTCTCTCTCTCTCTCTCTCTCTCTCTCTCTATATATATATATAGAGAGAGAGAGAGAGAGAGAGAGAGAGACTAGAACATTATACATCTATTTATATATATGTATGTATGTATATAAATAGATGTATAATATTCTAGTGAGTTTTTTGAACTGACTGATATTTTAATGAACAAAAAATCATAGCCTTGACAATAAAATGTTTTTTTTTAATGAAGTTTATATTACACTTGTTCTGAATTGAATTAATAATATAAATTATTTTTTAAGAAAAAATTTAAACTTTCCATTGTCTATTTAAAATATTTTTAATATTATATGCTTGAACTTTAGGCACTGTTATTTTTATTCAAATCATTGTATGTACGTGTGTGTGTGTGTTTCTATGTGTATGTTATATCTGTGTCTATGTAGATATTAATTTATCCTCTTTTATTTTGTAATCTTTTTCAATTAAATAATATAATTCACATAAATGCGAATTATATCTAACACCTTATCAGTATTAATCCAAACACTCAAATAAAAACAATATATCAGTAAAATATTCAAACTTGGAATTGTCGATTACTTTCGGTGAACTGCTTAATTTTTGACATAATACAGATATTAAAAAATGTTTCCAATTACTGATACAACAGATTATGATAATTATTAATAAGTATTTTTTACAAACACATACAATGTTTGTTACGAACATACAAGGTCGTTTGATAAATATCGTAAAAAAGTAAGAAAAACTAAATTGAGAAATGTAATTAAATTAATTAATTAATTAAATTAAACAATAAATAAATTTACCATACTTATCAAACGACTCTTGTATAATTAATTTTTTTTAGTATATAACAGAGTTTACTATAAAACGATAGCATATGGGTTACTATTAATCGGAAGTATGATTTTAAATATGGTTTAACAGGTTGACGCCGGTGCTTTAATTTTTATTTTCCTTCATCAGACGGCTCCACTATTGGTGTTTTGCTACACCAGACAAATATTTTGGTAATTTTGTTTCCAAAGAATTGAGTACAAAATTACCAAAATATTTGTTTACTGATATTTATTATTTCTAATTAGTAGTAAATACTGGTATTTATTTTTCACTGCATTTTCACAATTGAATATACTAAAAATGATAATAATAATACCAAAAAAACTAACGTTTAAATCACCAGTGATACACGCTACCTGAACAGAAAAGTCATGTTTGTACCATTGGTGGTACACGCCGGCGTTAAACTGTTAAAATTTTCTTTGAGAGTTCTAAAACATTTGTCAAAGATGGTAGTATGTTTGAAATCATATTTTGTAATCTATGAGGCAAATTAAAAACACATAATAGATTTAAGCTCTACTTTTTCTGTAATAGAAATGCTTGCCAATTAATTGTATTATGTGTGAATATATATATATATATATATATATATATTTATATATAGTTAAAAAAAATATCATGATAAACTACATCAAAATAAAAGTAATTTTTAATGAAATTTGAGATCAAAGAAGAATCGAACTAAAAGGAATAGAAACAGAAAAAGTTGGAAAGTATGTATATCTACAACAATTCATTAACACTAAGGAAACACTTATAGATGAAGTGAACATGAAAATAAAAATGAGATGGTGTTAATTTGAAATAAATTTGTATTTCATCATCACTATTATCAGAGAATTCGCATGACCATCGAACAAAGGATCACTTTACATATTAATTGTTCATTTTATTCTTATCTATGTTGTTGAGATGAGTGATTTATCTATGTAAAAACAAATTGGTTATAATGTTAAATGAGTAACGATACTTGTTTTAAAATAAATCATGCGTCTCAATACCACAATATTTTATAAAAGTATTCAATTATCACTTATTGTTTATTTTATTCACTAAAATGCATTTCGATTACCATACCATCGAACCATTGTATTCTAAAAACAAAGATTTTTATAATGCAGCTACTTTTTGTAAAATTTAAATCTTTTATATATTTCCCCTTTATAACATTTTGTAGTGGTAGGGCGAGTAATTTATTTCCATTGAAAATGAATTCGCAGTAATATTAAAACAAATAGTAATTAAAACAAATAAACCCATGTAGATTCTATGTCTCTCCAACAATGTTATAGTAAAAATTATATTTTTTACGAGATGATAGTGTTAATCCCATGTCGTCACCCCCCAATAAATGAGAAACATTTCGACACCGTGGATCGAAAGAAGTCTCCCGCATGCTAGGCGGTAATTCATATCATACTTCACCGCTCAACAAATAATCATTTGTTTTAAACTGAAATTAATTTATACTATCAAGTATTAATTTTCTGTTTTGAAACGATTATACCAATTTAAAAGTACATAATTATAAATGAACATTATGCAACATTACATTATTAAATAACATTAAATACTACACATTAAAAATATCTGATATATCGTAAAAATAATGTCTTTCTCTGTATTTTAATTATTTGGAAATATTAAAACGCTTATCATTTATAAATTTCACAATATCAATGGGTTAGTTCAAGGTAAAAATACTCATTCTTCTATATACATACATATACATATATATATATATATATATATATATATATATATATATATATATATATATATATATATATATATATATATATATATATATATATATATATATATATTACATACATACATACATATATATATATATATATATATATATGTTACGTTTGAATACAATTTTCTCTCTCTCTCTCTCTCTATATATATATATAGAGAGAGAGAGAGAGAGAGAGAGAGAGAAAATTGTATTCAAACGTAACAGTCCCATTTCAAAGACAAATCAATTTATGCTATTTAACATGAAAATATTTATATTTGAAACATTTTAAGATTACTACTACTCAAAATCAATAATTTTTTAGGTAAATATAAATTAGTATTTATAAAAACACGTTACTTTTCAAGAAGAATAATACATCATTTACACATTTTAAAATACGTAAACAAACCTCACCTGATTAAAGATACGAATTAATCATATTATGATGTAATATAAACAATAATAATTATCACTTATATAGAAATAATGTCAATACAGAAAAAAAAACGCAATTTAAACGACAAAGAATTAGTATCAATAATAAAAAAAATCAGAAACTAACATATAAACAAATTTGATAATTAAACGGATAATATTAATAAATCAATTAAAATTTACTTTTTATTAATCAATTACAACAATTAAACGCCCGATCAAGAGCACAGTAAATGATTGACTAAATTTTTAATAAGATGTTAAAAAGTAATCTATAGTTCGAAGGTTTAAAATGATTAATAGCATTAATCAAACATACAAGTACATCAATTTGAAATGAAGTACGGAGAATATTTTAATCAAAGAATTGTCACATGTTTTATTGAACATCGAATATACAAATAGCGATTTTGATAGGAACTTATCACTAACAACTTATATTGACATTTTTTGTAAGTGTAAACATACACACACACACACACACACACACACACATATATATATATATATATATATATATATATATATATATATATATAGGGCAGGTAGATCTCTTTAGTCAAGGGGAAGGCAATAAACATTGAATAAAAATCCTTATCAACCAGACTAGTCAGCGTGGTAAGTATGACCAAGTACCAGTGAATGGTAACGTACGAGGGTGGTCCCAGAAGTACCCGACACAACAAAGAAAACACAAAAATTTTGGAAAAAAATATATTTATTTTTCAACATAATCTTCTTTCAGCTCTATACACTTTTCCCAGCGATGTTCAATAAGTTCGATATCCTTTTTATAATAAGAACTGCCTTGCTCCTCAAAATATCCATTAACTGCCGACATCACTTCTTCATCGTTGGGAAATCTTTGACCACTGAGCCATTTTTTCAAGTTTGGGAACAGAAAATAATCCGAGGGGGTTAAATCTGGCAAATAGGTTGCATGAGGTAGCAATTCGAACTTTAATTTATTAATTTTGGCCATTGCAATAACGGATTTGTGAGCTGATGCATTGTCTTGATGAAACAACACTTTCTTCTTAGCCAAATGCGGCCGTTTTTGCTTGATTTCTTCGCTCAAACGTTGCAATAAGTTCGCATAATACTCGCCGTTGATAGTTTTTCCTTTTTCAAGATAGTCAATGAAAATTATCCCACGCGCATACCAAAAAACCGACGCCATGACCTTGCCTGCAGATGAAACGGTCTTCGCCTTCTTTGGAGCCGGTTCTCCCTTTTCAGTCCATTGTTTTGATTGTTCTTTTGTCTCGGGTGTGAATTGATGGACCTATGTTTCATCCATGGTTATGAAACGGCGCAAAAATTCTGCTTTGTTGCTGTGAAACTTCGCTCAATTGAAAACACTCAATTGAAACATCTTCACGACACTGTTTTTGCTCGAGTGTGAGCAAACGCGGCACCCATCTTGCACACAGATTTCTCATGTCCAAATTTTCAGATAATATGCGATGTACCGCACTTTTTGAAATGCCTACTATGTCTGCTAGCTCGCGCACTTTCAGTCGACGATCATCCAGTACCGCTTTGTGGATTTTCGTCACCATTTCTGGAGTCGTCACCTCATTTGGTCGACCACTGTGATGCTCGTCTTGGCAGCTCGTACGGCCTCGTTTAAACTCTGCTACCCAATATTTCACTGTTGTAAACGAAGGAGCAGACTCACCCAGAGTAGAATCCAGTTCAGCTTTTATATTGGTTGGGCTGAGGCCTTTCAAATAAAAGTATTGTAACACGTAACGATGACCAATTTTCTCCATTTTCATAAATTCACTGAAAACGTTCACTATTGATGGCTGCCAAACAAATACTAAACAACGTGGCGTCCTCAAACTTGAAACATATGCTTTATAGATTGTGTACTTTCTAATACAGTGATATTTTTCAAACAACTACCGACATCTCTAGGTCAGGCCGGGTACTTATGGGACTACCCTCGTATAAGGAGGCTTTCATCCAGCAATGATCTGATATTGGCTAAAATAATATATATATGAGGGTCATTTGATAAGTATGGTAAAAAAGTAAGAAAAACTAAATTTAAAAATGTAATTAATTTAATTAATTAATTAAATGAAACAATAAATAAATTTACCACACTTATCAAACGACCCTCGTATATATGTTGATAAGAAAGTTTTTTTAAGTTTTACTCATGTTCAGTATAATGATAGGTATTATAACATTCTTGAATCATAATCATACAATGAATATTATGTTGAGATAAGCTATCGTTAGGGGAATATTTACAACTTTTTGTTTTAAGAAATACAGTATTTGTGTAACTTTTGTAGGGTGAAAATATAATGACTGAACAATAATATTTACAAGTTTAAAAAAGAAGTCAGCACTTCAAGTTGTTCGAAAAATATCTGCGATGAATTTGTAAATGATATTGTTATTGAACACAATATAAAGTTTGATTCAAAAAATCCCTTCGAGTAATTTTAATTTATGATAAACTTCGTTCGAAAAGAACAGCAAAAGTTAATAAAGACATACTGAAGTAGAAAGTAAAAGAATACGACAAACTATACAGCAATTAGCAAATAGATTCAAAGTTATATGACAGTTTTGGATTACTTAAAAAAACTTAATATGATTTCAAAAAGTGAGGTTAAAAATACCACACGAACTACTAGAAATTTATTTTAAAAACAAATTTACAACTTGGACGATTTTACTTTTTTATTATAAATAAACTATTTTCAAAACGAACTGTGACAATAGATAAAAGATAAGTTTTATATATGTAGTAATGTAGCAAGAAAAAGATATCGATTACCAAAAGATAAAATCTTATTGGCAATTGATTGTAAGGGTAAAGTAAAAATTGTGAATTTTTAAAACATAGTAAAACCATTAACTCAGATTGTTATTATAAGTAATCGATTGAATTGAATAAAGTATTGCATATAAAAATATTTGGAGAGCAGAAAGAGCATATTTCACTATAATAGTAAGACAGATATCATACGTAGTTATGAATACCCAAAGACAACTGAATAATCTTAACTGAAAATCGTTACAAAATTTTTTATATTCATTAATTGAAATCAAATAAAGAAATAAAATCAGGTATCATAGATTTTTTACATTAACACTAAACCTACCGCGAGGGGTCAAATGACCCTTTTTAAACTTTTTTTCAAAATTTCTCACATAAAGCGTTATCACATCGCTAGTTGACTTTATGACTTTTAATATAATTTACATACAATGCATTTTTCAATATTTACTCCTCTCTTGTTATTTTTTTTACCGAGAAATAAATGTAATGTGCCTTAACTACCGCAACGGGTCATTTGACCCCTGCAAAGATTCATATGATATCATGAAGATTTGTATGTGTGGTTGTGATACAAAACCATTGCATTATACATTTTTGCTATTTCATCATATATTTTGCTGTATTGCGTTATATTTGTTGTTTGACGAATGAATAGCGAATTTCACTCTACCCAAGCGAGCGATAAAAAAGTCAACAAAGCCAGCGTTTACAAACAGATAAATTGGATTTAATCTCTGAAGTATGGTACAAATTAAGAATATATTGTTACAAGCCTGGGGAACATGTAACTATCGATGAACAGCTTTTCCCAACCAAAGAGAGGTGTAGGTTTACGCAATATATTAAGTTTGGTATCAAATTCTGGCTAATCTGACGTCATATAAATGGATTGGGAAAGGATGAAAATGAGGAGCTTCATCTACGCTTGGGGAATTCGTTAGCCAAACAAAAAAGTGCTTCTATAAGCTCAAAGCATAAATCTATAAGCATCGAAAAAAGTAAGCGTATACCTGAAACGATCAGATTCTACAATAATACTAAATACAGTCTAGACATGACGGATCAAATGGCAATCCGTGAAATCAAAATCGCAAAGATGGCCTGCACAGATTTTCTTCAATATTCTTGACCTGGCTGGAATTAACTCGTGGGTTTTATACAGAGAAACAACCGGCGAAAAAATTTCTAGACAACAATTTTTATTCCAATTAGCTGAAGAACTTGCCGAAGACATAAGCAACAGGAAGAAAAAGAAATTATACAGAAAACGTCAATATTCGGATTCTCATGCAAAATTGCCAAATAGGTTTTATAAATAAATAAATAAACAATTTTGAAGATTCATGTACCAAATTGTGCTAAATGATATATCATGTAATATATATAACATTTTAAAGAGGGGTCATTTGACCCCGCTGTGGTAGGAATAGGTATACATGAAGTATCGGTAGGTTTAGTGTTAAAATTAATATTATTTTATGATGATAAAATAAATAAACTCTCTATAACAGGGGTAGCCAAGACGTAGACCGCAAGGCCTCTGGAAGTCGTCCGCGAAGCTGACATGAACAATGACAAATTATAGTGATAAATTCATATTTCAATGCATTTTTTTGGTTCAACATATTTGTGCGAATCAGTATTTTCCTATATGAATGCGATAAAAACTATACATAGGTCACAATTATCGGATCTACATTTGGAATCGTGTTTAAGAATTAGTTTAAGTTCATACGAGCCAAATTTTGACAAACTTACCGAAACTATGCAATGCCAAGTGTCATTAGAATAAAAAAAATCTATTTTTTTTATTTTCTATTTTTTTTTTGTAAAATTTGCATCTAATTTACCTTAATACAATTCTGAAACAATAATTTTCTTTTTTTTCTTTATATTTTCTTGATTTTTTAAAAATTCAGGATCAGTTCTAGAAAAAAATTATTTATAGGTAATTTAATAGTAGTCATAGTAAAATGTCTTCGTCAGTTCGTGTCTTATAGAAAAAAGTCGCCAATTCGTAAGTACATTCTAAAAAAACCTAGTCGCCCTCAGGTACACTTTCACCAAAAAGGTCGCCCTCAGATATATTTTCACCAAAAAAGTCGCCCCTATCGTCTAAAAGTCTGGCTACTCCTGCTCTATAAGATTAAATATAGCATTGAAAAATAAAAAGAATAAATAAGAAATAATGTAAATTATATAATACAGTGACCAAAAATAAAATAAAAAAATATTTTATACATCGAAAACGAAAAGACTTTGCACATTCACATATTCAGTATTTACATATATCATCGTATTATACACAAACCAAACAGGTAAGGATTTTTTATTCAGAAACAAATCTGGTTGGTGAGGGTTTTTTATTCAGAGTTTATTCACTTACGCAGGTTGCTTTCACCTCGGTTAAAGCGCCCTGCTTGTTCTATTTCGTCGAACGGGGATTGAACCCATTCTTCTGCATGATAGGCAGTAATGTAACGACTGTGCCACCGACTATATATATATATATATATATATATATATATATATATATATATATATATATATATATATATATATATATATATATATATATATATATATATATATTCCATTTTCTCTTTCTAATTATGGCTAAAATGATGGTACCTTAATAAAATTTTTCACTTTAACCCATTAAATGTCTTCTTTTTCCAATCCACTCAGATAAATGTACTAATGTCTCTTCCTGAAATTTATATATATATATATATATATATATATATATATATATATATATATATATATATATACATTTATACATTTTAAACATAATATTGTTTTTTAGACATCATAATCATCAATTTATAATAAAATCTATATTTTTATTAACATATAAGAACTGTTTAACGATTTCAGATATTTTAGTTCTTACCATATATTAAGTATGACCTCTATCAAGTTATATTTATAATAAATCTTATACTAATCTATTTTTACATTTTAACAATGTAAACAATAGTGCAAATAATTTAAAGATCGTTACCTACAAACATAACACAGACATGTGTTTATACATATATGTATAAATAAGAAGATATATATATATATATATATATATATATATATATATATATATATAAATTTTAAACAAATTACATATTTAAAATATAAAAAATAAATTAGATACATTACCTGATGTATATATTTGAATTTAACATTTATTAACATTAAAACGAAATGCATATTTCTTATACGACATAAATGTTATAATATATAAACACAATAAAACATACATTTAAATTATAATATTATTCCTCAGATCTTAATTTTTCAGTTACAAATTTTTAAAATGTACTGAAACATATAAATATTTAAAAGATGATTGATTTAAACCAGTAATGAAACATGTAGAAAATCATTAAAGAACAGATATTTGTATAACATCATTTGTAAATGAATAATTTATTTCTATAATTAAAAATTGTATAAAATCGAAATTGAGCACATCGAATAAAACAAAAATACGCTTTACAAAAGTATACATTTATTTTTCAGATTGCACAATTTACAAATAAAGCAGTGAAAACGACTAAAATTCAAATAGTGCAGTGAAACGATTTTTCTAAAAAAAAATCTACTACAGAACAGAAATCTTGAAAGATTACAAGAAATGTGTAACAAAAAAAATATATACATATAATTAATTGAATAAATATAAGAAAAACTAAAAACACTGACGAACTACACGTGTAGTATGGAGAAAACAAAAAGATGCACACACATATATGTATTATATAAATACATAA
>CP092092.1:19740755-19798255 GCA_029203775.1 Neoneuromus ignobilis | reverse complement strand
TTAAATTTTTTTTGCAATTACGAGGTATTTATTTCAGTATTGTTACCCATCTATTTATCTATTTATTTATTTCTCTCTCTTTCTATATATATGTATATATATATATATGTATATATATATATATATATATATATATATATATATATATATATATATATATGTGTATATATATATACATACATACAGTGAGTCAAAGTGAAACTCATACAGAGTTATGTTTCCAATAATTTTACACATATATTTTAATATAATAACAATTTTCTTTATTTTTTTGCTTAATTTCTTTATTAAGGTTATTTTTATTTCAAAATTTCAATCGTAAATTATACTTCTACTCCAGAAAAAGTAACCATTTCTGAAAAATTAACAAAAAACACATCAAAATGAAACTCATACAACAAATTATTCTCGCTTGAAAACTGCTGTGTTAAGAAAGTATACTCTTCAAATGTGTTTTGTCACTTTGGTTATAAAAAAACATATTGCTAAGTCTTTTATAATCATTTTGTAAAAAATATAAGTTGGATTTTCACTTTGAGTAGACAAAGGGGACAATCATCGACGGACGAGCGAAAGCTAATGATTTTTCATTACAAAAATGGAAAAATTCTACGGGAAATTGGGAAAATAGTTAATAAAAACCATGCTAAAATGAATCTATAATAAAAAGATTTAAAAACGGCCAAAATGTTGACAATAAAGTTAGAAAGAGTCTCCGCAAGATTTTTAATGACCATGACGAGTGTTGGATTCTACGAAGAATTAAAGAAAATTCGAAAATTAGTGCGCCCAAATTGACTTTAGAAGTTAAAAAGTATCTAAATAAAAAAGTAAGCCCCCAAACAATTCGCAATATACTAAATAAAAATAGGTTTCATGCTCCTATTGCCAGGAAGAAAAATTGCATAAATCTAGCTAATCGCAACAAAAGGTTAAGCTTCGTTTGGGAACATGTTAATAAGAGTTTTGATTATTGGAAAGATGCTTTATTTACGGACGAAAGCAAATATAATTTATTTGGATCCGATAGAGAAATAATGTATGGCAGAAACCAAATACAGAAATATTTTTAAAACACTTATATTCTACAGTCAAACATAAGAGCGGTCATGTTATGGTATGGAGGTGTATGTCTGCGAGAGGGGTTGGAAATTTAATTTTATAGATGGGATTATAAATAAAAATGTTTATATTGATCTATTAAGAAAAAAATTGAAAGCCAGTGCTCAAAAACTTGGAATTTTACAAACATTTAATTTTTATCAGGACAACGACCCCAAGCACAAAGCTTATAAAACACGTAGTTGGTTGTTATATAATTGCCGCAAAGTACTGGAAACACTACCATAATCACCTGATATAAATGTGATTAAAAATCTAAGGAATCACTTAAAAATTTCCATTAGAACACACACTATTATTAATAACAATGATTTAAAAAAGCGTTATTAGAAGAATGGGGAAAAATTGATCTAGCTTATTGTGAAAAATTAGTTAAATCCATCCCGAATCGTTTAAAGGCTATAAAAATTAATAAAGGCTACTCTACTAAGTACTAAAATAATTCAATCCATTGTAAATTCTAATTTAATAAATAATTTGTTAGTTGTATGAGTTTCATTTTGATGTATTTTTTGTTGATTTTTCAGAAATTGTTACTTTTTCTGGAATAAAAGTATTAATTTACGATTAAAATTTTCAAATATAATAAAAATAACCTTAATAAAGAAATTAAGCAAAAAAATAAAGAAAATTGTTATTATATTAAAATATATGTGTAAAATTATTGGAAACATAACTCTGTTCGAGTTTCACTTTGACTCACTGTATGTATTTATATATATATATATATATATATATATATATATATATATATATGTATGTATGTATGTATGTATGTATGTATATACGTAAACATATGTTTATAAAATGAACTTTATGTATAATTTAGTATACCTTGGAAAATAATAATAAAGGTAATGTAATCAAATCCAATGATAGCAATTTAGAAAATAGTTAATAAATAAAATTATACAAAATGATGGAAACTAATGTGATATTGATTAAAGAACTACAATACACAAAAACATTTTTTATGTAATTTATATACGTATGTACGAATGAACGTATATTTACACACACATTTATTCATATATATATATATATATATATATATATATATATAATATTTCATTACATACATTATAATTTTAAAAATTAATTCATAAATAATTATTGTTCTATTTTTTAATGCGTCTTATATGTGCATTACAAACAGTGGCCATTTTCATAATTATTTGTATTTTTATTATGTTCTTGAACATTAATTATATATCGTATACCAGTACGTACTTAATAAAATTATTTTCTATGTAGTTAGTTAAAAAAAATCTACGTTCATATAACTTATTGCTGCTCAATACGTAATTTAGTAATTATATAATTAATTAATTTACGATGTTTTAAAAGTGTTGAAAGGTATCAATGACTTGCGGCTTGTTAGGTAGACAAAAGTAATTAAATTCTAATATGCATGTCTAAACATAAATATGTATACTTATACAACTGTGGAACAAAATCAAACCAAAAAGTCTGAGTACATATGAGAATGAATTACTTTTCAGTTATAATTTTCAATTTTTGTAGATGAAGACAATTGCTAGACAAATTGTAACCAGATCTTCTATTATATTTTAATAAAGGGCACAATAAAAAATAGTTACCGGATTGAAATCGTCAGGTCAATATAAATCTTAGTAGAATCATAAAAAATTCTAAGAAATGTCTGTAGAAACTAGAAAATTAATAATTAAGTCGAGAATTGAAGATAAAACATTCAGAAAAATTTCGAAAATCATTAGAAAATCATATTCATCAATTCAATGTATGGTAGATAAGTTAATAAGAATAGTTGTTTCTAAATATTGTTTCAGATGCTCGAAAATACTGACGATTCGCAAAGACAATTGTAAAGAAAATTGTAAAAATTGTTAAAATAATCCTAAAATAAGTGCGCATACAGTACTAAAGAAAATCAAAAACTCATTTGGTACAATTGTTTGTCATGAAACGATCAGAAATGTCTTTAAAAATGTAGGATATCGTGACTGTTCAGCTCAAAGGAAACCATTTATTTAAAGTATTAATCAAAAAAATGTTTGAAAGTCGCTTAAACACATTTACAAATCTAATAACACCTAGAAAAAAATTCTTTATAGATAAAATCAAGTTTTGTTTTTTTAAAAAAATGGTATGGTAAAATGGATGAAAAATGGAATAAAGAAAATTTACTTCTAACTATTAAACACAGAAATAGAGATGTTATATTTTAAGGAAGTATGGTTGGATGCAAGGATTGGAATATTGCAGTTCATTGAATTCACAATTCGTAAATTTGATTATGTAAATATTTTAAAAATCAATTTACTTTAGAATGTCAATAAAATTGGTTTTGGAAATTATTACATTTTTCAACAATATAACGACTTTTAACAATATTCTTTAACAACTATGGACACTTCCTCAAATACTCTTTCTGAATCCTATACAACAATTATGGAAATTTTTCGAGCAATGAATTAGAAAATGTAGTATTACATCCAAAGGTATATTAAAAAATGATTATAGAAAAATGGAATAAAATTAATCCTAATTATACTTCGACATTGGTAAAATAATTGATAAGGAAAGGACGTTATCTACTGAAAATAATTTTTAGAAAAGTATTGATTTTATTTTTATTTTTTTGGAATTTTATAACTTTTTACTTACTGTACTCAGACTTTTTTGGTTTAAGTATTTGTACTACAATCAGTTATTGTTTATTCCAAAATTATTAAAATATAAAAACACGTTTATTTTAGCATTTGAGAAAAATACAGTATTGAATATTGGTTAATCAAATATAAATATAAATTTTTAATTTTAATTTTTTCTTCACTTAATTTTTCGGATGGATGTACGCAGTCTTTTTAAAATGATTGTATTTATATTTTGTCTTAACACTGCATTGACTATTTAATTTTTTAGTATGCATGTATATATATATATATATATATATATATATACACACACGTATACAGATGATACATTTAAATTACTGAATTACCTGTACGAGAAATGTCAGCAACAAAATCGGCTTTCTTGCACATATTGGGTTACCCATAATGGTAAATCGAAATTCCAAAAATTAAGATCGATGGAATCGTCCTCTTCGAAATTATTATCGAAAAAGAGTGATAAATAATTTTCTATAAGCCAAATGATCATCATTTATATGCACCTTTTCATTCACACAAAAATCGCATAATTTTGTTTAAAAAAACATTATGAATCCAAATTTTAAAAAAACATAATTTGATTTAATGTTTATTTTAAAAATCATTTAATAAGTATTACAATATTTGTCTAAAATATTAATAATAATTATTTCACACAGATATTATTTTATTATTAACGTTTTTTAATAAATATTTTTTTAATTAGCTTACTTAAAATATTAAATATTAAATTGTTTAACACAGATATTTAAACATTTTAATACAGATTAAATACTAAAATGTGTTTTTATTAATAGATACATCACATATAATACTTGCTACAAAATATGATAACTACAAGTAAGTTAGCTGGTATTTGTACAAATATTTTTATAGGAATGTAAATATGAAAGAAGCCATATTATAAAAGAAAATGAGACTAACATAAAGGAACAGAACGAACATACAAGTTTTTCTGTAAACTTTAGAATAAGTACATAGTATTAATAAACATTATTTACTATAATCATATTCAACATTGAAATTATTTAAAATGTACAAGAATCACCGAAATGACTTTATTAAACAATATGATGAATATATTTAAACAATGTTAAATGAACATTGTGATTTAATTGATAAATAAATTTGATCGCTCACGACTTGAAAGACCGACACCTTTTTGGTCAAGATTAATATAGTTCTCGGCATATTTATAATATAAATCTATATACAGACAAAACAAATAAGTGAGGGTAAAAGTTCAATGACGACTTAGAAAACAGAATATACATTATATATGGGATATTAAAATATTGATGATCTGTAACTCAAAATCGGTATATGGATTATAGGCTCTTGTTATATACAATCAGTCACAAAAGTCGTCATACATCTCCATATTTTAACGTTTTTTTATGAAAGATAACTCTGGTCAACAAAATTATAAATTTATTGAATATTACTTAACTTAAGAATAATTTTAGTACAAAAATAAAACATTGTTGAAATAATAACAACAAAATTAATAAAATAAATAAAATGTGGCGAATATAGTAGATGCATGATGATCATTTATTTTTTGACCAAAAATTCGTGTACAGCAACGGTCTTGTGAAATGGTACATTGTTATGCAACAAATATCAACTTCTCGATATTTTGGTCTAATTCTTACTACGTCTCATCCGCCACAAATGTTCTGTAACACTTAAACAGTACTCGCTAGTGAGTTTCGTCTTCCAGAACAAATTCCAGATAAATGATACTTTTTGAATCGTAAAAACAAATAAACAAATGTCTTTACTCGTGACTTCCGAAAAAATGAATTTTCTCACTTTTGGTAAGTCTAATAACTTTCATAATGCATTCTGACGTTTGGTTTCAGAGTCGTACGTGAAGCATCACGTCTTATCCTCAGTAACAATAGAATTCAATAATTTGTTATTTTTTTGGCCGTTTTAATGATGCATTTACAACTTGAAAGACCGACACATTTTTGGTCAAGATTAATATAGACTGACAGTCAACGCATGTCTCTCTTGGTCTTCCGTTAGTTTGTATGGTACAAATCGAAGTTACAAACCTTTATTTTGTTCAAATTGTATCCTTGGACATGCTAAACTCTTCTGCAAGTATTCTACATATCATATTCTAATCAACAGCAATAATTTTCAATGAGTTTATCGATGGTTGCGATTTTAGAACGGCTTGATCTTTAATCGATATTAAAGTTTTTTTTTGCCATCTTTAAAACGACCATGCCACATGTAAATTTCTATGTACGAAAGACAATCTTCATCGTAAACTTGACATATTAATTTAAGTGTTTCTATGAATGTTTTACCAAGTTTAAATCAAAACTCAATATTTCCGTGTTGTTTTCTTGTGTTTACATAGCATCGTAACAAATAATATAACCACTTTAATCAATATATTTCAAAAACTAATTGTCATATTTTAACCAAATTTCAACTTTTTATACAGGAGATAATAGGTATGTTTAAACACCATTCTAAATCTTAAATGGCGTTGCAAGTTTGAACGGAAAAATTAAAATTCAATTTCTTTTCCGATACACTGGAAAATAAATCAATGAAAAAAGAACAAAATTGGAAATAAGTCGGTTATATTGTAAAAAAAAGAGAACCATCGATGAATAAAAGACATTGGTTGGGAGACTACAGATATAAAAAGATCCAAGAAGAGACCTGTAGGAAGATTAGATAGAGAAATAAGAAAATTCGTCGACGTGGAATGGAAAGGAAGGACATTGGATTGTTTAGAGTGAAATGTCTTAGAAAAGTTATTTATTTATCAGTAGATAGGTGGAACTACTTTTTATATATATATATATATATATATATATATATATATATATATATATATATATATATATATATGTCCAGTAGTGGACTGTATATGATGATGATATATATATATATATATATATATGAATGTATATGGGTGTATTAATACTTTAAAACAACATATTTTTTGATGTTTAAAAATTAATATATCAGACCTTCAATAGAAAAATTATATGATGAAATCATTTCATAACGATTATTAGTTTTAATAAGTTTTATTTAATACACGTCAACTTAGTGAAAGTTTTAATTAAAATATTCAAATCAAAATAAATAATTAAGTAATTATTAGAAATAATATTAGAAGGAAATTTACGACTAATGGTTTAATAAATACATCAACAGAGAATAATTACCAGTCGTAAAAATAAAATTTCTGTAATTTACAACATCGATACAATATAAGTATTTACATTTTTGATACAAATATTTTATATATAATATAGTTAATAAAATAATATTATTTTTGTTTATAAAAAAGGATAATAATTTCAATTATTTAGTGAATTTATTCAAATTTCTATAGACTATTTTTTCTCGTAGAAAAAAATTTAATTCAAGGTGTTACTTTTTAAGTATTGAACTAAACTTTTAACTGTATAAAATATAAACAATTATATTATAAAAATATAATATCCCTCTTAAAGTATAACGAGTCAAAACAATTTACGTTTTATGTGTAAAAAATATTTTGAAGAAATATTTTTTTTAAAAAATTGGAATTAGAAATATATTTCTATATTATATGCATATTATGTTTCTTATAAAATTATAATTGGAAAAATTGAGCAAATTACTCGAGAAAGGTATTTTACGAGAGATTTTGTTTGAAAGACTCATCAGCAAAAACTGTATTATAAAAAACAATTAGAATCATCACCAATATTACTTTTTAGCACATTGCATTTTTTTCAGAAATAAAATTAGTCTATCGTGTTTAGAACATTATGGAACAATTCGAGACAAATCTAGAAATCAAGGATGCCCATGTTGTCATACATGCCTGATTTTATAGAGTAAAATATTCATGACTTTACAGCCAAATCATTAAAAATATAAAATTAAATAATAGAAATAGGTGAACATTAAATAAAAAACTGTAATTACAACAATAGTTTTAAAAAACTAAATTAAAATTGAAATACTTCCAATTTACGAAAATAGAAGTAAATTACAATCCAATGTTAATTGGAAATTAAATAATTGAGGGAAGTTTCAAGAGTGCAAATTATAGCTTTTTATCATCCTAAAAGAAAGCTTTTCGCAAAGAAGTAGATAGAATTTGCTAAAAAATGAAAACCATCACCAGGAAAGATCGAGTATTAATACGTCCCTGTTTACATAACTGACTCAAAACATTTTCTAAGCTTGCAAAAACATTAGAATCTTCAATAAAAAAACATTACCACATACAATGCGTCGATGACTTTTGGAAGCTGGTCTAAAAGATTGAAAACCAAGAAAAAAAACCTTCGCTCACGGAGAGAAACAAAGAACAAAAAACTACAGTGGCAAAAATCACATCAAAATTTGGATGACGCCTGCTTGTCCAGTCACACTTGATCAGATGAAATAAACATTGAAGTAAGACACTTATCAAGTTATCTTTCATTAAAAATGAGATTATATTTCATATGCTTTTTGCAATATAAAATATGAATCTTTTATTTTTCTAAAAAATCGACATTTTAGATTCACACCGTTTTTTGGACGACTTATGTGCACCGATTCACTGTCGAAGTTTATCGTGAAGATCGTATCGTTCTAACAGTCAAGTTTGGCTAATTTAGTATCTTGGTATGGGAATACATGGCTATTTATGATATAAGATAACTGTTTGTGAAAGTAGAATGAAAAGTAACGTTTATACTTCGAAGATAAATCAAATCATGAGGCTCTATTAACAAAATCTTTAGTGATGTTAATCGTTCTGACATAAAATTCCAACAGGACTATGCAATGTACCATACAATACAATATTTGACAAACTGGTGTCAAGAATAGGGAGTCAGTATTTTCAAGTAGCCCGTGCAACCACCGAATTTTAATTCAATTGAGTATGAACTCAAAAAGGTAATTATAAAGTACGAATGCATCTCCAAAACACAAATAAAAAGTTTTCCAAAAATGGAAAAAAATTCTATCAGATATGCCAAAAAGGTAAAGGCGACGATTAAAGTAAAAATAGGTGTAGCCAAATATTGAAAACATTTAAATAAAATCTCTGAAATTAGCCTATTAGGGTGTTATTAAAAATACTCAACATTTATTTAATAAATCGAAAAAAACAACAGGTGCCTAATACTTTTGGATAAAACTGTATGTATGTATGTATATGTGAGTGTATGTATTTTATATATATATTTATACAAACAAACACTTATAAAAAACGATAAGTAATCTCAATTTAACTGTTATCGTTATTAAAATCATTTTTAATGTATCTAACCTTTTAATAACCTTTTTGATATTGCGTAATTTTTATATGGAAAATAATCAGTATGAAATTTATTTAGAAAAATTATAAAAAGAAAAGCACAATCGTAATAATAACAACGCAAATAATAATTCATAGAAAATATTAAAACGTATTATTTATTAACATTCATTAATTATAATAGAATGTAAGCGTATTAGAAGATCTCGCATTAAATACTTTTTCACAATTCAGCTAATGTCACAGATATTAAAATATAAAAAAATGGCAATTTATATTGAATTATTGTTATTTGCACAACATATAATCAAACTAAGTAATTTTTTTCCGAACCACGACTATCACAATTTTGATTAAAAATATTTTAGATGAAAGAACATCGTACAAAATCCATCAAATTAAAAGTAATATTTGAATTTATCGCGGTAGATTTAAAAAAAATATAATAATTGAACGTAAAAATGTGTAAATAAATAATAAATATATTAAACGAATACGAATTTTATGATTTTATTCACATAGACACGTGTTTGGTTGCACTGTCATAAAACACACATTAGTAACATTTTTTTTTATCAGCGATGCGTAAAATGTAATCGTGATTCACGAAAACCGATGTAATGTTTGTGAACATTCAGATAATTCTATAATGTGATATTCGATTGGAATTAAAAATGCTTTTATCTATTTACTTAAACAATATTTTCTAAACAAACACGATGTAAGTAGACATTTTATTTATAAAAAAGGATAACAGACAATATATATCTATTACATATAAAATAAATCAACATAATTTACATTAAACAGGTATTATATAGATAATTATCAACTTGCTTATATATATGTATATATGTGTGTGTGTTGTGTGTGTGTGCGTGTGTATAGATAGATATAGGTGGCCCAAATGAAACTAAAAGATTGTAAAGAATAGTCAACGATAGTAAGCAAGTAAATGAATATCTAAACCCTTCAGTCTCATTTGGGCCACCTAAGAAATATAATTTCAAGTAACACTTTCCATACTGTCACCATCTAAACTATTATGCAATAATAAGATTTTATAGAAATCAATATTCAGGTTTAGGATTGTAAATCCAAAGATAAGGTATACATATGTATTTATGCAAGTGCGCATATATGTGTATATATATATATATATATATATATGTGTGTGTGTGTAGATATATATATATATATATATATATATATATATATATATATATATATATATATATATATACAGGAATACCTCGAATAGTGAAGTTAATCAGTTCCATTGATTTGCCGAACTAATCGAAACACTAACTAAATACAAAAAAACGTTAATTGGTTCTAAACAATTTTTTCCCTGTTTTTCAGTAAATAAAATAAGGGTAATATATTCAAATGTTTGTATGTATCAACGAAACAAAATCAGAGGTTTATACATTCATTTTAAAATCATTTTCAATTAAAATTTAATTATCAAAAAATCGACTTTACTCTAGTTACGAATCGAAAACTAATAGAAACAGAAAAAAGACCACAAAACTAGAACTGCGTATGCGATGCGTATAATGTGCGCATGCGCATAATTTTTTTTAAAATTTTAAACCGTACTAATCGAAGCAGCACTATGCGAGGTATTACTATATATATATATATATATATATATATATATATATATATATATATATATTACATTGTACCATATGAAATGTCCGATTTCTGACTATTCATTTTTGCATACACCCAAGAAGATTTTTTATAGTTTTATTCCTGTTTTGTCATTATTTACTATAAAAGCAGCTATTTCACTCAAAGTACTGTTAGTTATTCACTTGGTATGTCATCAAATGGTTTCTTTGTTAACTCTCGAAAATGTTATCTATGGGAGCAACACCGAACTCTTTTTTGTACGAATTTAAATTGGAGGCATAGTGAAATCGAAGCAGAGAGAAATATCAATTTAGCATTCAAAGAAGAAACTGTTAATCAACGAACATTACGAAGATGGTTTCAAAAATTTCAAATTGGCAATCTGAGAAAATGATCCACGTGAAAGACTCACAACCGCCTTATATACTGACTGAAAATAATTCTGGGACTATAATACGAAAACTTACTATACACCTGGAGGTTTCGCCCATGAGTTTTCTGTCATTCTGCTGTAATAGGAAAGGCAAGAAAAAGTAAACAAGTGCGTGCTATATGAATTAATGGAAGGTCAAAAACAGCGGCACTTGGAACTTTGTTCATTACTGGTTATTCGGAACAGTAATGACTCATTTTTAAATCGTATTGTCACAACTTATGATGAAAATGGATACTGTACGCTAACAGAATATGATTTGGACATTGGTTAAATTCCGATGAGACATCAAAACATTTTTCGAAGCCATCGTTGCATTCGCATAAAGTTATAGTGACTGTGTAGTGGTCTGCAAAGGAAATCATACACTATTCGTTTTTGTCACAAAGATAGCCCATTACTGCTGTACCTTACTATAAATAAATTAAAGTAATGCATGAAAAATTAAGATCCTAGCAAATAAGGTTAATCAACAGAGATGGACCAATATTGTTTTATGACAACGTCCAATCGCATATCTCTTTAATCACTATACAGTAATTAACAGAACTGGGTTATGAAATGTTATAGTATCTCAATATTCATCCAGCTTGTCACCAATTGATATTTATTATTCAAATATCTTAATCTCTTTCTTCGAAATAAAACATTCATACATCAAGAGGTCATGATGGATGTATTGACACATTTTATTTCTTTTCGACGCGGAGTTTTTTAATAGAGGAATCTATAGTTTAGCATTATGTTGGCAAAAAAAACCTAATGTGAATGGTGCATATTTTGATTAAATAAAATATTTTTCCTTACAATACTGTGTTTTCATTTGATCATTAAAATTCGGACATTTCATGTGGTACAATCTAATACTTCTTATACACGCTAACGCATATATTTCACGACCCTTAAAAGTGAAAACCCGTTAAGATATTATAATTAATATTAAGCATTTAAAACACTAATAAAAAAAATAAAATATTTTTCTTGTTGTTACAGGGGTACATATTAAATTAATGTTAAAAATATACACACATACTTACATATATATATATATATATATATATATATATATATATATATATATATATATATATAAAGCATATAAATGTACATATGATTACTTGCAAGTATGGAACGTAAAACAAAGGTATTGGATCTAGGAAAACAGAAAATTTTGTGAGAAGGTTTCGTCAAGTAGCATATAGAAAGTAGTTCCTGTTAATGCTTATATATATATATATATATATGTATATATATATATATATATATATATATATATATATATATATACAGGAATACCTCGCATAGTACGGCTAATCGGTTCCACTGATTTGCCGGACTATTTGAAATCGGACTAATCGATACATTAACTAAATACAAAAAACGTTAATTGGTTCCAAACAATTTTTTTTCCTGTTTTTCAGTAAATAAAACGAGGGTAATATATTCAAATGTTTGTATGTATCAACAAAACAAAATCAGGGGTTTATACATTCATTTTAAATTTATTTTCAAATGGGTTATTAAAATTTAATTATCAAAAAATCGACTTTACTCTAGAACAGGGGCCGACAAACTTTTTTTGGAAAGGCCAGATCGTAAAATTTTTAGGCTCGGAGTGTCAGGTAGCAAACTCGAAGATATTTACATGGGCAATTCTACTCATAGAACAACAAAAAAAGGTTCAATTTTTTTATTAGAAAGTGATATTTTTACATAATATTTATATACATATGCTGAAACTTACAAAAAAAGGAATAAAATATTTCCATTTATTAATAAACGTATTATAAAACTGGTTAAATTTTGTACTAATACGTGGAATGTAATTGTTTTTTCTGAGATAATATTTCATCATACTGGAGTTCGAAATTAGTACTTCCTATCACTAAAGTTGTTTGCAAATTGTCATTTATATATGTCAGTGGTTACAGCGCGTAATTTGATTTATTTTTAATTTTTTCATGTAAAAACAATATTAACCCGCGAGCCGGATTAAAAACAGATGGAGGGCCGGATTTGACCCTCAGGCTTTAGTTTGCCGACCCCTGCTCTAGAGTTACGAATCGAAAACTAATAGAAAAAAATAAAAGACCACAAAACTAGAACTGCGCATGTGTAGAATTTTTTTTTTTTTTTGAAATTTCAAACCGGACTATAGTGAAACCGTATTAATCGAAGCCGTATTATGCGAGGAATTCCTGTATATATCACAGTCAAACATTTAAGATCAAAGAATTAATTTTACTTCAAATAACTACTATATATAATGAAATGTAAAATTTTTAATTAAATCATACACAACTATTGGGTGTGCAATCTTTAGTCATAAACACATTGAAATTAATAATGAATATTTAGAAACCATGATTTCAAAATGAAAATCACGTTCTTAATTAATTTTGATACAGAAATTTATACAGCATTTAATTTAAAAATTGAATACTCCTTTATGTAACATGTGACTGAAAGCTATTGTATTTGTTTATTCTTTTTTACTTTGTTTCATTTACCACTTTATGCATTATTAACAGTTTTCACATACGAACAAAGCATATTTATTGATCTAATAAAACATTTTAATTTCTACGACGTTTTTCTTATTTCTATGAATAATACATTTAAATAAAATCTAATTTAAATTGCAATTTTGTCTTTCACATAAATTCTTATTTTTATAGACCAGAAAAAATTAGTTCATTTAAGAATTAGTTTATTTATTGCGATATATATATATATATATATATATATATATATATATATATAAATATATATATATATATACATTTATATATATATATACATTTATATATATATATATATATAAATATATATATATAAATATACACTCACACACACACACACACACGTTACATCCGTACGTATTACTTTCATTTCCGTTATAAATACTTAAATAAAATTATCTGACTGTACAAAAAAAATAATGGAATACATTATATGTATTATATATATGATTTATACGTACATACATACACATGCACGCACACACACACATTACATATATATATATATATATATATATATAAAATGTGTGTGTGTATAAAATATACATGCTTTGAAAATCAATAATTATATAAATTTCAATAACTAAGAAGTTTCTCGGTCATTTGTTAATAATCTAATACCTTAAAGTAGAAACATAATTAACTTATTTACGCTGTATATATATATATATATATATATATATATATATATATATATATATATATATATATATATATATATGATTATGAACACACTTTTACCATATAAAGTGTGACTTACAAAACTATTTATACTACATGCATTAAAATGTTCAATAAAAGTACACAGTCTGTCCTAAAAATATTCGAACTTGGATCATATAGACGGTATTAGTAGCAAAGTCTTAAAGTGTTTTTATTTTTATTAACGTTGCATTAATAATAATGTTCAGTTTGGTTGAAATTCAATGCTTATATTATTAGTCATAATGCTAAATGTGACAGTACTTTTGACACTCATCGATAAATCAGTATAGAACAAAAAACAAACATTAATAAAATATTTACAGAAATTTTTCAAACGTTGAATGAAGCTAATGAAGAAAAATCTATATTATGTATAACCTTGTGGTATATAAATTTTAACAGGATAAAGAGTCGTTGAAAGATGATGAACGCAACAAGTGTCCTTCAACTAGTCAAAAGGAAAAAAATAAAAGCAAGGATTATCTAAAAATGTATATATTGCTTGTTTATAAGATTAATTAAAAATACCACTAGTATTAGTAAATAAAAGTTTATCTCATTTTGATCAAAGATTTTCAACAGAAGAAGCCTGTGCAAGGTTTATTCTGCACAAATCCATCTCATTGTAAGCAATTTGTTAGCATCAAAAGATATAGTGCTTAGTCATCCACTCTATTCCCCTGATTTGGCACTCTGCGACTATTTTCTGTTTTTAAAGCTCAAAAGAAGTTAAAAGGAAAGCAATTCAAAAGCATTTTAGAGATCTAAAAGGCTTCCACCGTTGCTACTGTAGTCATTCAGAATAAAGAGTACCAGACAGATTATCAAAAGTTGTTAGCAAAGATTGTATTTGTTTAGAAGGAATATATTTTGAATAATTAATAATAAAAAACATAAATATCGAAAAAAATGTTTTTTAACCCTTATCGGTCGTATGTCACCTCTGACGTGACATTACAACTTTGCTCTATCAGTCGTATGTCACGTGCGAGGTGACAAGACTGAACAAGTAACAACGTCCTTATTTCTGAATGTACACACTGTATGTTTCTACAGTTTAATTCTTACTCGATAGTAGACAACACGTTCTGTCATATTTCAGCAATTATTTTACTTATATTATAATATTTTATTCCTCCAAAAATGAATAAAGAAAACTATAGCAATATGGAAAGTAACAGTGATAGTTGTAGTGAAATATGTAAAAATTTTGAATATTCGACAAGTGATTTTAATTCTTGTGATAAAGGAGACAGTGATACAAGTGTTATATTTTAGTCAAGGAAAACAAAAATTGATCCCTATTCAATATTCAAGTGAAGAGGAAAGCGAAGTGGAAAGAAAAATTGTGGAAAAATTGTTCCTGATTGTGATAAAGATTGGATTAAAATCGACAGTGATGACGAAGACATTTAAAGTGTAAATATAAATATTTTTATGCACAAAACTATCTTTTTATATCAAGTAATCTTAGTTACTCTTCTCTTACAATAAGCACTCAAATATATCTCCGCCCTAGTGGAAAGTTAAGTACAAAATGCTAACGTCCGATAAGGGTTAATACAAGTTCGGATATTTTTGGGACAGCTGTGTATATTAAAAGGTATTTCTGTATACATACGTACAAATGTATGTTTATTAAACATACACAGTTTTGGAATAATTAAGTATTTCTTAATCATAACACACACGCGCACGCACACTTACACACACACACACATCCGCACATATATATATATATATATATATATATATATATATATATATATATATATACTTCGTTAAAGATTTTTCATACTATGAAATAAATTATCATTTAAGAACCAATTTTATTCTATTTGTTTTGGAACTGTGACGAAGTCACTTTCACACAAATGAACTATCACTCCAGAGCATCATAAGTTATTGAAAAAAGTTTCAATAATTATTTATTTTCTTTCTTTGTTTATAAGCTGATAGCATTAGCATCGAAATGCGCATCAGCTTATAACCAAAGAAAGTGAATAATTGTTATTGAATACTTTTTCAACATCTTGTGATGCAGAAATGATAGTACATTTATGTGATTTTATTCTATTTTTTCCTATTTTTAATTCTTAACATATTCGTACTTGTTATGATGAATTCTTTTCTACCTTTCTATATTTCATTCCACAGATTCCCAATAGGATTCATGACCAGGTGTCAAGAAAGTATAACTAATAATTTAAGTGTATTATATAATAATCACATGCAATTTAAATGGGTGTTGTGTTTGAAATAACTTCATTATTAAAAATTACAATTTCACTTATACATTCATCACATATTCTTCTAAAATTTACATAATATTTTTACGTATTTTATTCTATGTATAACATCGTCAATAATCAACAGATTTATGAATCTATTTTGTAGTTTTTAGACTTTTTGTTCTCGACTCTATCCTATTCGCACAAGCATTCACCCACTTGGACAAAATGAACCGCATTTCTGTCTACAATTCTTTCCTTAAACACAATAAAAACGATCCATTTTTGGAGTAATTAGAGACAAGTGACGAAAAATGAATAGTTACAACACAAAGAAAATTTTTAGAGCAAACGTGACAAGTCTCTGCTATCTCAACTGAAAACAGGTTAGCATCTAACAACGACCATGCTTTATGTTTGATGGAATTAGAAGAGGATTATCTATTATGAGCAATTATCAAGTAATTAAACAAGTGATTCTGGAAAATATTATTTGCAACTGGATTACTTGAAGGAAGCAATTAACAAAAAACATCCAATATTAAGAAATCGTAACGAAGTTATTTCAAGACAACAATGTGAAATCACAAGTGTTTTTGTATTCCTGCAAAAATTTGTTGTTAGGTTGAGATATCATGTACAACCCACCATATTTAACAAACAATGCGGCTCCTGATTATAATTTATTTATTTAGTCTCATCAAAACAATCTATAAGAAAAAAAATGACAATCCTTAAAGCATGTTAAAAACCACTTTAAGATATTTTTTTAACGACACCCCAACGAAATTCTACATCGATAAAACAATGAAACTATCCGAAAGTTATTGAAAATATTGAACGTATAGAATTAAATAGAGTTAAATATTTTTTTAATACATGTTTAATTTGTGATTTAAAATACACACTCACTTTTTCCAACTCTATAAAATTATTAATAATTCATAGTTAGGATAACTACAACGTCATCCACTGAAAATAGAACGTACTTTTTACAATCAAAAAATGTAATTTCTTAAAATAATGTATCGTATTTGTTGTTTTGGAACTGTGGTTGATTCACTTTACACAAATGAATTTTAACCCCAACACCACAAAAGTTTAATAATACCTAGATTTTAACAGAAAGGCTTTGATGATGATGGTGTCGCCATCGAAATTCATTAGCCGATATAATTATAGACTATATAATTATAAATAATAAGTAAACAATAAATGATTATTGAACACTTTAAACTATTGTGGTGTTGGAGTTAAAATTCATTTGTAATGATGTATCGTAGTTTATAATAAAAAATATATTATAAAATTACACAAATGAATCAAATTTCTTTACACACATATAAAATATTGTTGTATTAAACTTAAATATTTATTTTAAAATTAATTTAGTAATAAAAGAAGGGATCAATTTTATTGTTATATTTAAGATCAATATATTGACTTTATTTAAAATAATTCATTTATATTAAATGATAGACATTAAATACTTTTTTTATTTTTTCTATTTATTTATAATTGTACACTTTCCATTAAAATAAAATTAAATTTAAAAATTATATCAAATTTTAGCATTTCATTAACCAAATTCATTTATGATCATTAAAATCTGCTTTATATTAAATAATAATTTACAATTATTATTATTTTTTTAAAAAATAATACTAAAACATTAAATTATTTTAAGATTATATTTAATATTATTTATAAGAAATAAAAACGATAATTATTTTTCACTTAGCAGATTCGAAAAGATTACAAAACGAATTATTAATTAAAACAAAACTAAAACTGATCAGACAAACTATCTCAATCTAAAAAACGACCAAATTTAATCGATTTTAGAAATAAATTAGCAATTAAAATTTAAACAATACTAGTCTTGTATTTTGTTACTATATATATATATATATAATGACAGACAAAAGTTGCAAACACGCAAAACAAGAAATCTGATTTAAAAATAGTATGAAAATTAAATGCAAAAAAAATTGACGAGAAAAATAAAATACTAATTTGTATTTTAATAAAATTATGTTAATATTTATTTCATATTAAACTTTGTTGAAACAAATATCCAGTGTTCAAAATTTTTTTCATAATTTATGCTGTGACAAAAATTAAACAACTTTTAATTGATTAAACCTTTCTTGAATACGTATTAATATTTTGTTACATTACCATTATTTTTGGTCACAACTACACACCATCGAGGTATTAATTCAATTACTTTTTCGATAATGACGAAAGATATTTTTTGGAAGACTGTATAAATCGTAGTACAAAGTTGATCCTTGTTGAAATGTGTTTTGTTCCCGAATTTTACTATTAATAATCTCTCAAAGATTCTCCGCCGAATTATGAGTCGAAGATTTTGTTAGCCATGAAAGTACTTGGATACTGAGTTGTTGGAACCATGCTTTTTATGTATTTATGCTTTTTTATGGAATGCTTTACGATTTTGCGTATTATCTTTACGCAGAGATTACATTAATCTTCTCTGTATCATTACAATTTTCGTATATGTCTGTCGAAGTAAATACGAATAAGAAAGTGAATTCGCCACAGTTTCAAAACAAATAGTCACGCTTTTGTAATTTTTGCGGAGTGTTTGAGATCGTTATCAAGTTGGTACATCCAATGAACTAGCATTTTTTCATAGAAAAGGAAATATTACGTTTTCAGTATATCCTTACTATATAAACGATCATAATCTTTATTTCATGTAGGGGATCCATGTTATTGTCAGAAAACCAACCTCATATTAACATATTTTCACTTCTATACTTTACAGTTATTTGATAATAACGTGAGTTCAGTTTTTTTTCAAAATGTAGATTCCGTCTAAATCTACTAAGTTGAATTTAGATCCATCGCTGAATATTACTGTTATCCATTTTTTAACATTACAATTATATATTTACGAACAAAATCCAGACTTGTTTCCTTGTACTTTCTACAAGTAATGATTTGCTAGCTGATCTTTTGCTGCGGAGGAAATTTTTGATGAGTAGTCGTCGCATGGTTTAAAAAATTCTGAATTTATCTTTTATCCTTGCTGTTGACACAAAAAGATCAGACTTTATTAAACGCAAAATTAAATTTTCCATCTTTTTTGTTGCAGACGATCATAACGTAGTGTAGTACACATATAATCTATAACGTAAAACCGTTTGATGGTTCTATAAATCACTGATTTATTTATGTTTAATTCCTCACTAATACACTTTTTGTGAATGTCCTTTATAATACATTTTCACAATTTTTAATTGCAAATCGTTACTACAAGTACTTTACGATTTTTTTTGTCATTTATTTAAATTTTTAAAAAACAAGATCAATTATCAAACATTCATTAGTTTATCTCTAAATAGAATAAAGTGATAATACTACATTTCTATGATCATTTGTTCACATTTTGTTTAAAATGAAATTTCCTACAATTTTCAGATTAAATAATAGTGTTTGTTTGACTTTTGTCGCTGTTGTATTCAAGAAAAATAAAACCAATATTAACAAAATAAAAGCAACATTTTGATGTATTACAAAGAGAGAAAGAGAGAGAGAGAGAGAGAGAGAAATAGTAAGCTTTATTTTTTAATTTAGATTTGTTTAAAAATGTTAAATTTCAAAACATAAATAAACTTATTCATGAATTCACTCAGCTGCTTAATTTTTGTTTAACATTGTTTATAAATATGTGTGTGTGTGTGTGTGTGTGTGTGTGTGTGTGTGTGTGTGTGTGTGTGTATGTATGCGTGATGTACACAATAAATATATTAAGCACTAATAATATTAAACAAACTTTTGATCATTACGCACAAAAAACTCAAATGTCTTCTACGACTTCTACACATATATATCATATATAAATTATTAAATATGTGTAGATCTAAGCGGTAACATTTCTGACACATTTCCATGTAAAGAAATGTTAAAAGAAAAAAAATCGATATACACTTTTCCTAGTTTCACAGAATAAATTATTAATCTGAAACTTGTATAAAACGCGATATGCCCACGACCGAATTACCGCATCATGAAACGTCAGCCTACGCCGAAGGTTATTTACTATTGGTGTTCCTACCGACATCGAACTCAGTACTGTAAGTCCCTGTAGACGGCACGCTAACAAGTTATTAAACGATAAAGGACAATATAATTATTGTATTGATTTATGTCGGTAAACGAAAAATGAATCGTATATAATATCTTTAAAATATTTATCTCAGGTACATTGACACGGCAAAACGTTATCATTAATGTACACTTATAGAAATAATAAATAAATGAGTATTTAATTAATTATACGCTCGGTTTTATTCGAATATATTTATGTAGAACAAACATTTATTTAAAGTATTATAAAGAATGAACAAATATGTTTCATTGAAATTATTTTTTAATACATAATTAAATAGCATACAAATGAATTCTAATATTTGTATAAATAATAACTACTGATTTTGCATTGTGACTAATTTACTTCTATATAAATGAATTAACTGTAATTAATCATTCTAACACAACAAGATTTCAAAAGTGTCAAATAATTTCATAATGCGAAATCCTAAAGAAACGTTTAAACACGTCTTTCGCGTACTATCATTAGAGCGCGGGAGCCGACAAAACACGGTTTTTACAAATTAGAGGTATGGTGTGGAGAACGTGTAAACACGGGCATTTGGCGAAATAAAAATTATGCATCTTCTATTTTTAATTTTATTTTTATAATTTTGCGAGCATATTTGAAAAAATCGCCCGCTTTTCGGTTTGGATTGACGAAAAACGCCCGCAACCAATGTGTTAATAATCAAAATGAATAATAAGTGATTTAGTTGCCTTTTACTTTTTTGGGACATAAATACAATTGAGAGGTATGCACAGATTTAAAAAAAAAATTCAATTAATGATTTACTGTTGTATCATACAAATAAATTACTTACACACAAATGAATTACTCATCCAAAATCCGTAATTTTTTATAAGTTTTCAATAATTATTTATTGTTTATTTTATTCGTTAATGCATAATTTGATGGCTATTCGGTTAACATTAGAATGCGGAAATACAAAATTTCTACTACACAGGTAGATAAAAGAAAAATAAATGATTTTATTAAATCAAATTCAAATAAAATAAAATACAACGATTATTTTATTCCACGTCGTTTATTGAGACTTGATAATAATGTATAGAATACCATGTTGATTAAATAATAATCGCTTCTAGCCGCAATGTCTCTTAACCACATTTTACATGACTTTTTCGCATATTTCAACATTTATTCTATTAACGATGTCACGAATATTTTTCTTTATCTACTCTTTATAAATAAACCTTGCTTTTTATGTAGTCTCATAAAAAATACGATGTTAAATCCGCTAACGTCGACGGATAATCACATTAGCCGCTTTTTGAAATTATTTGTACAAGAAATATTTCTCACAAAAGAACTATTGTAACGTGCGCTATAAAACTGACAAAACCTAATTTACAATTGAAAAAAGTGGCGAATCATGTCTTAGCAGAACTTGTGAATGGGCCTTTGCACACTAGTCAACATGTATACAGTATTTACGCCCATTACCGCTCGTCTCACACACTCTTATTACCAAACTCACCCACCTAAAAAAATTAGTTTACATTAAAAGCCCATTGGGCCTTTGCACACTAGTCAACATGCATACAGTATTTACGGTTCATTACCACTCGTCTCACACGCTCTTACCAGAAAGGCCTAATGGGCCTATTCACACTAGTCAACATTAATACAGTATTCTCGCCTATTACCGCTCGTCTCACACCCTCTTATCAACAAAATCCCTCACCTAAAAAAATTAGTTTCCGGGAACGATGGTGTGAGACGAGCGGTAATGGGCCGTGAATACTGTATGAATGTTGACTAGTGTAAATAGGCTCAATGGCAGCAACAGCATTTTCCATACTGTATTTGAAAAAATACACCTCTAGTCAACATACTACAGCAGTCATTCTACGTGGATTTAAAGAGCGTTAATGTATTAATGATTATTTTACTTCACATAATTACTGAGATCGAAATATACTTCGTCACTTATAATGATTTTTCGATTAGAAGATTATTGATAATCATCTATAATATTTTATTACGGTATGAGTACATATGACGTCGCAAATTATCTATGGGTTGAAGTTCATGCGCCAAATAAATTTTGTTCGAAAATAAATACTAGTTTTTCTTCATTATGTTTCACACAGGATATTGAAAAAGTTCCAATCACTGAACACTATTTTTCACATCGAATATTATTCTTGTGATGTTGAAATAAAAGATTAATTTGTGCAAATATTTTATTTTAAATAGAAACCAAAACACTATTTATTAAGTATTTTATAAATATACACATTCATTATTAAACATTTTTTTAAAAAAACAACAATTTTAATTTAAACTACATTATTCTTTAACAAAAATTTCTAAAGAAAGTTGAATATAAAATATATGAGAAGTAATAAATTAAAGAGGAATTCTGCTATAAAACTATTATAACCATGAACAGATGTATAATTATAAATAAATATATATAATATCCACATTTTTTGTAAAAAACAAACAATCAAAAATGATTACAAAAAATATCTAAAATTACCACGTACAACAAAAATAATTACATTTATATTATAAAAAATGAGACAATATATAATTATAAGTATATGTTTATAATATTTATTTTTTTAGTTATAATAGACTAAAATAATGTAGAGATAAATATATAAGGTATTATAAAATATATATTTATGACAATTTTTAATTTATATATTTTATTAGTTTAAAAGTTAAAAATCCACAAATGACATTCAACAAAAATACTAGCTATAAAATATAGTTTATAATTAAAATTGAAATATAAAAAACTAAGACATTTTGTGTATTTCTTATTTATTAAATAAAATGAATCATTTAATTTTATTGTATAAGATTCTACTGCATCTTATATTAGGAATTTCTAAAAGTGATCAAAAACCTGTAAATGAATACGAAAACAGGCAAAAATCCAAATATTACAACAAAAATCGATAAAATGAGATAGAATACAGAAAGAAAAGTGTACAATAGATGGAAAAAACATTGCAGAATAATAATCAATAAACAAAAAAAAAACAAAGATGAGACTATTAGGGATGGAGGGACGAAATTGTGAAGAATAGTAGAAGTGAGGGTTGGATGAGATTAACCACGGACAGGAAACAATAGAAGGATTTTGGGACCAATTTAGGAAGTCAGTGACTCTACTCGATGAGGCTTTTTTGCTCAACAGTTGTTGTTTGACATAAATTTCTATGATATTATATATATATATATATATATATATATATATATATATATATATATTTGCTATATTTATTTGCTTATATTTTAAATATATATATATATATATATATATATATATATATATATGTATATGTATTTCATTTTTCTTAAAATTAAAGTCATTTACTTAATAAAAATATAACACTTTGGGAAAAATGTCAATAGATTAATGATTAATATGATATAACCATTTTTTTAAAATATATATATGAGAAGAAATTTAACAAATAGACCCTTTACTAAAATGGTTAAATTAAATAATATGAAAATCGTTTTTTTTTTAAATATAATTCGAGTACTGAAATATAATTCGAGTTCTATTTATTCATATTGAACATTAAAACCCAAACATATATACAAAGTTAAATTCTACAAAATTAAAAAATATGGAAGAGTATTTGCATAAAAATTCAATTTTTTGATTCAAATGTTAATATTTTAATAAATGCATGTACAGCATTGACATTGTTTAAATTTTAATATTTATTTTTAATTTAAGAAAATAATTTAATTATTTTTTATATAAAAAATTTAATTCATTTTTGAACAAATTTAGTATCAGTAAAAATTCATTAAAAATTAAAAAAATAAATAATATCATACATTTGAACTTAAATCGAAATTATCAAATACTACACAAGATAAAAATGAAGTTTATAACAGCTTATATTAGGTTAAATAATATAAAATAATAAAGTATTATTTCAAATTATTACTTTTTCTCTTCTCTTTTTTTCTAGCAAATTAAAATGCTACAAAAAGTCGAATAAAAACTAATATCTTGATATTAACATATAGTATACAATCTATTAGATAATTTTGTGAAAAAAAAAATACAATTTCAGTTGCTCTATTATAGTTAAAATATATTGTACAGCCATAAAAATCGACAACGTTTTCAATTGCTTACCTTTACCGCGCAACAAATATTTTACAAAACTAACAACACTGAAGAGAAACACAACGACTGCAATCAATTCGAAATCAAACGACGACATCCATTGAAACACTAACTAACAGTTTTAAAACGAAAACTATAATTTTATTGCAATTAGCAAAAACGCGATTCAATATTTACAAATATCATCTGTTCTGAGGACATTCTCATAGGGCACAACAATGTCAAACATTTGATAAGACAACAACATACACCACTGATGAAATTCACGCAATACTTAATGGTCACACATTCAACAGTTTATTCATATTTATATGTGTGTATACATAAGTATTTTCATTCGGCGTACACCTTAATTGCACGGTTCATATATATTATCTTTATTTATTCTTTACATGTAGATTCATAATTTTCTTTATTTATTAAAATAGTCGCATGCTATTGGATGATACCCTTCAATGGTTTGAAAACAATGAACTGATAATTAATGTATTATGTAGACAATTTAATTGAATCACGAACCAGGTACTAATGTAAAATATATACATATACATACATACATATATATATATATATATATATATACATACACACACACACACACACATAGATTACATTTATAATTAAAAATATATATTGTTAATTGTATAAATATTAATTAATAATTTAATGTAAACAATTATTTGTTGATTTAAAAATATTATTTCAAAAAACTGAAAAAATATTTACTAAAAAAACAACATATTGTAACAATTTACAACTATTATAAAAAAATATATAATTATAATCAAAAATAAATATTAAAAACATGCACTCAGAGGAAGTAGATATCGAAGGAACATCCGAAATTTAGACATTGACCGCCCATCAGTAAGATAACATCGTTCTAAAAAACATCTCTCACAAAACGATTATTATCATATTGATATTTTCAATACAGTAATTTAAGGCGTAAATATTATATATAGATGTTTTTTAAGCGTGATAGAATTTGAAATTGAATCCTTATCGAAAATTCTATCTAATCTAAAAAAACACTTTATCGAATCTTTATATATACAGACACACATGTATATACGAGGTCGTTTGATAAGTCCGTGTAAATTCCGAAAGATGGCACCACTGGTGCATATCGAGGCTATTTTTTATTAGTAGCACCTCTTGGAAGAACATATATCAAGTTTCAGCCATATCGGTCTATTCCTTTGTGTTTGACAATCGTTGGAATCAAGGAAATCGAGTGATTGTCAAATAATGGACGAAAAACAATTTCGCGTGTTGATTAAACACTACTTCATTAAAGGCAAAACGCCTCAGGAGACTAAACAAAAGCTTGATAAACATTATGGTGACTCTGCACCTTCGATTAGTGCGGTTTATAAGTGGTTTCAAAATTTTCGGAGTGGCCTTATGAGCACAAGAGACGCTGAACGTTCTGGACGCCCTGTTGAGGTCACCACTCCAGAAATCATTGATAAAATCCATGATATGGTGATGGATGACAGAAGAGTGAAAGAGCGTGAGATTACTAGTGCTGTAGGCATCTCGTGTGAACGGGTACATAATATTTTGCACCAACATTTGGACATGAAAAAGCTATCCGCCAGGTGGGTGCCGCGATTGCTCACGATCGACCAAAAACGGGGTCGTGTGAAGTGTTGCAAGAACGGTTTGCAGCTGTTTCAGCGAAATCCGCAGGACTTTAAGCGTCGTTTCATCACTGTAGATGAAACATGGATACATCACTACACTCCTGAGACCAAAGAGCAGTCTAAACAATGGGTTATCAAGGGGGAATCTGCTCCGAAAAAGGCGAAGACAATTCCTTCGGCCGGGAAGGTTATGGCGACTGTCTTTTGGGATTCGCAAGGAATAATCTTTATCGACTATTTGGAAAAGGGTAAAACCATTACAGGTGCATATTATTCATTGTTATTGGATCGTTTGAAAACCGAGTTGCAAGAAAAACGTCCCCGATTAGCCCACAAAAAGTCCTCTTTCATCACGACAACGCACCAGCTCACACCTCAGCAGTTGTGGCCGCAAAACTAATGGAAATAGGGTTCTAAATCGTTTCACATCCCCCCTATTCCCAGACTTGGCTCCATCGGACTATTATTTGTTCCCTAATATGAAGAAATGGCTCGCGGGAAAAAGATTTTATTCGAACGAGGAGGTGATTGCAGGAACGAATGACTATTTTACAGACTTGGACAAATCCTATTATTCGGAAGGGATCAACAAACTAGAGCAGCGTTGGATGAAGTGTATAAGCCTAAAAGGAGACTATATTGAAAAATAAAAACGATTTATTCAACAAAATGAAGCAGTTTTTATTTTTACACGGACTTATCAAACAACCTCGTATATATATATATATAGATATATATATATATATATATATATATATATATATATATAAAAGTGTTTTAGGTTAGATAGAATTTCCGATACAGAATCAATTTAAAGATCTATCACGCTTAAAAAAACATCTTTATATACGGTCATCCAAATGTGACGCTTAGTTTTGTATTTTATTAAAATGAAAGAAAAGAAACTATACACATGTTTCCCTATACCTCACCGTGTACATATGTTTCTTTTTAACAAAACATAAATCTAGGTGACACATTTGGATGACTACAAACAATTAACACACACACACTCCAATGTTTTATCTCATCTCGGAAATCTTATTATTCAAGGCTCTCAAAATAAGTATTTAACGTTGATTCCTTATTACCAAAGAATTTTTTGTTAGTTTAGGAATAGATAGAAGCTACTGAAACTAAATCAGTTGAATAAGGCAAATAGGGTAGAAAATAGTACTTCATTGATAATTTTTTTCCTTAAAACGATATTTGAATGGAAATTTCATTGTATTAATGAGCAATGTTTTTTTCTTACCTGGTATTTTTTCTATATTTTTTGGTTTAGGATATGAAACGTTCGTTCAACTCAGATATCTACAATATCTCAATAATTTTAAACACTATTAATTTGCGATCCACTAAAACAATATCAAGCATTTTACTAATTATTTCTATTATAGCATTTCTTGAGCGTCCATTAGAGGTGTCATCTTTTAAATTTATACAACTACAATTAAATTCTGTAGACTGTTTTTTATAGTTGAATGTATATGAAGATGTATTATCACTCGACATATCTGCCATCTCGTTAAAATTTTCCGCTGGCTTTTTTAAGACAAAACTTTATCACTGCACGATGTTTAATTTTATTGTATTCATTCTATGAGATGACTTTATTTAAACAGCTGTATATAATAAACTACTTCATAGATTGACTTTAATATTTGACAGCTGTTTAAAAACAAGTTTTGTAATACAACGCGACAAAAAATTTGTACATAAACTAACATGTTAAGTCATAAACTTAAAAAAGGACCCCTCCCTCCTATCCCTAATACAAATTTATATTTGCATATATATATATATATATATATATATATATATATATATATATACATACATATGTACATACAATGGATTATACGAAACATTTATTAACTTTTTTAATTATTAAATTAAATTGAATTAAACGTAACTAATTAAAATCGTATTGCTTTTATCACGTGCTTTTTAATAGACGATTTTTTCAACAAAAATCTGTTCACTTTGGTTTTCTTATGTATTTTTAGCATTATTTTAAAGATGGAAGATAATAGTGTACATTTTTGGAATCTTACGCCTTTTGCAGCCGAAAGGCAAAACTTAAAAGAAAATCCTTCACTACCATAACTTGCGATTTTATAGAAATGTTTATTAAATACTTATTGTTTATTTTATTTGATGAGCCGCAATTCGATACATATATTTATAAAATCTAAATTTTATAATGCAGTCCTCTAACGATAATAGCATGACTATGGATATGCCCATCAAGGAATAAAGCGAATAATAAGTAATTATTTAATACTATAAATTATTGTATTGTACTATTGGAGTGAGTGATTCATACATATATTGGTAAATGAGACTGAAGGATAGTAAAGAATAATAAATGATAGTAAGCAAGGCAATGTATATCTAAACGTTTCAGTCCCATTTGGTTCATTCTATATATTAAATTTACCATAGTACTAAGACAAACAGTGTATAGTATTTTTTTTGTCTTTCAATACTAAACTATAGGGTTGGTACAAAAGTCATTGCGTTTTTTATTATGATTTTCAAAGCAATTTTATTAATATAAATAGTAAACAATAATCAATTATATATTGGCCGTTTTGTTCGATGACCTTTTGCCATCTTTCAGTTAACTTCATAATTCCGCTTTCGTAGAAAATTTAGTTTTTAGAGGGAAAAAAATAGCCTCATTGGAATCAAATGTTTTTCCATTCAAATAGTATAAATGATCCGATGGTGCAAGGTCAGTGCTATACGGTGGATGAGGCATCACTTTCCAGCCTAACGCCAATAATTTTTGGCGAGTGACCAAAGATGTGTGTGGTTTGGCGTTGTCGTGATGGAAGATGACGTCTTTACGATTTGCCGGTTCTGGCCGCTTTTCCCTAATTTATTTCTCCAATTCCATTAGCTGGCGACAGTAGACATCCGAATTGATGGTTTGGTTCCTTGGTAGCAGACCAAAATAAACCATGCCTTTGAAATCCCACCAAACACTCAGCAAAACCTTCTTTTGATGAATATCGGCTTTTGATGTGATAGTTATCGTAAACAACCCATTGTTGATCGCCCGTTATGATTCGCTTTAAAAATGGATTGGTAACGTTACGTTTCAGCAATGAATCGCAGATGGAAATTCGTTTGGCAAGATGAATTTCTTTCAACTTGTGGGGAACCCAAATATCGAGCTTATCAACATAACCAAGTTGTTTTAAATGTCTCTCAACGCTTGTATGTGATATGTGAAGCTTCTCTGCGATCTCTCGTGTCGTACTACGACACGAGATGCTTATTTTCGATCATTGCCTTTATTTTGTCGTCGTCAACTTCAGTTGGGTGTCCAGACCGTGGTTCATCTTCGAGATTAAAATCTCCGGAACGAAAACGAGCAAACCAATTCTGACATTGGCGTTCTTTTAGTGAGTCTTCACCATAAACCGCACATATTTTTTTCTGAGCTTGCACTGCGTTTTTACCTTTCCGGAAGTAATAAAGTAAAATATGACGAAAATGACCGTCTGAAATATCCATTTCAAATCAATGTAAAACACTAAATAAACAACAAAACTTAAAACTTTTTTTACTGAATAATCTATGAAATGTCAGCTGTCAAATACCATATACAGTCTGAAGTTTGCAATGGAGAAGAACTACTTAGAATGACTACAACCATCTAGCGGAAAAAAAACGCAATGATTTTTGTGCCAATCCAATAGAACTGTTTTTCTGCATTTTCACAACTTCATAAAATATAGTATTAATTAATGGATTATAGACAGATTTTTGTAAACGTAACTTAAGGAGGTATTCTAGTCTAGACGCACGAATTTTAGGTGTTTTTTCGAGCGCTATAAAAAAACAACAAATATTTTTACTATCCATTTTTTATCAGCTATTTATTGACATTTTAAGAGTATAAAAAAGTATTATTAAAAACAAAACATTCAAAATTGAAAAAGGTACAGGCTGGCAAAGTGGGGGCTAAACTTTGAAAATATGCAAAATAATAAATCGATTTTTTCGAAATTCTAGACTAGAATACCCCCTTAAAATATAATAAAACTATGGTCACTATAAATAACAATTTGAGGTTTAGACAGAAATTTCTAATAAAAAAACTATTGAGTGATGGTTTAAAAAAGTTCATTATGAAGATAGAAATCTTGCAAATAAAATTCGATAAAAATCAAACCTTTATATAAATAAACAATGATTAAGGTCTATGTTGAAAACCAACCTCAAAATTAAAGTGTCGATTCTTATGATAAACTAAGTAATTTTTGTTATAATTTTCTACATTACGTACTACGAGGGTCAGTCAGATATAATCGAACTTTTTTTACTGCTGAACGAGCGAACATTCGAGATTAAGACCGAGTGAGAATATTAGCAGAGGTGTCCAGATTTCCTCTTTTTCATGCACATGATTTCGCATTCGTTTCTTTAGTAGCTATCACGATGAACAGACAAGCAGTACTTAATGCCGTTGCACAACACATAATCAAGTTTTTAACGAATAAAAATGTAAAACAAACCGAGATTTTGCGAAGATTAAGCGAACAGTTCGAGAATAAAAGGTTATCAAAATGCAAATATTTGCATGGAATAACACTTTCGCTGGTGGACATTATGATGTGCAAAAGTTGGCGCATCCGTGTCGCCCCAAGATCAAGCATTACGTTAAACAACATTCCAGTATTTCAAGACCTTATTGAGGGTGATCGGCGGTTAACAATGGACTAAATTTGTAAAGAAATTAAGATAAGCCATGGCAGTGTGTAGTCCATCATTCAGAATGAGTTAAAATTACGACAATGCGACCTCATATTGCTGCCTTAACCCAAGATAAATTAACACAGATGCACTAGACTAATGTATAATATCTCCCTTACAGCATCGTCTTATTGTCATGTGATTATTATTTGTTTAAATCACTTGAGGAATCATTGAAAGGACGAGTCGAAAATGATGAAGAGGTGAAACACTTCGTATGCAATTGACTTCGGACACACACCACTATTTTCTACGATACATGAATCAAAAAAACTGCTAATTCAGAGGCAAATGTTTAAATGTTGGTGGAAAATATATAAAAAAAATAGCTTGTGTACATTTGAAAAATATTAATTTAATATAGAGTATGGGAAAATCGGTTTATATTGATCGACCCTTATAATAAATGTGAACTAAATTAGAAAAAGGGATGCTGATCGAATTAAAAAACAGCCAAAAACTAAATCTTTTGAAAATGTGTTCAGTATTTATGATTAGAAACAGTATATAATAGCATAATAAATGATACAGTACGCCATTATCTATGGCCAAAAACGATTTATACGATGGATGTATGCCAGTTAAACTTCAATAGATGTGCCAGAATAATAATTGCATCACAACATATTATTAAGACCGATAAAAAAAATCTATAAAAAGGAATTATCTCTTATTATTTTTAAACTCTGATGAAATATTTAGAATAAAGTAATATTGTCAACTAATATTGAACTATGATGTTTTAGCGAATCTACATTGTTTACTGAACACCCTATTATCAATACAATATTCATTTTACATTGTTAGAAGCTTCCTTTATGAAATAAAAATGAATTGGAAATTTAGTGCTTATAAATGAACGTACAGGCAACAGAAGATCACGACCTCCAAGCCTTTTAAAATTTTAACTAGACTTTATGTATATTAAGAATGAACGTTTATTACAGATAAGATTGTATGAATGGGTACATTTCCAAAATTCAGACACCACCATGCGGAAAATGAATCTTACGCTCGGTAGCCAAGAACTTCTGTTAAGGGGTTATACGCAGTTAGAAATTTCAAAAAATCGATTTTTTTGTTTTTGCATTTTCGGAATGCACATATATTTGAGTATATTCTCTGAAAATTTGAAGTAAATCCGATAAATATTTTCGGACATACACCTGAATTTGTAATTTTTTTTTAACTATGTGTAAACAACTACTTCCGAAACTTCAAACGCTTTTTATCATCAAACGGATTTTTTCATAGTCGGTGATCTCGATATCTCAGAAATGGCTGAACCGATCGGTCTCAAATTTTCACACAATCTTCTCAAATAATATTCCTCAGGTATTGAACGAAGGAATAAGGTTTACAAAAATTAGAACTATTTTTTTAAACAATTTGGAGCGAAAATTTTAGTAAAAAAGTAAAAATTTTTTTATCAAGTAAATACCATTTTGTCAAAAATGAAAATTTTTATTATTCCTTCGTTCAATACCTGCATTAATCTATCCTTTAAAAGAATTGACCATCTTTTTTCATTTCGGATAATCCAAACCGCCGATATGGAGATCACCGCCAAGCACCTTTTTTGGAGGTCGTTCGGGAATCGTCTGCATTCTTTTTTGCACTTCAATATTTTTTATAATCGTACATGTTAGTTTTTATTCTTGAAAGTAGGATCTATTCAAATAACCATAATTTGTAATTGCAAAATAAATACTGTTTCTAAAAAAAATTCCTAAAAAAACGTCGTTTTTGCGCCTCGCAACTGCGTATAACCCCTTAATTCTGATAAAATTTTGAAAACTAAAAAAATCGTTTGGACCAATCATCAAATAACTATTGTTCAATTATCACAGGAGTTACAAATTAGTATCGAATGAAATCAGCAACCTGCTCTAAATGGAGAAAAAAGCAATATTCAATTTGTTTCTTCCAGGACAATGCTCGTCCTCATATAGTCATTTGAAAAGTAACAACTTATCATAAATTAAAATGAAACTTTCTGCCTCATACATCATACAGTTTTGATGAATAGGCTTTTTTACTTATCACTTGTTTGTATGGCTGAAGAGATAAAAAATTCCACAATAATAACAAGATAACTGAAACTCCAAAGCTGGTTTCACAAGTAACCAAATAAAAATCTTTAAAATAAAAATCGAGAAGCTTCCATAGCGATGGAACAAATGCAATACAGTCGAGGAGGACTGTATTGAAAAGTAATATGTAATTTTCTTTATTATTGAGATTTAAATAACATTTATAAAAACAAATCTTAATTATATTTGAATCACGCTCGTATATTGCTAGTAGTTAAAGCGTTTGAATATTGCATTAAAATAAAAAGATTTGAGAAAAGACATTTCATCAAGATATTTTAATTCACGATACCATACAAAAAGGATAACATTTGCAAAAATTAAAAAGATTTGATAGAAAAAGCTTCCATATTCTTTTTATTCTTCATACTTTGCCTTACATAATTAGTATCTATTTCAAAGTTTGTAGTATCATCTTGATAGAAAAGAGTTAACAACATATGAAATTTTTCTCGGGTAGAAAATAATTAATAACATTGGAATCGAAGTTACATATTAACTGATTGGTGGCGTAGTGGTAAGCAACACCGCCTGTCATGAGGGAGATTGAGTTCGATCCCCAATCAGAAAACATTCCAAAGAAGGGATTAGGCATAAAACTAACGAACAACCTTATCTGGTAAAAAAAAATTAATCCAATCAAAATTCAGATAACAAAATCTTTATTAATCTATCATAGACTAGAGTCCAAGGATTTTAAGTAGTGCCTTCATTGTATTAAACATTCTTAACAAAAAAAATCATTAGCAAATCTGTCTCTTTTTTTGAACATCACTTCAGAGATTATTAGTGGGACAAACTTAATACAATTGTATTGAGTTGTCCCATTAATCGTTATAGTCAACAATTTTGTTGACGATCAAGATTAAATAAAACCATTAATAAACAAATTGTTTTTTTTAAAAAAAAAGAAAACAAAATAAAATAAAAACTAATAAATGTATACCGATCGACATATATGACCTCAATCATTAAACGTAATTAAGAACGAAAACAAAATGAAAATGTTTTTATTGACATTCTTTTACATCTAATAACAACATGTCCTCGAAATAAAAAGTATATTCAGCAAAATATATACATCATTCATCGAATACTATTCATTGTATAATTTGATAAGTGTGATGAAACTTTGTAATTAACGTCATTTCATTTTTAAATGTAAATACTATTGATAATTAAAATAATATTTCTAAGTACAAATAACAATACTACATAAAACTTCTTATCATAAAATAATTATATAAACAAGATAACATTTCTAAAGTCAATATTGAAATTTGAATTATTTAAAAAAGTTACTAAAATAAAGCATTATTAAACACTATAAACAATTGAAATATTAATAAAAATTGACAGAGAAATTAAAAGTAGAAATTTATAATAAATCTACTTAAAATTCAGAACACATGTGAGAGTTTCTTGTTTAGTTTTTTTATTTAAGATTGTTATTTCAAATTTATATTTATAACATTAAATATATTTAACCGGAAAAAAATAGCAAAATGTTATTAACCAGTTGCGCTGGCAATTAATTAACATGCATGCGTGGCAAATCCGTCCAAAGCAATTCGCAGCGAGTTGGTATTTGAAATCATTTTTTTATAATGTTTTAGACACGCACACACATTAACATTATAGTAAAACTCTTAAATTGATTAACAAATTTATTAATAATTTTTGAAAAGGAGTATTTCTTGGGTTTTGGTACTTTTGTTATTTTACCGAATAGAATAGAGGTATTAAAAAATTCCATATCCATTAGATAAAAGAATATTTTTCTGTAACTTTTTGCAAATTTTCTCATTAAAGGAAAAGATAATAAATAGCTATCTTGCAGGTCTACTCCACCCATACCATCATTGTAATCTAAAACTATATTAGGTTTTGTAATGTTTCCATTTTGGTCTGTATAATTTCTACATTTTTTCTTTTTTGTTACAATCATTTCTGCTTTGGAATGTTTTGAAGAAAGTAAATATATATCTTTTTTCTCCTTCCATTTTACAGCTAAAATACCATTATAAGATCTTAAAAGAACTTAAAATGTTTTTAATTTTGATGCTGCGAGATCTTTTAGCATATTCTTTCTATTAGATCTGACTGTTCCGATAGTATTAATTTTTTGCAAATGTAATTTCCGATACAGTTTTGGTGATGAATATCAGTTATCTAAAAAGAGGGTGTGTCCAAAATCAACTAAAGGTCTACATAAATCCAGTACAACGTTTTCTGATGCGCTATTATCAGAATAAAATAGTTCTTTGATAAAATAGTTTTTATAATAATAAAAAAATTATTGTTTTGTAGTTACTTGATTATTATTCAATGAAAATATGTAAAATTAATGAAGTTCTACAAAAAAGCACTAGTATGCCTTCAAAACAGAAGTGTGACACTTACTAACTGAACTCCGATGTTATTTTAACTTAGCAAAAATCACACGACGTGCTATGTACGTCTTATCGACATTTGGTACAAGTAGCTGTTGACGTACACAGCACGTCATTCCAGCGCAACTGGTTAATAAAAATTGACAGAGAAATTAAAAGTAGAAATTTATAATAAATCTACTTAAAATTCAGAACACACGTGAGAGTTTCTTGTTTAGTTTTTTTTATTATTTAACATTGTTATTTCAAATTTATATTTATAACATTAAATATATTTAACCGAAAAAAATTAGCAAAATATAATTAATAGCATACGAGAATATATTATTATCAACAGTAGCAGCAGTCTCTTTCTATTCGTTGTTGGATGAAGGCCTCTCAAAATTTTCCACATCGACCAATCGAATACCTTTTCTCTTCCAGTCCCTTACGAATTTTCTTATATATTTGTCCCATCTATTCATAGGTCTTTTCATGGGCCTTTTTATAGATCTATGTTCCTGATCAATAATTTCTCTTGTCCATTTGTAGTCTTTTCTTCTTACTGTATGACCGGCCCATCTCCATTTTAAACTCTTCACTTTTGATACAACATCTATAACTTATGTTATTATTTTTTAACTTATTTTATACTATTTTTATCTTTTCGTATTATTAGTAACATACATCTTTCCAAGCTTCTTTACGTTGTCTGGAGCAGTTGAATTATTCTGACATTCAAGGCTAATATTCCACTGTTGCTGTAAGTGAGAACAGATAAGATTCATTGCTTTTTAAACATAGGGGAATATCTGACTTCACAATATCTGAATTCTTCCAAATTGGCACCAACCCATTTTTATTCTCCTGTTTACTTCATCTATAAATGTTCCTTTAGTTAATAAGTAATCTCAGATATAAGTTATTTTATATATATTATAGTTTTCAACTTCTATTACTGTTTCTCTTAATTCAGTTTTTCTTTAATCTGAAAAATCAGTAAACATTACTTTTGTATTGTTGAGATTTATCATCAAATCAATTTTGTTACTGTCTTTATCCAATTCTTCTATTCTTTTTATAAGTACATCTGGGCTTAGTGAGATAATAATAGGGGTATTTTAGCAGCTTGCATAGTACATACGTTCGTATGTTTACACAATGATGACACAGTTTTCAACTCAAGTTGAAAAATACTGATCTCTGATTGGTCAGTAAACTTACAAAGGCTGCGTATCTTTACATAACATTAAGACATGTTTTTTAATATACCAATATGCAAACTAGCGCAGACTGTCATCGCGTATCCAACATTCTATTTTTTTTTTAAATGTATATCAATAGTCATATTCATGTATTACAATAATCTGTCTTTTTCTGATTTTGAAAGTATTGTATGAAAATTGAATATCAACTATCAAACTGTCAAACAACAGATATGCATTTACTTTAAGGGGGTATTCCAGTCTAGAATTTCGAAAAAATCGATTTTTTGCATATTTTCAAAGTTTAGACCTTTAAGAATATGTCCTTAAGAGCATTTTTCGAAATTCGAATTATTTTCGGAGTTATAGTTATTTTTGTGACGTGCTAACCAATCCGGTCTGGCCGGAACGAATCAACTTTAAACGCGTTTTTCTCGAAACTACTTTTTTCGACACGGTTGACGTGATATCATAAGTTCTAATGGACCAATTTACTTGAAATTTGGTATAGAGCTTCTCAATATAACAGTGATTGCCCATGCCTATGATTTTTTGAAAATTTTGTTTTTTACTATTTTTAAAAAATTTCGAAAGTTGAAAAAAATAGGGCAAAAAAATGATTGTTTTTTCACATTGCCGCCATTTTGTGAAAAAATTTTTTTTAATTTCCCTAGGCGGGGTACTACTACAACCTTCTTTTTCAATAATTTCAACAAAATGTTTGTTTCAAATGACCGGAAGGGTTGGAACCACGTCAACCAGGAGACACCTTTTTTTTCGAGCCCCTAATTTGCCAGCCTGTACCTTTTTCAATTTTCAATTTTTTGTTTTTAATAATACTTTTTTATACTCTTAAAATGTCAATAAATAACTGATAAAAAATGGATAGTAAAAATATTTGTTGTTGTTTTTTTATAGGGCCAGAAAAAACACCTAAAATTCGTGTGTCTAGACTAGAATACCCCCTTAAACGAGAAAGAGTGTACAAATTAACTCAATTCCAAAACTGTCTATGAAATTTAAGAGCATATTGGCATACAACGCATATTGATATACAAAGCCGCAGGACCCTTATAAATGTCATAAGCAAATCTTAAATAACTAATTATCTCTCATTTATTTTTATTCCTCCCGATTTCTAATTTAGTCTCTTAAATACTTTTACTAATGCAAATGTAAATAATTTTAGTGATATATTATCGCCTTGTCTCACTCCTTTCTTAATTTTAAACTTTCCTGTTTCTTTTCATACTTGTATAGAGGATACAGCATTTCTAAAAATATTTTACAAGAGTTGAATACATGCTTCTTAAATTCCTTGATTCTGTAATGTTTGTTACTTGTTGCATCAATTAATAATTTCTCTTCAAATTTAAACAAAATTCATTGTGCTAAATTTACTTCGAAATCCAGTTTACTTCGTATTAATCTTAAAATAATTTTGGGTGAAAATTTTATATATCATCGGAAGTAGACTAATCGTTCAGCACTTCTTCAAATCGTTCTTATCTCTTTTTTTAGTGTGTATTAATACAATTGGGAATAAAAATTACTATAGTTTCATTTCAGTCATTTGATATTGTTCCTTTTTCTAGACACTGAATGAAAATATTAGGTAATATTTTTTTCCAATTAATTTGAAAAATTCTACTGTAATTTTAACATTTCCAGCAATGTTCTCATTTTTTCAAACTTCTTATGGCATTCGAAACTTCTTCTGATAATGATAGTAGAACTTTTCGTCTTGTATATTTGTTTTCGTTTGTACGTTCTTACCTATTTACCCTATTTACTCATTTGTACAATTTGGTATAGATTTCTTTTATTCTTTATTATATATATATATATATATATATATATATATATATATATATATATAAATCACTAAAATATAAATGAGAAAATATCTAAAATCATTTACTTCTTGAATCTTTTGTCGTTTATTATAACACAATTATTAATTAATTAAATTATTATAAAAAATGCATGTAATATTTAGCATGTACTATTATAATATTGAAATTCTTTCTACAGAATGTTAATTCAATTCAAATTTTGCCAAACGTGTTTTACATTAGTAGGTTAATGAACTTGCAAATTCATAAATCTTAATGAATAGATGGTTTTAATTCGGAAATAGTTTGAGGCAACCATTATAACACTTCGAGTTTAAAGTATGTCATTTTTACGTACAATTTTTATTACTACACATAACTCCTCCTTAAATACAACATCTTGTTGATGTTATGTCTGAGAAAAATGCTGCAGGCAAATTAAATGCATACTATTTTTTGTGGATGTATTATCAAGAAATAATTAATAGCATATACATACAAACATTTATATATATATATATAAACATTTATATATATATATATATATATATATATATATATATATATATATATATCCCTATTGGAAGCAATACACATAGGCCAACGATTTTTCCAAGCCTCAAACGCCCTCGAGAACGCACTTTGTGGTATAACCTTCAGTTTAAGCAGCCAATTTTCCTTTATGGATTTAATCGACTCAAAACGATGCCCTCAGAGCGGAAACTTGAGTTTTGGGAGTAGGAAAAGGTCATACGAGTCATATTAGGTGAATACAAAGCTTGCGGAACAATATTGGTTGAGTTTTTGGCTAAAAGCTTACGAACAAATTCAATGTTCTTGGCACCATACAAGAAACGACGCGTTTCATAACCAACATTTTAGCAAAAATGACATGGAATTGTGTTTTTGAAGTTCCAATCTCAACTGCTAACTCTTTGAGGGACATATTACGATTTTTGAGAACCAATGACTTGCTTGGACGATGTATTCGTCGGCAGTTGATGTCGATGGGCGTCCATCGACGGTTGATTGATGGACGATGTGATCGTCAGTTGATATCGATGGGTGTCGATGATGTGGCTCATCATCGACGGCTTTGCAGCTCTCTTTGAACGCCTTATGCCACTCAAAAACTCTTGTTTGCGATAGATAATCCTCAGGATATGCCTTTCTTAACATTTTTAACGTTTGCGTAAAGTTTATTTGGTTCGCGGCACAAAATTTAATGCAATTTTTTTGATCAACTGATTTCAACATCGTGAATAACAATCACCGTCTAACAAAAAACACTGTAAATTATTTACTAATAAGTGTAGCGTCATGAAATGTAATACAGATGTTATTGACAAATGTACCAAATAAAAAAAATTACAACATGACATTCCACAAACGTGCGAAGTTTAAATGAGAAAGTTCTGTTAGTTTCTGGACAGAAGGTATATGTATATACTGTAAAAAATAATTTTTACAGTTGAGTGAAAGACATTAACAAATTTCATCTGTCGTATTACCGCAGACTCAAATAAAATAATTGAATATTTGAACACATACAGAGTTACCTAAAGTAGGTTTATTTAGGATATAAACATATATAAATAGCGATGAGTGTTATATCTGTATGTTTTGTTTACAAAAATTAATGTTTGTTAACACGAATTGATTGTATGGGTGAAAGAGCACATATGTTCATATTATCCTAACGTATACAATAATATTCACGAATGGCATGATGCCAATGTCTGACCATAACGTGCTTAACCCAGTTCAGTCGCGTGGCGAATGACATTGAGATAGTGATTATCGAACGTCCTTCAAGAGACCTAACTTTCATCTTCACGGACTCAAAATATATTAATTACAGTTGCTACGTTCAAATTCATATACAAAAAATAAATTTAAAGAATACTAGTCACAATGCAATTGGACTATAAATTCATTCAAGTATAAAAAATTAATCTGAGTATTATTAAATGTATATACCTAAATATATATATATATATATATATATATATATATATATATATATATATATATATATATATATATATATATATATATATATATATACACTAGCAAGAAAGTCTGCGCACACCACATTTATCATAAATTTGCAAAAAATTATAAATATAATTAATTTTTACAATTTTTTTAATTATTTAATTACAATGGAATGTGATGTTTATAATAACAGCAGCATAATGAATTTTGAAGCAAAAATTTTAATGTACTAACAAAAAAAGCCTGCGACCCCCAACAATTAACAAGAAAAAGTGTGAAAATGTTATTTTTTTTATTATTAAATTGATAATAAATATAATATTCATTAGAAAAAATACAAAGAACAATAATTAAATCTATTATATAGTAAAAATTGTTAAAATAAATACAGTAGGTTACATTTTTGCTGAGCAAAACTATTCGCCACTTTTAATATTATACAGAAGAAATATCAACATTTTTTTTAAAAAAAAGAGTAATATTTCGTTTGTTTCCCTTTTCTTTTTACTACTTTATTTAAACGATTTGGCATTGAATAAATTAATTTTTTTGTTGCATCCGAAGTTATATTTGCCCACTTTTTTTGAAGTAAGGATTTAAGTTGTTTCTTAGAGGTGATATGGTCCTATCGAATTTTTCTCTCTAATAAATCCCAAAAATGTTCTATGGGATTTAGATTGGGAGATTGTAGCGGTATTTTCAGTGTATGGGGAGTATTGTAGAGAACCCAAAGCTTCACTATATGAGCAGTACGCTTTGGGTTGTTATCATGTTGGAAGTCATATTCATTATTCAAACACAATTTTTTAGCATTTTCTTTTAAATTTTGTTTTAAGATATTCAAATATTGGAACTTATGGGTTCGTCGATAAAAACTAAGTTGCTAACTCCAGAAGCGGCCATGCAACCCCACCACCACCATGCTTAATAATTTTGTGTATGATTCTTTTGCAGTTCTGTATTTTTCTTTCTCCATACCAAAATTTGGGGGTCAGAACGATAAATACAGAATTTACTTTCAACCTTGGTCCAATACTCCTCATTACATTTATTTTTATAATCGTTTGCAAATTAAAACCTTTTGGTTTGGTTCACTTCACTTATAGCTGATTTTTTCTGCATACGCGGGCGTTATAACCAGCCTTTTTAAGAATTTTCCGTACTGTATAAGGATGTAGTTTTTTCCAATATATTTTTCTAACTGTGCTACGACAGAGGACGAGCTTGTTTTAGATTCTTTCTTAATAATATTAATTATATTACGTTGTTCATGTACTGTAAATTTGGATGGCCGACCAGTTCTTTGGCAATTTTCTAAGCTTCTTGTAACATTAAAGCGTTTTATTATATCACGGACAATAGTACGACTCTTTAATACTATTTACAAAATGTCTTTTTATGATTTATTTTTTTTTTTTTGGTGTAAATTTATAATTATTTTTCTCTCGATTATACAAGATTCTTTTTGTTTGTGTCCTATTTTTGAAATATCTTCGTAAAACTCACTAAATAATGAAAACTGTCAACGTTAACTGAATGGGGAATCGGTAAGAATAAATATTTGGTTATACTGAAGTGCTGCAACATTTATTTAACAAGAACTTTGATATTGTATGCCATTATCAATAAGTGGCAAATAGTTTTGTTCAGCATAAATGTAACCTACCGTTTTTATTTTAGTAATTTCTACTATATAATAGAATTAATTACTGTTTTTTGTATTTTTTCTAATGAATATTATATTTAATATCAATTAAATATATTATTTTTTTTAATTTAACAACTTTATTGAATTATATCAATAAATTGCTTATGTTACCCATGTGGCGAATATTTTTGCACGTCAGTGTATATATATATATATATATATATATATATATATATATATATATATATATATATATATAAATAGATAGATAGATAGGTGTATGTGTGTATGGAAACGAACAAGAATTGTATATATTAAAAATAATAATTAAATCAAATATCGCATTTTTTTAATTATCTCGTAAATAATTAATGTATACGTTTAAATGGTATAGTCAATATAAATTAAACAAAAAAATTCTACAATGACAAAGCATATTGTAGTACAAATTAGTATTTTGTATATGTATGGATGTACATAAAAACTGTGTTTCATAACTCATTTTATTATTAATTCATAATTATTGCTTTAATGATTACATAAAAAATATATTGAATTTCAATTTTATGAAGGTCACATACATACATACATACATACATATATATATATATATATATATATATATATATATATATTATAGCTTCTTTCATATGAAATTATGTTTTGATAGGTAAAAGAAACGTCAAAATTTTGTACAAAATTGACATTTATTAATTGACATAGCACCTACTCTGTTCAACAATCTTTATGGTAAGTAAAAACACATTTAAAAAAAACCTTGGTTTTACGGACCGACGAATTATTCGAATGCATTAGTACGAGTTTATCAATCTTACAACTGTTGATTACAAAGGAAAGACTGGATACTCATAATAAGTGGATGTCAGATGGTGGTATGTCGAGGAATATGATGAATGCGGCAAAATTTCATATCCCAGTGATGAAAGTTTTTGCATAGTTAATAATCAAAACGTACAGTGAAAAGCTAATGGAAACATTCTTTCGAGATTTCTGAAAATAAGGAACTATATACTAAATAATAACCGCAATCACTACAGCAGTTAAATAAGCCTAGGCCTCTCTAACCAAGTCAAAGTCACGAGACAGTATGTTTTTTACGAGACGAGGTTGTCAGTTTCATCCAACCCTTAATTTTGAAATTTGAGAAACTCTCCGACTAGGGATTAAAAACTCAGTTTCCCGCATGACAAGCCGAAATGCAAGCTACTACTCTACCGACCAATAACATAGTAATATTATTTTTTTAAAAAAATGTATAATTTTAATAAAATAAAGTGTTGTAGTATCATATTCATTTTACTTTTTGATTTTTTGTTTAAAGTAACTCATTTAATTAATACGAACTTAATACATTTGTATTTATTGTAATTAAAAGATACATTAAATAAGCTAATTTTTTCATCCTAATTTCATTACATCAACTATTTTGTGGTTAAAAATATTTGTTTGAAATATTCCAATGTCACTGTGAGCTACTGTATGTAAAATAATCAACGAAAATTAAAAGTATAAATTATTTGATGATGTACACTAAATGTTTAGTATACATATATAGAAACTTAAACATGTTATAATAAACATACAATATCGTTATAATAAACATAAAAATTGTACTACATTACAGGTTGGATTAGCGGTATTATATGTCAACTATTTGAAAAATGCATAGAATGCTATCGTCAAGCATGCGTTACCAAACACGTGTATCAAATCGTCGTATCTTTCTCGTACAACAATACTCTTCTAGCAGAGGTCAAGCTTTCTTTATAAACATTTAATTATTGTAAATGAAATAATGGATATAATATGAATCTATTCGTAATAAGTATCATCCGTTGAAAATAAATCTCAAAACAGTATCGATCAATTTTGTCAATTAATTACATACAAAACATTTTTATATTGTACCTCATTCTTTCTTGTGATTAATAAACGTATTCAATTGCTATTTATTGATGGCATGGTTTCATTGGACCAATAGCGTACAAGTATGAAGCATCTGGTGACTTTTTCGCAACCAATCGAAACGAGGAAAACATTAAATTTGTCTAAAATAGCATCTTCCCAGTGTGCAATAATGTAAAGAAAATAAGTAGTAATGATTTTTTTTATTCTTTTATTTACATAAAAACGTAATGTTTATACATAAACATCTGTCAAACGTAATAATAACTATCTATCAACGGGCACACCCCTACTTGAAATCACTCTAATATGATTTATATATTACATTTATTGTTTTTAAATATTAGACAACGATCGCACAACAATAATACCAAACTTCCACCTATTTACCAAAAATTATTTATGTATAAAAACATTAACTGAATAAATGAAACATGAAGTTTTATGGAATATAATCAACGATTTATGAAAGAAATGATATATTTAAGACAATATTAAAAATTACATACCCCAGAAATTTATTGTTTTTCTGTTTTTCAGCACGTATAATAAACAAATTGTTATTGCACAAAACAAAATTTGTCATATAACCTCACAAGCGGCACACTGTTGAAATAGATTGATAAGTACATAAGAACACATTTTAAGGGCACTTTTCGATACAGCACAATATTCTCAATTAATTTTATTCATAAAAAAAATAAAAATAATTTACATATGCAATTGTGCTATGCGAATATATGAATCAGTGGTCTAAGCATGACTTTTAAACATTTCCATTAGCATTCATAACATTGACAGTTCCACAATTTTATATCAACGGTTATAAATAGTTCCTATTTTATATATAACATACGTCCAACTGACACATATAATGATCTTTGTTACACTTGTGCCGATACGATGAGTCTATCACCTTTCAACATCTGTACGAATGATATCTACTTATTTATTGTTTTTGACTGCGTTCTTTTGTGCAATTTGTATAAAAAATATCCATTCAATTGATTTATTATTATTATGGATGTCGTAAACATTGCTTTTAGTTCAAAAATATATATTATTTAATAAATTAAAAAACTATAGATTTTATTTATGTAGAAATAGTTCCATTCATTTAACTGTCAAATGTTAATTTAATATATCAACTTATTTTTGTATAGGATATAAAAAAATGAATCCCTGTACAGAACCAAAACCTTCTGAAGATATAGTTGGTGATGGAAGGTGGATGAGTATGGTGAGGTTCTAAGAGTATATTTAATAATAATATTACATTTTTACTTATATTTCTCATAATTAAATTAATAACTACAGAGTATAATTTTTTCTTATAAAATCGTTACAACAATGTAATTAAGTCAATAGAATATTTATAGTTTTTGTTTAAAAATATTTAGAGATTATATTTGTAATAATATATGCAATAATATGTACACTAAATTTTAAAACATGATGTATAACCTAAAAATATGTATGTTATGATTTTGTATGTATGTTTGTGTGTATGTCTATATATATATATATATATATATATATATATATATATATATATATATATATATATATATATATATATATATATATATATATATATAAATATATATAAATGTATTTATATATACACATATACACACATATGCTTGATCACATATAAGAACACATATACATATTTATACACACATATATTAATTCCAGCATAATCGTTATGTTTCGGAAGCAATAACAGCAGAACCAGATGTATTGTTCATTGGAGACTCAATTATTCAACAATTACAATATAGTGATTTATGGAATGACAAAATCAATGCGTTACATTGCCTTAATTTTGGAATTGGTGGTGATCGTGTCGAAAACGTGTTATGGAGATTATTAAATGGTGAATTAGACACTAATTTACAATCTAAAGTTAAATGTATTGTACTATTTGTTGGTACAAATAATCATGATTGCACTCCAAGTCAGATTTTTGAAGGGATTATTGAATGTATTAAAGTAATTAGAGAAAAAATGGGTAGTTGTCATGTTGTTTTACCTGTATGTATTATTATATTATTTTCAATATGGAGTTATTTTTGAAATTAAAACATTTTTCTTATATTACAGACATTATTACCTCGAGGACAAAAACCAAATAAGTTAAGAATAAGAAATGATGAAGTAAATAAACTTATGATAAAATACTTCAAGACAGATCCAAAGCCAGATAATACTTTTATTAATGTTCATGTAGTTGAGATAGATAAAAATATTATTCAGAGTGATGGAACCATTTCACATCATTTATTACATGATTATTTACATTTATCTAATGGAGGATATACAAAAATATTTGGCCCTGTGTATGAAATGCTTTGTGATTTGCTCAAAAAATAACTATTAAATAATTTATTCTGAGATAATAAAACAATGTGATCTTTATAATTAATGGTAAAAATGGGTATAGACTAATAAATACACATGAAAAAGTCGATAAACAGTAAAAAGAAAAAGACTGGAACATTTTAAGGAAGAAATTGATTTGGTTGTCTTGCATTTGTTCATAAATATATTACAGCACTCGTAAATATTGGACCACATATAAAGTATTTATTATATTAGCAGTAAATATTTATTGATAATGAATATATAAAGATTTTTTTGTCGTGATACGTTTCCAAAATTATGTCATTTGTAATACATGAATGCTTTTGCGTGCTTTATTAAATTTTTGCACGGTTTTTCTACTTGAATTTTTTGTTAACAATTGAAATGTGATAATTTATTGTTACTATATTTGTAATTTGTAAGCAATAAAAACATACATTGCATAATATATAATTTTATTTTTTCTTAATAATTTTTGTATTTTTAAATAGTTACTAAAGAACTATCTATTCTAAACAATAGATATATTTCAAATAAAAGAAAAAAATATATATTTTCTCTGGTAAAGGTATAAAGAATAAAATACTGACAATTAAAATATTTAAAATAATTATTGAATCATGCTGACAGTACAGTAATATGTGCAAATTTTGCAAATATTACATAGTAATATTTCTGAATGTAGGCCATTAAATTTTAATCACCTTAAATATCTGCAGTAAAGAAATGTTTTTTGAAAATTAATAAATCAAGTATTTTTGTAAATAATTGAAAATTACAGAATTTTTTATACATATTTGTTATAATGAAAAAAATGTTTTTAATATGATTTAATATATACATACATGTATATATATATATATATATATATATATATATATATATATATATATATATATATATATATATATATGTATATATATATATATATGTATATATATATATTTATTTGTATATACAATCATACATACAAACACAACAAAAAAAAAATGAAAAAATAATTTGGCCCATGGGGGGATCGAACCCGCGACCTTCGCGTTATTAGCACGACGCTCTAACCAACTGAGCTAATGGGCCTTGGTTGTAAAATTGAATATTATGGTATAAATAGAGATTATTATATTATTTAAATTAAAAAAATTTTAAATTTTTATTGATATAAATAGTAAACAAATAAATTTTATTGATATAAATAGTAAACAAATATATATCTAAACCCTCCAGACTTATTTAGGCCACCTAACAAATAAATTTCATATTATATGTACATATATGTATGTATGTATGTATGTATGTATGTATGTATGTATGTATGTATGTATGTATGTATATATATATATATATATATATATATATATATATATATATATATATATATATATATAACAAAGAGAAGCGTGTATCTATAATCGCGTTATTTAAATGAAACAAATGGACGACTGAAATTTTAGATTTCTTCAAACTTTTTAAAATTACAAAGAAATGTATTATAACCCTATTAATCAATACAAGCAGGTGCCCTTTATCGATAATAGACCAAAAAGTGGTCAGCTATGACTAATAAGAATACCAGCAATAACTGAAGAAATAGCAAAGAGAACTCGCTGAAATCCTCTTCGCAAGCAGAAAATCATGTCCCCGGAGATAAAAAAAATCCGTAGAACGATGTGTATAATTAAAGAAAATTTCTATTTGAAGTGTATTGATAAAGCATGGGTTATTAGATTTATGTTATATAAAAACCACAAACGGCCACTGATAAATCCTCCTTACAGACGATTTTTTTCTGTAGAACAAAAATTTACCCGTCAAAATGTCAAATTGAACACTCACAATTCTCGTAAAGTTGTTGAAAAGATTTAGATGATGAAAAGAGATTATTATTTAGCTTCAGTGATGATTTGGTCGGGAGTGTCATATGATGGCATTACACAACTGCATTTTTGCGAACAAAGTGTCAAAACCAAGGCAGTTAACTCCTTAAATGATATTTTAGAAAAGGTAATGAAGCTTTTAAGTAACCTATTTGCGGGAAAGCATTGGATTCTCCAGCAAGTTTAGTATCGGTATACAAGGCGAAAATGGTCAGCGTTGACTAGAAGCCAATTTACCAGGGTACATCTTTGTTGAAAATTACCCTTCATTTCAAAGTTCAATCTTTAGACAACCGCCTGTGTAAAATTAAAAAAAAACTAGCTCTAAACCACAACACAAAATATCGAGTCTTTAAAAGAAAATTTGATTATATGAGCGCGACCTCTATATGTTTTGCGTACGCCGATAGATGAATTACTGGATCATTTCAAGAAGTATGTGAAAGGTGGACATTTTAAATAGTTCTTATATTTTTTATATTGTGTTATTAGTAAGATACAAAAAGTATTTTTGCATTAATTTCGTTTTGTTTTGTACAAACATTTGTTACAGATATAACTTATGACAACACTATATACATACATACATGCATATATATATATATATATATATATATATAAATATATATATATATATATATATATATATATATATATATATATATATATATATATATATATATATATATATATATATATATATATATATATATATATATATATATATAAATATATATATACACGCTTTTTTTACACATTGAATATACCTTCAGTGTTAAAATAATGTATTATATATACAACTAAACTTACACTGAATTATACACATGGTTATCGTTTTTTATTGAGATAATTTTTATTTGATTTTAATATCTTATTTCTTAAAAACTGAAAAATATTTCAATAAATTACAATAAGAATATAGTGTTGTACATATTATAAATTATTTTAATGTAGTGTACAGAATAAAATAATTTTTATATCAATTATTTAGACAAAATTAAAATAATTTATATTAAAGGAACGGAATAACATCTTTAATTTATATAAATATATAGTTTTAAAATTTAATTGTTTTATGATGAGGAAATAATTTATGCGATAATATTAAACTATTTCAATAAAATTTACAGTAGGTATTAAGCATAGGCAAATTAAAAAATAAATAGATATTCAAATAAATATTGTTCATAGCAGCGGAAAAGCCTATGTATGTAAACTTTAATTTGTATCTAAAATTGTCAACGGAATTCGAAGATGAGTTCATTTAAAACTATAAAAAGTCGATGATTTAAAAATAAAACAGCTTATACTGCACTAATAAAACTATTAATAGAATATTGGATATATCAGTAACTAGGGCAAATGTAACATGGGGTTTGGGGTGACGAATTTTATAAATACGCGTGGTTTCATAATAAACAATACATCTCTCTCTCTCTCTCTCTCTCTCTCTCTATATATATATATATATATATATATATATATATATATATATATATGTATAAAATAATATTTACAATTAACATATTTCACAAGTAAATATTTTTTACTTCGTTAATTGAAAGTATTTTAACATTTTTTCTATTTTATATTTATGTAAATATTGTGTATTTACTAATATAATTAATCACTGACAATTATGATTCAATAAATTAAAAAGTATACATTAAAGAAAAAAGTAATTTTCCTATGAAAAATAATTTTTAGAGTTCAAATTAATTTTAAATTAATAAATAAAATATTCAGTGAAAATTGATATCAACAATGAATTAGCAATTCTTTTCATTCAAGAACTTTTTCACTCTGACAATGATAAAATTAATTATTTTTATTACTTCTCGCCTTAAGTTTTCTCATTCATACATAATCATTTCTTTTAGCCTAACTTTATGAATGTTTTCAAATTCTTGATTCGAGTGTATTTTCAACTGATTCACAAATTTATTGTACATGTTTTTGTTTACTGTCATTTATTCTGTAAATTTTTTCTATTCTTTTTTCACGTTCATCTGGGCTTGTTGAGAAAATAATAATATCGTTAGCTAATCTAAAGTAACTAAGTATATCTCCATTTATTTTTTTCCATATTCCAAGTTTAGCCTCTTAAATACTTTTAATCTTGCTGTTAATAGATTTGGCGATATCGCCTGTATTGTTATAACTTCTTCTATAATTGTATATCTTCCTGTTTCTTTGCTTACTTGTATGGAGGATAAAGTATTTCCATAAATATCATAACTTAAAAATCAATATATGTTTCTTCCATTTCTTGATTTTTAATTGTATTTAATATTATATAGAAGAATGTTAGTAAATATTTTATTTTTAATAAAAAATCGTAGAGTTACATTTTTTTTACTTTAAAATCATTATTTCGTTCTATTTTCAATCTAAGATTTTGAAAGAAAATTTTATGAATATTGAAACTGAGTTCTAAAAAGAATCTTTAACATCAATTTAAGTAAATTTTACAATCTAAGAGCTAATCTTTAAGAGAAATTTGGTACTTCAGTTATTTAGAATGTATCTACGACAAAATTTCTATAACTGATGTTTTCTTTTGTCAGTTTTTTATCACGGCAGTTATTCCATTAATTGGTATTGTTAACAAAGAAACATTTTCAAAAATTTCTGTGATCTCAAAGAATATTGCATAACCATAACCCCTCTCTGCCCGGTGATGGCTTAAATATGATGATTTATATCAATTAGGCATAACAATTATTATGTTTTTTCTAAACTGTGAATTTTTTATATGTATAACTTCATTTTGTACATGCAAATTTTATATAATTATATCATATTTTTATTTTTAAACTAAATAACAAAATCTATTAATAAGCAAAAGACATCAATATGGTTTTGGTATGGTGGCTAATTTATTTTTATATTGTATAATCGAGTCAATCATCTTAATACCAGTTTTTTTTAAAAATGTTATAAATCACTTATTATTCTTTTTATTTCCTAATACACATTTAAACAGTATGCTGTTAGTAAGAACATCGGATGTAACATTTGATTTATAATTTCGTGTTTTATATTGGCGTTATCATAAAATTATATTAAGCATTATAGATAAAATATTTTAATCTATAGTTTTGATATGAATGATTCATTTTAGTAAAAATAAAACATTTTTTTAGAAAAAAATGATAACAACTACGATTATATTCTCTTTTACATTGTAAAAAATGTTATCACTGAACAAAATATATGTCGATGAAATTATATATTTTTTTAGAAGATTTATGTATTATTGTAAATTAACTGACTTCGAGATATCAACAAATAATAAAATAAAAATTATAAAATTATTAATTTTATTATTCATGATTTAATAAACAATTTTATTTTATACTCATGTTTATTTATATGTAAAGAATTTACTTTTTTGATAATCAATTAAAAAAAGCTTTGAACTATAATTACTATTATAATTAATAATAATTAAACCCAACACCAAATAATTGTCGTTTTCACAGTTTAAAAAGATTTACGTCTTTAATATTAAACGTAGCGAATAAAAAAATAACAACATGGTCTAATAACTTCAAATTATAGGAAGATATATGTGTCTTTTATTTTTCAGTAGTTCTCAACAGATATCAAATGTACGTTTGTTTGTATGTATATATATATCCGTATAAGTACAAGTAAAGATTAAATTATGAAAAGAATAAGACAGGTTTATGTGATCTGACCAAATATATTTATAACAAAAATAATTAATCATTCTCATGACCACTCTCCGAATCTGTTACTAGAGCTTATATATTTTTCATTTATTCTATAACAGTGTTTTTCCCAGTATTATATTTTTCTTTTGAGTGAATTGTTTATTTTTTTTAGTGATTCAACGGAAAATTAATTTTATTCTTGAATCAAAGTTATTCCCATTACTCATATAATGTGATTGTGGATATTTTGTGTATAATTGAATTATCTCTAAAAAATAATTCGATATTTTTTTACGTAACTAATCGCAATAATTTTTTCTGAACAATGGATTTTATTCTTAATTGATATTACATATCAATTCACATTTCGAGATTGTATTAATGTAAATTCTAATGGCTAGGACCATTTCAATATTTTAAATCATTATTATCACAAAAAGGTGTACATGTTATATCAGTAGTACAAAAAAGACACTAAACTGTGAATTTGAATGAATAGAAGTAAAGGGGGAAATATTTAATCATCTAAGATTTACTGACGACATTATTATTTTCTCGACAAGCTTAAATGATCTTAACAAGAATATTATAATAATTAGATAAAATAAGTAAAAAAAATGATTTTATGATGAACCACAGAAAAATAAAAGTAATTTACAATAAATTTATAGATCAGAGAAAAAGTGAATTAAAAGGAGTAGATATAGAAAAATTACAAACTATGTGTATTTATTCAATAACATTAAAAAAACATTTATAGATGAAGTAAACTGGAGAATAAAAATGGGTTAGTGTTAATTTCGAAATAATATTTATGTTATGAAATCGAAAATTCCTTTATATCTGAAGAAAAAGTTTTGATTAACGTATTTTACTTGTTCTCGCCTAGGGCAAGTAGAACATGAATTTTCAATTGCAGATAAATTTAGTAGTTCTAGATAATACAAAGAAACATACGATATATTTATGCTGGGAAAAATACTTAGATACAAGAATAAAACTAGTGTATTTGAAATCAAACAGAAATTATAGATATTATAACAAAAATATATTTTTTAAATGAAAGTGGGTCTGATAATTGTCGTACAAGAAAAGATTCTCTATGAAGAATATAAATTATTAATTGGCAGCCTAAAAGTATAAAATACTGAGCAAGAGACTTACGGGTAAATGGAACAGAGATGTATGAAAATTTGTCAGTATGGAATGGAAGATAAACATATTGGATTTTTGCAATTCGGATATTTTGGAAAAAATCATTCCGAAATAGATAAAGACAACCATTGTTGTTAATGATATATTAGATCTACCAGAAAGTTCTGTCCGATAATGTTATTTCAAGTTTCAAGTCATTCTACAGAAATGAAATTCACAAATTACCATCATGCTGGGAAGAAGTCATTAGTAACGAAGGAAAAATTGTATTGTTCAATAAATATTAATAAATATATTGAAAATGTATTATTTTTTTTTAATTCAAAAACGGACAGAACTTTCCGGTAGACCTAATATATGTATACTAAATACAAAAATGAAGAAAAACCTTTTAACAATCCAGTGAAGTATAGAAAGAATAATATTAGGAATTTCTAAATGTAATCGGAGAGCGTGTAAATGGATACGAGGACGGTCAAAAGTGCCTGATATAGTATAAAAAATAAAATAAATGAAATGGGATTGGGCAGGATACATAAGAAGAAGAAAAGACAACAGATGGATAAAAATAATTATGGAATAGCGACTAAGAGATGAAAAGACACCACGGAAGAAATCTCATTAAAGATATAGAGATGAAATTGTGAAGTACAGAAGAGGTGAAAATTGAATGATGTTAACTGCAGAAAGGAAACAATAGAATAATCTCGAGAAAACATTTAAGAAAAGTCAGTGACATTCCATGAAGATTTCGCTCAGTAGTGGGCTTTATAAGCTGCTATAATGATGATGTTAGAGATTTTATATATATATATATATATATATATATATATATATATATATATAATATGTACGTATATCATCAAGCTCTTTTTATCCATTGCTAGATGAAGGTTTCTCTCAAAATTTTTCACTTCAACCGACTCAGTATCCTTCTCTTTCAGTCCATTTCGACAAATTTTCTTATATCCCTGTCCTATCTAAACATAGATCTCTTTTTGGGCATTTTTATATATCCAAGTTCTGAGTCAATAATTTATTTTATCGTTTTTTCCCAGAGCAAAAAGAAGTCGAATAACACTATAAGAAGACCTAGATACAATTATATGAGGATATATTAGGTTGGCAAGTATCTCCCTTTCGCTTTTTTTTTTGTACATAGCTGCGAAATTCAAAAGACCAGAAGGCGGAAGGGAGATATTTGCCAACCTAATATAACGGTTGTCGGGACATATTACGCCCCCAGGAACATCAGAGAAATTAGACACAAAATCATCAGAAGACTTATAACACCTAAATGCTAAAAAAAGATATTTTATCGAACAGTGCTCTTCTCTTCTTTCTCGTCCTGTTCCCATTATTACATTTTTACTTTTATTATAACCTCCATAACTTTTGTTTTTTTCTGATTCATTCGATTTTTGTTCTATTTTTTCTATTATTCTCAACAAATATCTTTCTATGCTTCTTTACGAGTATATTGTTTAAAATCGTTGAATCATTCTAATATTTAGGATTCAATATATATATATATATATATATATATATATATATATATATATATACATATATGTACATAACGTTTAATATTTTAATTACATTTATACTACTCCTGGTCTAATATTCATTACATTACCCCTAATGTTAGAAAATCATCACATGCACCATAAAACAAGTTAAACTGTTGTCACTCTAATGCATTTCAATCTAGGTCTTCGCATAAAATTATCATAAGTTACACATTTGTATATTTTTTGACTAGTACCATTATTATTCTTTTACCATTAATAACATCTTAATACTACATAGTGTGTTAACTAAAAAATCAGTGGATATATATATTCAAAATTTTTTTCATTAACATTTTGTTTAAAATAATTATCATTTTTAGTATATATAAAATTAAGAGAGTCTTGAATTATTTGTTTTGAAAAAATTAAAATTATATTTCCGTATTTTCATTTAAATACTTGATAAATTTTTATTAGAATGAAAGTAAAAATTAAGTTAATTTTGTAAAAAGCAGTGATAAAAGTTAAAATATTTGAAATTAAACCTAACCGAACGTTGTAAATAGAAATATTATAAGTTAAATCAGGAAGTTTTTTTTAATGAACGGTTTTCAGAATGGTTTATCTATTTTTTTAAAAATCGATTTTATATATAAAATAAAATACTTTTTTTATCAAAATAATATTTTTAAAAATTATTATTTATATATACATTATTAAAATTAAAACAGTAATAAATTACTATTCTTTATTAAAAAAAAAATCGTAAGCATGTTTGATTACAATTTCCTAATATAAATTTAATAAATAAAAATAAATTAATGGTATAACTCGTCGTACGCAATTAACTGGAATTACATTTGAAATTATAATCCATATTAATTAATTAAAATTATATTCGAGATTTTAAGAAAATGTAACAATGCGAAAAAAAATAATAAAATTTTTAATTATTCTAACAATAATTAATATAATAAAAAGTTCTAAAAGTAATCAATATGAAAATAATCAACAAGATATTTTTAAATTTCATTTTGATGAAAATGTGTTATTTTCTCAAGACGATCAATTCATAAATACGGATCAAGACACTTTTAATACGTATAGAAATAAATCAAACGGATTTATAAATCATAAAAGAGATCTCAATATTCAAAACAATGAAATGGATGCCGGTTTAAATTCTAATAATTATTATGATTCTAGTATGTATTCGAAAAAAATGGTTTTAATAGTTATTTACGAAAAAAGTAATAATAATAATTGTAAACAATTTTTAGGACATGCCAAAAGTCTTCCAGATTTGCCAAATTATGATTTTAACAATTCAAACACATCGGACGATGATAAACATACATTGGATTTTGTAACAAGAAAATACAATTCAAAATTTTTAGACGATGATAATATAAGAACGAATTTCGATGTGATTTCAATCAAGAATAATCAACAGAAGGATGAAGACAATGACACAAATATCCAAAAAATACCCAAATATGATAATCCTATAGTGGAAAATAAAACCGTTGGCAGTATTAATCAAGTGATGGAAATGTTAATTAAAGGTGGTCTAATGAATAATTTGATTGAACCGGTACAGAGCGCATCTGAAATGCGCTCACTGGCAAATGAATATAATAACGGAGAAATGAATCCATACACAAATATTAATAATAATGACAAACGCGCGGTTGAAGAACGTCTATTGAACCTTTTTACAGTGATAAAATTTAACAATGAAGAGTGTAGGGTAAGTCACGCCTTTGGATCTTTCAGTGGGACTTGTTATCATGTTACCGAATGTCAAAGTCTTGGAGGAAAAACACTTGGCCCATGTGCACACGCGTATGGCGTTTGCTGTGTTTGTAAGTTATTTTATTATTTCTTAATCTAAATATTTACTAATAATTATTTTCTTTCAATATACTTATTTGTTACTTCTGAGTATAAAAAATAAGTATTTATTAATATTATTTAACAAACGATGTAATAAATATATTTCCAACAAAAAATAATTATATTTAAAAACTACTTCCATCATATTTTTTTATATTGATTATTTATAAAGCTAAATATAAATAGAATGATATACTCAGTATGTCAGAACAGAAACCGATTCAAGATTCAAGAAGCATTTATTGTTCTAAAGTAGTGTACATTTACAGAATGTGGATACAATGATATTTTATAATAACTTTTTTAACCTAGTTAATAATATAGTTGTGTAATATGAGTAAATAATAGTATATAATGAGTCCCAGTTGGAAATGTTTATGTATTTTGAGTTCGGGGGGGGGGGAATTTTCAAAAACCCGAAATGACAGAGTTTTTTCTCTATTAACTAAAACTAACACTAAAACTAAACTAAGAGGAATGTTGGACACTTATCACTGGAGTACTGCACTGCACAAGTATCACTGTTTTGCTGTAGTTCTGTGTTGTGTGCCGGGGGAACAGAAACCGTATTTTCATTTTCCCATAAAGAGTAGTATAGATGTTTAATAATGTCAGCAGCAAATTTTAAATGACTAAGCATCTTTTTATTTATATTTATTCCTTCAGATTTG
>CP092092.1:19723255-19735755 GCA_029203775.1 Neoneuromus ignobilis | reverse complement strand
AGGTTAAACTTCGTTCGAGAACATTTTAATAAGAATGTTGATTATTGAAAAGATGTCTTGTTTATGGACGAAAGCAAATATAATTTATTTGGATCCAATGGGAGAATTCATGTATGGTAGAAACCAAATACAGAAATATCTTTAAAACACTTACGTCCTACAGTCAAACATGAGAGCGGTCATGTTATGGTATGGGGGTGTATGTTTACGAGAGGGGTTGTAAATTTAATTTTATAGATGACATTATGAATCAAAATGTTTATATTGATCTATTGAGAAAAAATTTGAAAGCCAGTGCTCCAAAGCTTGTGATTTTACAAACATTTAATTTTTATCAGGACAACGACCCCAAGCACAAAGCTTATAAAAACATATAGTTGGTTGTTATATAACTGCCCTAAAGTACTGGAAACACCACCATAATCACCTGATATAAGTGTGATTGAAAATCTATTAAATCACTTAAAAGTTGCCATTAGAACACGCACTATTATTAATAACAATGATTTAAAAAAGCGTTATTAGAAGAATGGGGGAAAATCGATCTAGCTTATTGTGAAAAATTAGTTAAATCCATCCCGAATCGTTTAAAGGCTATAAAAATTAATAAAGGCTACTCTACTAAGTACTAAAATAATTCAATCCATTGTAAATTTTAATTTAATAAATAATTAGTTAGTTGAATGAGTTTCATTTTGATGTATTTTTTGTTCATTTTTCAGAAATGATTACTTTTTCTGGAGTAAAAGTATTAATTTACAATTGAAATTTTCAAATATAATAAAAATAACCTTAATAAAGAAATTAGGCAAAAAAAAAATTATATTAAAATATTATATATGTGTAAAATTATTGAAAACATAACTCTGTATGAGTTTTACTTTGACTCACTGTATATATATATATATATATATATATATATATATATATATATATATATATATATATCTATATATATATATATATATGTAGGTATGTGTGTGTGTGTGTCAATGATTTGTGTTTATTTAATAATTTTCAACTATTTACGCTATAAAGAACTTTTTGTTTTATTATATTACATGAAAGAAATTAAAATATATTTTAATAATTGAATTAACACTTCAAAATATCAAAATGCTATTTTATTACTATAGTTGTAATTATTTGTTTTTACATCTACACATCAGTCTCAAACATATCTTATTGTCACAGTTTTCATTGAAGTCTAATAGGACCATTTCAGAATTAATATAATACTATTATTGTAAGCTCTTGACAGTTACTTAATCTATTGAATTTATGTATAGGATGTTCTAAATGAGACAAAAGGGTTTAAACATACATTTACTTGTTTACTTACTATCATTTACTATTCTTTACTATCCTTTAGTCTCAACTTGGCCTTTCTATATAATACATTTAATATCGCTAATGTAATAAACTGAATCGAAGGTTTTTCATAATCTATAAATTCAAAACAGTGTGGTATTTGATATTCATAGCATCGACTAATGACTTTACTTAATGACTTGAGTGTTATCCATTGTACTATATATATATATATATATATATATATATATATATATATATATATATATATATATATATATATATATATATATATATATATATATATGATCTAAATAAAACTGAAAGATTTAGGTACACATTTACTTGTTTACTATCATTTAATATTTTTTAATATACTTCAGTTTCATTTAGGCCACTATCTATTATCTATCTATCTATCTATCTATCTATATCTATATATATATATATATATATATATATATATATATATATATATATATATATGTAAGTGTGTGTATACGCATGTGTTATTATATTTATATTAATATGATTTTTATGTGTATATATGTTAATTATTGTAGAATGAGTTATAGCTTTCGAATACAAAAATACTGGAATAATAAAAAAATATTCTTGGAATATGAATATTACCTTAACCTAAAATGAATGATTCATTTATAAAATTAGATTGAAATTTCAGTTTACCTTGACGTGTCAAATACAAATACTCCGATATTTATGTCAATCTTAACAAACTCTGAACAGACAAGAACTTTTCGTATACGAGTGACACAAATCGATTCGACAAAATGTGGAAATGTTAATTTGAACTGTTTGCAATATTACACGGGCATTGACGGGTCTTTCGAATCTTTCAATTATCAAAACATTGGAACAGTAGTTCGTCAAAGTGCACCTGGATATTTAGTGAGTTACCTATATATATATATATATATATATATATATATATATATATATATATATATAAATATATATATATTATTTTAAATAAGCGAAAGTACGGTTTTTAAAATAAACATATTTTTATTTATCAATCAATCAATTACAACGTTTAAAATCAGGTTCTTCAATTATCAATCAAAAATAATGACTTGAGGAGTTCTTCTTGGTTGCATCCTCCATTTTAGAATTGATATTGTCGTTGCGACGTCCAGTGTAGAACTGATGTTGCCAAGAATAATAAGTAACAAAGGAACCTCTAGTTCTCATTATTACGATATTTTATTTACTTCAAAAATTGATTGACGCTTTTTTATAGTTCTATTTACTTCCTAAAGGAATTATTCTTCAACAATCAACACGTGGACAATGTATGCTGTTCCCGTGTGAATAACCTTGGGAAAGTTACATGTGTTTCATATAACTTATATAAATATATATATATATATATATATATATATATATATATATATATATATATATATATATACAGTGAGTCAATAATGAACTCGGACACTCACTAATTTAATCTTTCAGCAGATATTAAATACTATTGTAAAGCTTTTTATTACGAAAAAATACATTTTATTAAATCTATATTTATACAAAGTTTACAAAAATAAAAATTATTATATTATTATAGCGCGAAAAGTAAAAAAATGTTATGATTGAAGTCAAAAAAGAACTCGGACACTCAAAATTTAATGATATATATTTAATTATTTTATGCTATTAAATATTTTGTTGATAATCCTTTGTTATTTTTAATTACTATCAGTCTTTTAGGCATCGATTCTACTTTTTTTTAATGGCAGGATCGATTTTGGCCCATTCATCCCTTAAAATCAATTTTAAGTCTTTTTTGTTTGTAACCTAATATTTTTTAATTAGATTTCAAATTAGCCCATAGATGTTCAATCACATAAATGTCTGGCGAGTGTGGAGGTGTTTATATTACATGTGGACAATTATAAAGTAACCACACATGCACGTTGTAAGCTTTGTGTTCGGGATCGTTATCTTGATTGAAATGGAAATGTTGTCTTATTTACAATTTTTTGACGCTAGAAATCATATTTTCTTTTAAAATATTAATATACTGTTTGTGATCCATATTTCCATCAATTATACAAAGATTATCCGACCAGCAGCAGACATACAACCCTAAACCATAATTAACCTATCTCAGTGCTTCACAGTGGCGCGTAAGTTTTTCTCCTTTAACTCTGTGTTAGGTTTTCGTCAGACGTGATACTGACCATCTAATCGGAATATATTAAATTTGTTTTCGTCATAAAATAAAACGTTACTCTAGAATGAACAATCTTTATATTTATAAATGTTAGCGTATTTCTAGCCTTTTGCTTCTGTTTACCTTTCTCACAAACAGTTTTTTACGAGGCACTCTTCTGTGAAAACTGTCTTTTCACAAGACAAACTTAATTGTTTTAGGATACACAATTTTGTTTAGATATTGTGAGACTTCGTTTGCTCACTTTGGAGCACTCAACATTGTTTTTTTTTCAATTTGGTGTACGATTCACCGCTCGTCTGGCTTGGTAAATACCTTACATCTATCGGATTTTCCTTCATTTACTATGGATTTTGTCACTTTAAAATGTATAATAACATCATTAACTGTCGAATGAGACATATTTATAATTTTCCCATTATCATGACACGATTTTCTCTCATTATGATACTTTATAATCAGTTCTCTCACTTCTAAAGAAGTTTGTCCACATTGTCTTCCCATTTTCATCTATTAATACGGATTTTTTTACCTACTGTGGCAGTATACTATTCAAATTTGTTAGTTAGATGAAACAAATAAAAGACGGAAATTTCCCTTTCTAAACCTAAAAAATGACAATTTTACCAACTGTCCGAGTTCTTTTTTGGTCACAATTTTAATCTTGTCTTACTTTTTGTATTACAATAATATTAAAAAATAATAATTTGGTTTTTAATGTTATTGTTTTTTATAGAAGATTAATATTAGTTTCTTGAATTGTAACTTTTTTTAAAAAAATCAGTTTAGCATTATTTAATCTCTGCTAAAAGAATAAATTAGTGAGTGTCTTAGTTCTATATTGACTCACTGTATATATATATATATATATATATATATATATATATATATATATATATATAAAGATATAAAAATCAACTTTTGCTTTTATCATTAAACTCCTGGGTAAAAGCCTCATTGAATGTTATTATTCATTGGCAATTTCGTTAATATTTAACAACTGTTAGAAAACAGACGTGGCAATACATCAACAATAATTTTGAAAATATAGACTGATCTCAATAAAACTGAAGGATTTAGACATCTATTTACATGCTTACTATCATTCATTATTCTTTACTATTCTTCAGTCTTATTTAGGCCATCTTATAGTACAACGTAAGAATATTTTTGAAGGCGTCAATCATTTTGAAAATAGTACTGACTTCTATAGATTAGTTTAGAACTTTTCAAGTGACCTTCATTATATGATATTCACATAATTAATCCATTGTTAATAGTGAAACAATTATTTATTTTCTTTTCAGAACAACTTAAATTATGCAATATGTATTAAGAAAGAACCCGGATATTGCACAATCACTTACACTAATGTCCATAACGAGTATGACTATCCGTTTCAGTTAATGAATTTAGATGAAGGTAAAATAGTTTAAGACAATTATTTTTACAGTTGGTTAACGATTAAGAAAGTAAAATTCATGATTCATACATTGATTTCTCTGAAAAAATGTTAACCTTAATTTAGTTTTATCGATAACAATTTTAAAAAATATTTAAAAAAGATTAAAAAATAAACGTGCACAAAATATAACAATCCTCAAATATTTGTTTTAAATACCAAGTAGCGTTACCCGCTACTCACTTTGCTCATCGACTTCCTGTTTAACAATCTAAATAAGTTATAAAAAATAAAATAAACAATAAGTAATTATTAATCTCTGTTATAAAATCTTGTAATATTGGAATAAGCGATTCATTAATAAAAAAAAATAATAAATTTTAATTGCTCTACTCTATTTCGGATAAACAGGGGGTGGTATGCTGTTTCCTCCGTCTCAAGCAGGAGCTGAAATCTTTAATTGTCCCGATGATTATATTATAATTAATGGTATCAGGATGTGCGGTGAAAAATTCAATGATGGAGCAATGGTCGCCGATTTTCGAAAAAATGCACCAGTTACAGGTAAATAATAAATATTTGTAATAGTTTCTTATATAAAATAATATCGTCATCAAACTTTGGTTATATCATATTACCCTATTCGCTTTATGATGGTAAATTTTGCTGTATATATTCTCTCTCTCTCTCTATATATATATATCAAATGATTACATTTTTAACATACACTAAAACTCCAATTTTTAATCTAAAATTTAAAAATTAATGATATTATCATATTTAATTTTTATTAGAGTTCCATACTGATTTTTGATTAAATATTATTTTTAGATTACACCGCTGGTCCATTTATACTTCCAGTACGAACTAACCAAAATATTAATGGAATTGGATTTAAATTATTTTATAAGCAAAATAGATGCATCAATAATGGAAAATAGAAAAAGTATTATTATTGTAGTCAAATATTTTGCTAGTCTTTAGATTGCAGTATTTATTATTTATTTAGAATTGTATTTTGTGATAATAAATTATATAAAAAAATATTTCTTAATTCTCTAATTTTATTACTCGATATTCTACATTAGAATTAGTATAGTTTTAATTTTTATTTTAAAAATATAATTTATTCTTTATTGGTAAGATATGCCTAATGTATTTTTCAGACATATTCATTTTCATAAGGGTTTACTTGATAATTAATCAAATTAAGTCGAATTGAATCGATTCCTCTTATTAAGAGTATGGATTAAGAATAAAAGATTTTTGAAAAAAATGTTTATTAATTGTAAAAAAATTTAAAACACGATGTCAATTTTTTTCATTTTCCAAATATTTTTTCCATCTTTATAGTAAAATGTGGATTGCACGTAGAAAGAGAGATCCGAGTTTTGATGCGATCATATTGTATATTCATTTTCAGATTTGTTTGAAATTTCAGAAGTATAAATCGTGTTCAATCGATTTAAAGAGATGTTAGTCCAATGGGACATTATCTAGAGAGTAAGTAGAATGAAAAAGACTTCTAATTCCTATCCTAACAATGTACGTTTGGTAGGTTTAGTAACATGCACCTGAAATTCTCATGGAACAAGATCACTTTACTTTGTTTACTGTCTGCTAACAGTCGTTTTTCATCCAATTCTATTTTAATTTATACAATTTTTGATTACACTTATTGACTATGATTATTTCATACGTTAATAACTACTCATAATAAAAAAGTCCTTTTTGATCTTACTAAATAAACAATAAATAAGATTTCCAAACTATGGACGTTTCATTTTAGGATTGATATAAATATCAGGCCAGAGTCTCGTTACTCCTTTTTATGTTTAGGATTGTTAAAATATTATATACCCACTTTTCATCATCAGTCATAATTCAATAGAAAAAAATTTCTTTGTTTGTTTGAAAATCGACGAAATGTAGATGCCAAAACAGGTCAGGTCATGTTTTCTTATATTAATTCTATATGCATTTTCTCAAAAAATTAAACATTGAGAAACAGTGATTTAATAAACACACATTATTTTTACAAGATCAATATCATTTCATCCAATAACGTTATTATATTTTAACTGTTTTCTTTTTCATGACGTTCCTTGTCTTTCACATTAAAGTCGTCATTTTTGAATCTTTTAAGGGGTTATACGCAGTTAGAAATTTAAAAAAATCGATTTTTTTTTTGCATTTTCGGAATGCACATATATTTGAGTATATTCTCTGAAAATTTGAAGTAAATCCGATAAATATTTATTATACCATGTAAGTTGAAAAAAAAATTTTTAACTATGTGTAAACTACTTCCGAAACTTCAAACGCGTTTATCTCAAACCGATGTTTTCATAGTCGGTGATCTCGATATCTCAGAAATGGCTGAATCGATCGGTCTCATCACACAATCTTCTCAAATATATTCCTCAATGAACGAAGGAATAAGGTTTATAAAAATTATTACTATTTTTTTAAACAATTTGGAGCGAAAATTTTAGTAAAAAACGAAAAATTTTTTTCAAGTAGACGTCATTTTGTCAAAAATGAAAATTTTTATTATTCCTTCATTCAAAACCTGCATTAATCTATCCTTTAAAATAATTGACCATATTTTTTGATTTCGGATAATCTAAACCGCCGATATGGAGATCACAGCCAAGCGCCTTTTTTTTGGAGGTCGTTCGGGACATCGTCTGCAGGAGCGGTGCACTTCAATATTTTTTTATGATCGACATGTTATTTTATTCTTGAAAGTAGGATCTATTCAAATAACCATAATTTGTAATTGCAAAATAAATACTGTTTCTAAAAAAAATTCCTAAAAAAACGTCGTGTTTGCGCCTTGCAACTGCGTATAACCCCTTAAGTCAAAATTTACAATCAATAACGATATACAACTCCTCCATAAGTCTAATAAATTGTTTTATGCATTTCTGCAAAACTTTTCTTAGATCAGGCATGAAAAGTGAAAATACCAAATACACCTGGGTCTGTTTTTATGCAGTAGATACGTTCCGCAGAAAACCGTATTAAAAAAATCGCACAAAAAAAACTTAATTTACATTGAAAAATTATTATGTTCCGTAATTTTCGAAAACCGCATAAAACCAAAGCTACAAAGTGAAATTACTCTAAAATTCGCATAAAAAATTCAGAAAATAAAGAATATTTAAAAAAAAAATTCAAATATCTGCAAAAAATTGATACAAAACAAAGCTTTTTACCTTATTTTTTAATTAACTATTTAACTTTATTCAAAGTAATATGTACATATGTGTAATTTATTTTAAAAATTTTCATACATATTTTAATCATCATCGCAATAATAGCTGCAGTATTTAGAATAAAAAAATAGAAACTAAATAACTGCACTGTTTTCAAAACATGTAGGCTAAGCCTTTTTCCAACAGGCATTTAAAGTGTGTGATTTTATTTGAGTAATAGCAAAAACAACATGATTTATAAAGTCAAAGAGAGAATTTTTTTTCCAAGCGTCAGTTACTGTTATTGACTCATTTTCTAGTTTATCCAATATAAATTTAAAAGTGCGTTTAATGTAATATTGTTAAAAGCTGCAATTATGCCTTGATCTAATAGCTGAATAATGCTTGTTGTATCGGGTGGAAAAAATCATGTTTACATTCGGATGTTTTAAACATGGATGACCTGGTACGTTATCAACAAAAAATTTGGCAGCTTCTTCATCTGCCGATGTAATCGCGCCCGTAATCTTCACCTTATGCAGTACATTCCTTTTTAAAAACCCGGTTAACCACCTTTTACTAGCCGAAAATTCTTTATCAGTTTGGGAAGCGGAAGTAAATGGCTCTGATTCCTTCATTTGTTCATAAAATTCAAGAGCTTTTCGTTGAATTAAATAACCGCTAAAAGAAATTCTTAAAAAAAATCGTATAAAAAGATACTAAGAAGAAATAGGAATCGCATAACTTCAAAATCGCATTAAAATAATCCACACAAAAGCAGACCCAGCTGTATATGTTCTTTATTATTTTTGATTTTTCATCACACTAAAACAACGCCTATATCGGCAAGAATGAAATTCAATTTTGTTTCTTGTAAATTGGATAGCTAATACTAAAAAATATTTTTTTTATAGAAAAAAATGTAATGTATACTATTGATATCCATTCGTGACTACTTTTAATGGATACACTAATATTTGATTAAATATATTTATACATGTTTATATATATATATATATATATATATATATATATATATATGTTATTCATTCTATAAAAATAAAATTTAATAACTCAATTTCTATATTAAATTTTCGGACATTATTTATTAATAGAATGACTTAATATAGGTGGTAAAAATGAAACTAAAGATAGTAAAAATAGTAAATAATAATAAGTAAATGTATGTTTAAGTTTTCAATCTCATTTGGGCCACATATATAAAAATATTTTACTCTACTGTTTTGAATAACTTGAATTGTACATAAAGTGTATTTCATACCCAAATAAATATACTTTAAATCTATCAGTAATTTTATGATCAGTACTGGTCATCTTTTATTATTTAATTAAAATAGAATAATTCAAAATAAATTTTATAATCATAATATAAATTTTCAAAAGAATTCATATCAAAATAACATATAACAAAAATACAATGAAAGTCATAAAAATATACTTTATAGTAATAAAGTTTATTAATAAAGTAATTGTTAAATAATATTAATAAATATAAAATATATCTAAATAAATAAAACAAAAGTTTTTATTACTGTAAACTAATTTCCTAGAAAAAGTACACTAATTATTAATACGACGTGTCAATAAAATATAACATATTATACTCATTGAGGAATTACTGAATGTGTGGGTGATAAGGCCAACTGTGTACATAGACGTGGGCTTTAGTCGAACATATGATCACTTAGTTACTAGTTTCATCGACTTGTGACTGTGCCCTCATAAAATATTCAAACTTATTTCTTCCGTTCGATACCATTCAAATATCACATTTAAATACCTGTATGAAATTGTGTTGACATAAGCATATTAGGGAAATTGTATGCACACACATAATTATATTAGTAGTGAGGTCACGTGTTCATTCGAGACTGAATCACTAGAAATGTGTCGTACATTTTGACAACAGGTAAATGGTATATGTACCTTTTATGTGATTGATGAGTTCATGTGTAGAATGCGTTTTAATGATGATTAATTTTTAATTACACGCACCGTTGTTTCGAACTCATTTTATAGGTTGTTCACAGAAATGAATTATCACCCCCAATACCACGAAATATTTCAAAGTGTTTAATAATTATTTATTGTCCACTTTGTTCGTTTATAACAACAATAAACTTATAAATACGAGGGTAGTCCCATAAGTACCCGGCCTGACCTAGAGATGGCGGTAGTTGTTTGAAAAATATCACTCTTTTAGAAAGTACACAATCTATAAAGCATATGTTTCAAGTTTGAGGACGCCACGTTGTTTAGTATTTGTTTGGCAGCCATCAATAGTAAACGTTTTCAGTGAATTTGTGAAAATGGAGAAAATTGGTCACTGTTACGTGATACAATACTTTTATTTGAAAGGCCTCAGCCCAACCAATATAAAAACTGAACTGGATTCTACTCTGATTGAGTCTGCTCCTTCGTTTACAACAGTGAAATATTGGGTAGCAGAGTTTAAACGAGGCCGTACGAGCTGCCAAGACGAGCATCGCAATGGTCGACCAAATGAGGTGACGACTCCAGAAATGGTGAAGAAAATCCACAAAGCGGTACTGGATGATCGTCGACTGAAAGTGCGCGAGCTAGCAGACATAGTAGGCATTTCAAAAAGTGCGGTACATCGCATATTATCTGAAAATTTGGATATGAGAAAGCTGTGTGCAAGATGGGTGCCGCGTTTGCTCACACTCGAGCAAAAACAGTGTCGTGAAGATGTTTCAATTGAGTGTTTAGCGAAGTTTCACAGCAACAAAGTAGAATTTTTGCGCCGTTTCATAATCATGGATGAAACATGGGTCCATCACTTCACACCCGAGACAAAAGAACAATCAAAACAATGGACTGAAAAGGGAGAACCAGCTCCAAAGAAGGCGAAGACCGTTTCATCTGCAGGCAAGGTCATGGCGTCGGTTTTTTGGGATGCGCGTGGGATAATTTTCATTGACTATCTTGAAAAAGGAAAAACTATCAACGGCGAGTATTATGCGAACTTATTGCAACGTTTGAGCGAAGAAATCAAGCAAAAACGGCCGCATTTGGCTAAGAAGAAAGTGTTGTTTCATCAAGACAATGCACCAGCTCACAAATCCGTTATTGCAATGGCCAAAATTAATGAATTAAAGTTTGAATTGCTACCTCATGCACCCTATTCGCCAGATTTAACCCTCTCGGATTATTTTCTGTTCCCAAACTTGAAAATATGGCTCAGTGGTCAAAGATTTCCCAACGATGAAGAAGTGATGTCGGCAGTTAATGGGTATTTTGAGGAGCAAGACAGTTCTTATTATAAAAAGGGTATCGAACTTATTGAACATCGCTGGGAAAAGTGTATAGAGCTGAAAGGAGATTATGTTGAAAAATAAATATATTTTTTCCAAAATTTTTGTGTTTTCTTTGTTGGGTCGGGTACTTCTGGGACCACCCTCGTATATATATATATATATATATATATATATATATATATATATATATATATATATACATTTCGATGGCTATGATAGCATCGTTAGAGTATTGTATTATAAAATTTTATTTTATAGATCAATTAAATTGAACAAGAATTTTCATTATTACAGCTTTAAGAGTTCGTATAAAACGTTCAATAGGTGAGATACTTATGATATTTATTAAAATAACAGAAGTTAATTATAAGGCATATCCAGAAGAAAGAACCAGTCAGGTATAAAAAAGTGTAAAGAAATTTTTAAAATGTAATTACAGAATGTTGTGCATTCATTACATTACTTTTCCACTCAGTCGTCATGTAAATTAAGACAATTAATATATTAAGTTGTCACAAAAATCATGACGTATTTTGACTATGTTTTTCAAATGTCATTTATTTATATAAAGTACAAAGTTTAATCAATAATTTATTCGTCAATTTATTCGATAACATTTTGCCAAATTTCGATAAAATTCCATATTCGTAAAAAGAACTGTTTTTATCAGCAAAAAACTGGACAAGATGCTGGTTTATCACGTAAGAAGTTTTTCAAAAATCGAAACATATGTAAATCTGACGGTGCAAGGTCGGGCGAGAACGCTGGATGCAGCAACACATCTTATCCAAGCTCCAATAGTTTTTGACGGGTGACTAAACTTGTGTATGGTCTCGTGTTGTCATGTTGGAACACAACTCCTTTACGATTAACGAGTTCTGGACGCTTCTGGATGATGGATTCATTTAACTTGTCTAATTATCGACAGTACATACATCAGAATTGATTGTTTCATTCGTTAGTAAGAGCTCGAAATACACGACAGCCTTATAATCTCACCAGATTGAGAGCATGATTTTCCTTTGATGAATATCTGCTTTCAATGTTGTTTCAGTTGACTCATCAGGCCTGAACCAAGACCATTTGCGTTCCAA
>CP092092.1:19693255-19718255 GCA_029203775.1 Neoneuromus ignobilis | reverse complement strand
TTTTTTTTAAGCATTCTTTATTTTCTGAATTTTCCTTTGTAGCTTTGGTTTTATGCGGTTTTTGAAAATTATGGAACGTATCCTTCATTTTTCAACGTAAGTTAAGTCTTTTTTGTGCGATTTTTTTTAATGCGGTTTTCTATGGAACGTATCTACAGCATAAAAACAGGCTCAGGTGTATATATATATATATATATATATATATATATATATATATATATATATATATATATATATATATATATATATATGTGAAATTAGGAGATATTATATATATATATATATATATATATATATATATATATATATATATATATATATATATATATATATATATATATATATATATATATATATATATATATATATATATATATATATATATAATAATAATTTTTCACTCTTGTTATAATTAACAAGAGTGAAAAATTAGAAATGAAATGGACTGGTTATAATGTCAGAAGAGAAGACCAGTAATAGATAAGAAAAATTATTGATTGGGAACCCAAAGATATTAAAAGGTCTCAAAAGAAACCTATAGATAAATGGAACAAAGATTTTTTTTAAATGTGACAGTAAAGAAAGAGGCGTTATAGAAAATAGAATACATTTAGTATGGTCTTTCTCCAGCAGTAGACATAAATAAGTTGCTATTACAACTGATATAGTATTTATTAAATATATAGAGGGAGAGAGGGAGGAAGAGAAAAAAAACTAAAGATGAGTGAGAAGTATGTGTAATTTTTTAATCAAAAGATGACAATATTTATTTGTATTGTGAATTTATTTGCATTGAAATAAAAAAAATAAAATATTTATTTGTATTTTTGTTTTTGGTTTGTGTCTGTTTTTAGATTATCTAATTATATTGAATATTTTATAAATCATTTTCGATTGTATTATTAGAACTCCAAGACTTGTACGGACGTAATTAAATGAATTATTCAATGTACTGATTATAATACCCGTAATAAAAAATCCATTGTAAAAATGTTCATTATCGGGCAATAGATTAAATTTATTTTTATAATATATATTAAATGTAAGTACTTTTCTATAATCTGTTAACAATTTTTAAAGAAATAATCAAACAATGATCTTATTTCAAATCATGTATTATTTTAATTAAACATTTTCAATTTTTAACAAATTTATTTGTTAAAAGGTAATTGTTACATATAATTAAAATTAGAACAAGACCAACATAAAAACAAGTACAATACAAAGCAAAGTTTGATTTTTGAAGAAATTTGTTGTGACCTTGTACTAAAAATGTTATGAAAGTAAAAGCATGTCAGTACATTAATATAATATTTATGTACACTTTAGCGTTATTTACATTCTATTATTTACCGGTTATAAAATTTTATTTATATATATATATATATATATATATATATATATATATATATATATATAACGGATCTTTACACATAAAATGTTCTAATTTCATATAAAGATTAATGTTGATTTCTACTTATTTAGAATTGTCAAGTTTATAGTGATTTTCAATTATATTTACATTATGAAAGTTTAAGTATCTTTCTATCAGGGCATTATCACCTCAATCGTTACCAATTCAGTATTGAACTGATGACTTCCCACATGAACTCTAAGTACAATAGTGAAAAGGGAACATCTCGTCATATTTGGTGTACTTACCAACCACTAGTTCAAAAGAGGATTAATTTTTTATCAGAACTGAAATTAGAGGAATTTAGCACAATTTCACTAGCAACGATTCCCAGGTTCTTATTGAACTGATGATAGAGTATGGGGTCTTGGTACACAATAGACTGTGTTTCAAAATTTATTAGCTACATTAACAGCTGCAGCGTTGATGTAATCAAATGTTGTAAAATCAGAACATTTCTTTTAAAATTAGAATTTTGTTAAGGGAGCTAAAAAGGAGCTGATAGTATCAAGGAAGATAGTTGATTTAAATTCTGAGAGCCTTTGAATTCATAAGAACTGACTGTAGTCCTATAGAAATATGTAGGTTGGACAATAGATTTTTAGGCCGCATTTCAGAAGGATTTCTGTAGAAAGAAGATTTCTTACAATAAATAATAATAATAATAATTGTGTACTACATTCACAGGCCTATAAAATATTTTATGTTTGAAATCATTAAACAATCAAACGAAATATTTTGTGTTTTTTTTTTCAATTATTGATCTAAATTAAAATAATGAAATATGGCAATGAAGAAATTCGTAACATATATTTATTATAAGAGTTACATATCTAGGAATAATACATTGACTCGTAAAAGTATAAGCACGGTGATATATTTAATATATATTTAAAATTCATTCTCCCCTAAATATAATAAAAAAAACCTAATACATATATTTAGAAAATAAAATTAAAAAAATAATAATATTTATATGTAAAAGTTTAAGCACTCTTAAGAAATCATTTTTAAAAATGTACTTTAATATTTTATGCTATCAACTCTTTTTTGTATAATTTCAATTAGTTTTTCATTCTATGGACAAGTTTTTGCGTAAATACCAACTCTGTATTGTTCCATTCTTGTAGTAGTAACATTTTTATTAGATCTTTTTTTGTTATAAGATATTTTCGAACTTTATTTTCTAATTTCAACCAAAGAAATTTAATTGAATTTAAGTCTGAAAATTATAATAGGCTTTTTAATGCCTGTGATGTGTTGTATAAAATCCATTCTATATTACATGAACTGTATGTTTAGAGTTTTTGGTTTTGTTAAAACCACCACTTATTATTTAAGTTCAAATTTTATGTACTTTTTTAAAAAATCTTTTTTATATAGTCGGGTAAACATGTTTGTCTATTGTACCAGGGTCGTTTGATAAGTATAGTAAAAAACTAAGAAAAACTAAATTGAAAAATGTAATTAAATTAAACAATAAATAAATTTACCATATTAATCAAACGACCCTCGTAGAGTCACTAAAGATAAGTTCTCTAATTCCTGCAGACACCATACATCTCCGAACCATAACCTCTTCACCGCATGTTTTACTGTACTTGTATGTTTATACAAATGAATTTTAACCCCAACATCACAATAATTTAAAGTGTTCAATAATCACTTCTTGTTCACTTATTATTTATAATTATATAATCTATAATTATATCGGCTGATGCATTTCGATGGCGACGCCATCATCGTCAGAGCCTTTCTGTTAAAATCTAGACTAACTTTTTTATATATACATATACTAATTTGTGTTTTGTGTCCTTATTCAATCCATCTACAACTGGGGGTTGAATCTTTCTTTTCATTTCGTCATCTGGTCTGCAAGCATGAAGAGTTTTCGGTTATTTATTTTTTGCAACATGTTCTTTTTCATAGATTTGTAACCTTTTTTAATAACCTGAATTGACTTATTTATTACCTGTGACGGTATTCGAAAATTTTTAACGATTTGTGAAGTCTGTTCTAGATGAATTGAATATATGCATGCGTTAGTTTTGTGATTTTTTTTTAAATTGTATGTTTATACTTCCATAATCGGTATTAAATCGTCTCAAGGCCCTAATTTGTCTATCGACCAGAAAAATATTAAATTCACTTTCATCTAAGAACAATATATCCTAGAAATGATTGTTTTTAGTTAAAAATTGATAAACATTCCAAACGAGCCTTTATATCCTCTTTTGTAATGAGAAGTTTTCATCACGAAATTCTTAAATGGTACTCAACTCGTTTCAATATTCGTCAAATATAATAATATCTCTATGAATTTAAACTCCAAATCGTTCATTTAATATTACTTTTCATTTAAATATTAAATGTAGTAATTTCTGGACTTTTTAACCTCACATAATATTTTTCTTTCAAAATATTCGATCAGCTTTTGAAGACAACCAGTATGAAATTCATTATATACATTAAATTAAATTTGTTGTTTTTATATTATTTTTTTTATAAAAGTTTACAGCAAAATACCTTTTTTCAACACATTTCCAGTTTTGACATAAAATTTTTCTTCTTTTCTTAAATTAAAATTATTTTTTTCTTCAATTTATTTATTATTTCTGTATTTTTAACTGACATTTATACTATTTAATCTAAACGACAAAATTCTACCATTCATTAAGTTATAAAATAGGTTAAAATAAATTAGGGGATCGTGACACACCATAATTTGGTAGTTTCCCTAAGTGCCAATAATACAAGTAAACCGTACTAATTTTATTATTTGTTCTGAAATTGTGACAAATTTATTTTTACACAAATTATTTATTATCCCAACACCATAAGATATTAAAAAGTGTTTAATAATTACTTAGTGTTTACTTTGTTTACCACAACGATAAATTAATGCGCATTTCCATGGCAATGATATCATCAGAGTGTCGCATTATAAAATCTATATTTTATAATTTTATAACACCGTGCTTCGATGATGATGGTATCGCCATCGAAATGCGTATTAGCTTATCGTTGTTACAAACAAAATGAACAATAAGTAATTCTGATATCTTATAGTATTTAGGTAATAATTCAATGTGTGAAAATGTACTGATTTTTTTATAACTGTATTTAGAATATTGATCGATATAAAATTTATTATTCAATAAATATATTCAAAATAAACGGTCTATACTTTTACGAATCGTATATAATATCTTTTTAAGAATTCCGCGAATTACAAAATTAATGTTGAAACGATAAATGATTTAGAAACAGAAATGTTGCTGTTCCTTAATTCGAATTCAAATATTGACAATCAAATAGAGAGGTGCAAAAAACATTATTTTTTCCAATATGCATATGCATCAATTTTATTCGAACACGTCATAAATTTCATTAATTTTAAGTGTGACCCATTTATAAGGACAAATTCCATTATATTGAAATATAATGTTTAATGTATGTATGGATATATATATATATATATATATATATATATATATATATATGTGTGTGTGTGTGTGTGTGTGTGTGTGTGTGTATGTTGAGTGACACACATCTATAGTAAAAAATTGATTTTACTAGTACATCAGTGTTGTAGCAATGTTTCTATGGCATCGCTTTATTTATTATTAAATGGTCGATTTATAAGTAAACGTACATAAAACGCCATATCCTGTGAACGTGACCACATGCGGTGCGTCCTATGGATCACGTCGATTTACACGTCACACAGACGCGCGTCTTTCTTTTGATTTCCAAATGACAACGTTTGAAATCTAAAGACAAATTTGATTGTAGTTGTTTAGTAGTTGCTTGATTGATTCTTTGTTTGTCTGCCTGCATGACTGAAACATTTTCTCTACTGTTATCATTTTTGACGAATGAGTATTCAACAACAGCGCCGCTATTATCTTTTTTTTCGTTAACGTTTTTTTTTCTTCTCTTCTTCATCCGATTTTCGATCGACTAAAATGTCAAAGTAAATAATGATTGTTGTTTTTAATACGGAATCGTGTTCTGTCGTCATCATCATTACTATCATTTATTAAGAATAAAAATCCGACAGTGTTCTTCTTTTATAATACAATAACCTGTTGAATGTAATTTTATATAAATATATCACAACAATAATAATTATTATTATAAGAAATGTATATAATGTACTATCGGAAAATATATATACGTATGAGTTATTTTCGGGGTGAATCGGTGAACATTTTCACCTGTTAACACGTTTATTATACAAATTATATTTTATATGCGGGCTTACAAGGTCTGTGAACAATTATGCCAAATAACGTAAACAAAATTAGTTCATATTTGTTAAATGAAATTGTAGTATTAATAAATAATAAATGTATCTGTGACAATACAGACTGATTATATTTACTCATCTAATTGAATTAAAACGGCATATAATTGATTTTGTGATAATAGAAATAAATGTTCAGAATCGAAAATATACTAGTCAGTATAGATAATAATATGTTCAATAAAAATAACTCAGTTAAAAAATAACTAAATATATAAATTAAAAAGTTAACTAATTTACAAAATAATTATTTGGCGTTGTTAATAAAATACATTTTTAATATTATAAATGATAATTATGAAGAGATTTTTTTTAAATAAAAATATTAATAAAAATGTTTAATAATAATTGTTATCAATTGTGTTGATCAAAATTTATCAAAATGGATTTACAAGAAAAAAATAAAGTATTTATTGAACATGAAACTGATGTAGATGGTAAGCCAATCATTATTTATTCAAATTATCATTACTTTATTAACTTAAATAAACAGAAAAATGTTAGTTTGTTCAATAAATGTCATGTGTAAATATTTATTCTCTATGTTTTTACAAACATTTAATACACAAGTTTCTAATATAAACTAAACTATTATAATTTATTATATATATATATATATATATATATATATATATATATATATATATATATATATATATATATATATACAGTAATGTAAAAATGATAGAATCGAATGAATATTTTATTTTCATTTTGCAACTATGTTCCAAATATCATATCGAATGAATTCATTTATCAATTCTGTTTCATTATTATATTATGGAATAAATATAATAATATTCATTATTATATTAGGTCGTTGCATAAATAGCCAATGTTATTGAAATTCCATGTTTACATTGTGAATAAATTTAGGTTAAGAGATGATTTCTAAAACATTTCAATTATTATTCGTTTGTTATTTATTGCTATCGTCGTTATTCATTACCTTTTAACTCAAATATTAACTTATTTAAAAGATTTTGTTGCATTTTGCATCTCAAATACTGCCAAAATACCGCGTGATAAAGAACTGAAATCGAGTAGTAGAAGATTTGAAACTTGAAAAGAGAAGAAAAGGCTAAAAAAATACTTTAGAAACTCGACGGTTCTCAAAATGTGCTAAAAAATTTCTTAAATTGGAGCACCAAAATCATAGTCGAAAAAACAGACAAGGTCAACCAACAAGATTTTCAAATATCACAAAAAGAATGACTACGAGAAATTTCTTCCACTATTGCTTCCTCTTCACAGTTGATTTAACCTTTTTGGTGATTATAGCCTAATAAAAAAGTGGATTTCTAAAAGTACCGAGGAATTCTTGAAAAATCACCTGTAACAAAATCTCATTTTAAGAAAAGATGAGTTTGCTGAAAAATTTGTGCTGAAAAATGAATTATGGTCTTATGTTCTTTTAGAGACAAAAAAAAAATAATTCGGATGGTCCAAATGATTAAAAGTACTATTAATATGGACTTAAGACAAGAAAAAGTTATGTCATGATATTCAGTCATGGTATGAGCGGCCTTCAAAAATATGATTAATGATCAAATGTCGCATTTATGTCAGGAAGAATAAATTCAAATCAATATCAGAATGTTTCACAACTTTCTTTTACCATTTGTTACAATTTTGAAAGATGATACAATTATTTTTCAATAAGTTAATGCACTCATTCACGTTGTAAAATCTATAAAAAAAAATTGTTTCGTGAATTTGGTATCAAAATTCTCTATTAGCTACCTTCAACTCCATATTAAATCCAATTAAGAATTTATGAAACATTTTTATAACCCCAAAAAGCCAAAAAAGAAACCACTGCGGAACTCAACGAAAGGATGTCGTGTTTATGAAATTCTATTAAAAATAACTCATTATTGTATTTTGTTAATTATCTTTAAAAAATTATGATTGTGGTCATTAAGAAAAATTATTCATTATTGAATTTTATTTTGTTTGTTTAGAAAAATGAACCATTACTTATTTACAGCTTTTTATGCGTTTCTTTATAAATTAAAACAACACAATTTTTTCAATTATTTAATTGTTAAAAATTATGTGTGATTTTCTTCAATATAAAAAATTAGTTCAAAAGATCTTCAAGTATCTTTTAATTTCTTCAAAATAAAATAACTAAAATTTATCTTATGAAACAGAATTTATGACAAAATATTACTTGTCTAATTCTGTGAATTTCTAATGCAATTTAACGTTAAGTAAAGTAAATTAAATTTTTGTTCAATAATTGATAAAAGTTATATCATTTACATCATGTATAATATTTTCTGATTATTTTACATCCATGAAGTAGTTTGACATTTTTTATAAAAATTAAAAAATACAATGTAATAAATTCTTTAAAAAATTTGGAAAGAGATCGTACATTTGTTACAAAAAAAGATTTCGGATCATACCATTGTATATAATTGATCCATTGATCATATCAGAAACATGATTGATCCACTGATACCATATCCAACATTATAAAAAAATGATGACAAAATTTATTATTTATATGATTTAAATATCAAATAAAAAAAGTAATGATTCGAAGAATTAGTATCAATATGAATGCAAGACTTACGTATTGTATAATTTACTGATAAAAATTAATCTATCTATCTATCTATATATATATATATATATATATATATATATATATATATAATATTAATTCATGTATGTATTTACATATATGTATATACGTATATAAGTGTATCTGAATTCATGTGTGCCTAATAATGTATAAAAAGTACATTTAATCGTACTTATATAAATGGAATATTAAATCACATGTTATAGGAATTAATTTGTAGGAAGTGCATAAGGCACTCAATATTGATTTACCATCAACAGTTTATGATACTATCTAATAGACACAGGGGTTAATATAAAATATATGATTGTTCTTCATGATACTAGAAAAATATTACTGAAATGTAATAAAATAATTATATAAATAACGGAAACTATATATGATACCGTTAATGATTTGACTATAATTATAAATACACATATTCACACAAACATTATATAAATATATATATATATATATATATATATATTAGGTTGAATCAAAAGTTCGTAGCGTTTTTTAAGTTTATTTTATAAAATTTTTAACATAGTTTTAATTTTTTTAAAATTTATTACATATGTGCCATCTTGTTGTATTACCTTTCGCTATATTTCAAGCAGCTTCATTATTCCCCTCTCCCAGAACTTAGTGTCTTTTTCTGCTATAAAGTGCTCGAGGTAATTTTTGCAGTTTTCCAATGACCTAAAGTTCTTTCTGTTAAGGAAATTCTGTAGCAATCGTAATAAATGGTAATCTGAGGGCGCTAAATCAGGGAAATACGATGAAAGGAATAGGAGATCCCGCCCAAGTTGCACCAATTTTTGTCTTGTCTGTAAAAATACATACGATCTTGCGTTGTCCTGGTGGAAGACTATGTCCTTTCGATTTGCCAGTTCCGGAAGTTTTTGGTCGATCGCTGTTTTTAATTGATCAAGTTAAGAGCAATAATTGTGCAAATTTAACGTTTAGTTGTGGAAGCAGTTAGTAGTATAGAAAACTCTTCTAATCTCACCAAGTGAACAGCATTACCTTTTTTGGATGCAAACCGGATTTTGCAGTGGTTAAAGTTTGTTTATTTCATTTTGTCCAAGATCTTTTTCAATCTACATTGATGTACATGACCCATTTTTCATCACACGTAATAACCTGTTTTAAAAATGGGTCGTTATTATTGCGTTTCAAAAGCGTATCGCTGATAGAAATACGAAATGTCTTTCTGTCAGATTATGTGGAACCCAAACATCATAGCGATTCACATAACCTAGTGCACCAAAATATCTTACAACACTCATTTGATATACCTAGAGTATCTCTGTGATATCACGCGTCGTATGATGTGGATTATTTTCAATTAAAGTTGCGATTTGGTTATCAACAACCTTAGGCCTACCGGAACGTTCTTTAATCTGTAGATCAAAATTGCCACTTCTAAAGCACACGAATCACTTGCGAACAGTGCTTTTCGCTACAGCATCATCTCCATAAACTGCACATATCTTTTTTATCGTTTGAACAGAATTCTTCCCTTTCCGGAAATAAAATAACATGATGTGTAAGTGCAAGTTGTTAAGTTTTTATGTCATTTTTAAGTTTCAAATTGACGTATCAAAAATCAATAAATCACTAAAAGATATGCACCAAAAAAGTATACAAATGTCACCTGTCAAAATGATAAATAGCCAAACATGTCAGGTAAATAAGGTAAGCGGGAAGTTACCTTTAGTACCATTAAAAAACGCTATGTATTTTTGTTTCAAACTAATATATATATATATATATATATATATATATATATATATATATATATATATATATATATATATATATATATATATATATGATAAGTATGGTAAAAAAGTAAGAGAAACTAAATTGAAAAAATTAATTAAATTAATCAATTAATAAAATTCAACAATAAATAAATTTACCATACTTAACAAATGGCTCTCGTATATATATATATATATATATATATATATATATATATAATATATATTTATATAAACAAGGTTAGAAGTTGGGCATGGCGTTAACGTTATCTTATAAAAAAAACATGATAGTCACAGAACTCTGATAAAAAAATCCTATTAAGCTAGCATTGTTAGAGAATTCAAAGCCCTATAAAGGGAGTAGCGTTGAAAATAAGTAATAGTAGTAGTACATCACTATCATCAACCTCTATATACATTGCTGAATGAAGACCTCCCCTAAAACTTCCACTTCGACTGATCTAATACTTTTCTCTTCTATAGTAGTAGTGTGGATACAATATATATATATGTGTATATATATATATATATATGTGTATATATATATATAAGTGAGAGAGAGATCACACTACAATTCTTACGCAAAGCCATGGCCTCTCTGACAATGTGAGCTCAATAGAACCTTTTTTGTCAAAGTTTTATGACAGTTTTTTTTGATGAGATTGTCAACCTCATGCTCAACCCTCGAAAATAAGTAATTTTCCGACTAGGAATCGAACACACTCTTCCCGCGTGACAAGCGGTGATGCATGCCATTATACTACTATTCGGTATATACATATATATATATATATATATATGTGTGTGTGTGTGTGTGTACATATATATATATATATATATATATATATATATATATATATATATATATATATATATATATATATATATATATATATATATATATATATATATATATATATATATATATATATATATATATATATTATATATATATATATATATATATATATATATATATATGTATATATATATATAGTATATATATATATATATATATATATATATATATATATATATATATATATATATATATATATATATATATATACATATATATATATATATATATATATTTATATATATATATATATATATATATATATATATATATATATATATATATATATATATATATATATATATATATCGTCCTTGATGGTATAGTCATTATAAGGCATTGGCTTTTCTGATATAACTTAACCAACAGAGCTTGTCTAGTCAGAGTTCCGTGATAATTATATTTTTTTATGAAATAAGGTTGTCAGCTTTATGGCTAGTCGTTAATTTTGTAGACTTACCAACCAGGAATCTAATACAGTCTTTTACATGACAAACAATGATACACATCACTACACTAAAGGGTATTTATATACATACATACATAAATGTATGTGAATTTATATATATTAGGAGTATGCAAAAATATTTAAGCAAATTTCTTCACTTACACATCATAAATAAAACAATATTTTTATTTATATATTTTAAGGCATTTTCTACCACTTCTTGAAAATTTTTAAAAAAATAATTGGCACTGCAGTAAAAAAAACTTCTCATTTATAAAGGAATTAATTTATTGCTTCATTTTTTTATTTTCACAGAATTATTGAATTATGCACTCAACATTATAACCTCAATTAAACGAAAAATGTATGATACTATTTAACAAACACGCCGGAATAAGTGAAAATCAAATGACGTAATGTCAAAATAGTATACACTAGTTGGAATGTAACGTCCTAATGCAACTTTGTTGAAATATTTCTGATTAGAAATGTAATATATGGCATAACGTAATCATAGAGAAGAATGACTTTATTTTTTTTCGTATTTTTTTGCAACGATATTTCAGTCGTTACGATCTGCTGTGATTGAATAAACAAGTATATACTATCCCATTTGATAAATATAAGTCTCTATGTATATTTCGTTTTCGTGTTGAAATAGAAACTTCGTCAAAACTCACTCTTCTTATTATTTTTATAACTCATATTTATTCTTTTTCTATTTCTGGTTATTATTCTCAACATACATTTATTTTGGCGTTAATAACTTATGTTTCACTGGCATATGAATTAAAGTAGTAGAATTTGTTGATAAAATACTATTTTATTTAATCAAAGTAGAATTTATGATTAAAACTCTGATTAATTTAGTTTGAATATACTCAATCAGTTTTTTTATTTCATCACACTATGGTTTATTTTTGTTATCCATATATTCTAGATTAAAGTACTTAATAAATTTTTCGACTTCAATTCTTTTTATTTCGATTTTCATCAATCAAACAAAAGTATTAAATGAATAATGCAAAACTACACCCAAAGGAAACTAATACATCTTAGCTGAGAATTCCTTACACTTCGTCCTTATTTACCCAATCTGACACCAATTGATTACCATTTGTCATATTTCATCTATTACAAACTTACATTAATGGCGAAATATAAATTCATGTGAAGAAATGAAATTATATATCGTAAAATATTTGCATCTAAAGCAAAATCTTTTTATAAAATGGAATAAATAAGGCTTCTAAGAGATAGAACACAGTAATAAAAAATAATAGAAATTATATAATACACTGAAAAAAAAATAAAAAAAAAATTCATACGTCAATTTAAAAAAACCTTTCTATCAACACAATATATAGTGTTTTTAAATTGGTATTAGAATGAACATAATGTATAGTTAAATATATACAAATGCAATAAACATTGGAAAAGATTTAACACTCTTGTTATTTTTTATTCTGGTGGCGAATTCACTTTACAAAAATGAATTTTCATTTCCAACACCACAATGGTTATGAAGTGTTCAATAATCACTTATTGTTCATTTTTTGTTTATAACAATCGTCGGCTGATAAGCACCCAAAATCTGGTTTTAACAACGAAATGGCTCTGACTATGATGGCATCGCCATCGAAATGCGCATCAACCAACTATTGTTATAAACAAAAAGTGAACAATAAGTGATTATTGAACAATTTATAACCATTATGGTGTTGGGGATAGAAATTTATTTATGTTAATAAAATTAATTAAATTTAATGCTCTATTTAGTTTTTAATAATAAGTTTTCTGCCTTTGACATAAATACGTAATTTATTTCAGATTTCTTTGATTATATTATATACAAGTATATATATATATATATATATATATATTAGGTTGGCAAATATCTCCCTTCCGCCTTCTGGTCTTTTGAATTTCGCAGCTGCGAACTATCTATTTCAACCAATCCAAAGATTTTTTCTTTCAGTCAAGACGATTTTTTTTATGTTTTTGACCTATCTATTCATGTGTTTCTTTCTGGGTCTTTAACACTAAACCTACCGATACTTCAGTCTATTCTTTCAAATGACCCCTCTTTAAAATTATATATATTACTATGTATAGCGAAAAATATATCATTTAGCACAATTTGGTACATGAATAAAACATTTTTTTTTCAAATAACGATTCAAAATTGTTTATTTATTTATTTTAAAACCTATTTACCTTTTTATTTGCACACGAGAATCCGAACTTGAATTTGTTGACGTTTTCTGTATAATTTCTTTTCTTCCTGTTATCATTCAATCTTCGGCAAGTTATCTAATTGGAATAAAAATTGTTGTCGGGGAAATTTATATACATGTATAAAACCCACAGTTGATTCCAGCCAGGTCAAGAATATTGAAGAAAATCTGCGCAGGCCATCTTTTATTTCACTTGTTTGATGGATGATATAGACATTATATATTTATATATATATATATATATATATTTCATATATATATATATAAAGATAACGAATTTTTCTTTAGCCAGAATTTGATAAACTTACGTTTGTTTTATTGCGTAAACCTAACTCTCTTTGGTTGCGAAAAGCTGTTCATCGATATACATGTTCCCCAGGCTTGTAATAATTTTAGCTATTCTCGATGAATTTGTACCATATTAGAGATTCAATTTATCTGTTTGTAAACGCTAATATATCGCTTGGAGTAGAGGTCGCTATTCATTTCAGCCGACAACAAATATAAGCAATACATCTAATATTAATAATGGTTTTTTCACAACCACACATACAAATCTTCACATATCATATGAATCTTTGCAGGGGTCAAATGACTCGTTGCGGTAGTTAAGGTCGATTACATTATTCTCGGTGAAAAAAATAGTAAATATTGAAAAATGCATTGTATGTAAATTATATTAAAAGTCATAAAGTCAACTAGCGATGTGATAACGCTTTATGTGAGAAATTTTGAAAAAAAGTTTAAAAAGGGTCATTTGACCCCTCGTGGTAGGGTTAGTGTTAACACTATATCTAGGTCTTTTATACATCTAAATCAATAATTTTGTTCGTCCATCGGTGGTCCTCTTTTCTTACTACATGACCCATTCATTTCCATTCAAACTTCTCAGTTGCTATCATGTTCATAACAATTGTTCTCTTTCTATCTTTTTGTTTTATATATATATATATATATATATATATATATATATATATATATATATATATATATATGATAGAGATAAAAAGATAATAAAAGTTATTAATTAAACTTTTATTTTAAATTAAATACAATTTATTTAATATGTAAAATAAATGCTTTTAAATGAAAATAGAACAACATGATAAAATACATAATTTGCAATTTTTACACGCAACTATCATCAATATATCATTTAAAATGTATACGGGGATCGATTTATTCTTATATAGATAATTTAGATATAAAATATCAACTACTTTATGGAACAAACACGAACTATTACATAATTGATGAATTCTATCATACAATAATAACATTTTAACCTTAATATATTACTCGTAGTCTAAAAAACTGCCGATACATGCAAATATATATATATATATATATATATATATATATATATATGTATGTATGTATGTATGTATATACACATATACATCTATTAAAATTATAATTAATTAAATAAAACATTTAACTGCATCTTTCTATTATTGATTGCTACTGCATAAGATATTTACAAACAGATATTCTTGTCGTTTATTATTTAATATTTTCTAATATGTTTTTAAATTCTCAGTTTATACCAACTCACGTGACAACAAAAATGTTCGTATATATATATATATATATATATATATATATATATATATATATATGTATATATATATATAGTAATTCTTATTCACAAAAAAGAAGCCAAGGAAAATTTAGAGAAGTACCGAACGATTAATTTACTTTCAACGAAATATTAATTTTTCACTAAAATTATTTTAAGACGGCTGTAAAATTTACCGAATATCTGACAGCCACGAAAACATGTAGGATTTCGAATCGGATTTAGTACAATAAATCACATTCAAATAGAAAAACTCAAGTTGCTGCTCCAAGGGCATCGTTACTAGTCGATTAAAGCCATAAAAGAAAATTCGCTACGTGAACTGAAAGCTTTACCACAAAACGTATTTGCGGGGGCGTTCAAGGGCTGAAAAAAGCGCTGGAATACATGTATTGCTTCCAATAGGGAGTACTTTGAGAGCGACAAAATAAATATTGATGAATGAATAACTTCTTGTGTGTTTTATTTCAAAAGTCCCGTTAGTTTCTGGACTGAAGGTAAAAGAAAAGACCATTGATGGGCAATAAAAATATTGATTTGGAATCTAGATATAAAAAAAATCCAAAGAAAACCCAATGTATAGATGAGACAAAGACATAAGAAAATTCGTCCAAATAGACTGGAAGAGAAAGACAATGCATTTTTTAAAATGGAAGACCTTCATCCAGCAGTGGATAAAAAATGTTACTAATGATGATGGTGAATATATATATATATATATATATATATATATATATATATATATATATATATATATATATATATATATATATACACACTGACTGCTAAAGTATTCGTCATATGGGTAACATAACCAATTTATTGATATAATTCAATAAAGTCGTTAAATTAAAAAAAATATTGTTTTTTGTATTTTTTCTAATGAATATTATATTTATTATTAATTAAATAAAAAAATCATTTAATTACTTTATTGAATTATATCAATAAATTGCTTATGTTACCCATATGGCGAATACTTTTGCACTACAGTATATATTTTGTATATATATATATATATATATATATATATATATATATATATATATATATATATATATATATATATATATATATATATATATATATATATATATATAAACATGTATATGTACATACACTAAGATGAGCAAAACGAAAATGAACGAGCTCATATAAAATTCAACTGACGCAGAACTTCAACCAACAGACCATTTTTGATGTCATTTGTACAGCAATATAAAAATCCTATAATCCTGAAATTTAACAAAAAGTCATTATGAATGACAAAACACATTTTGACTATAGTGACTATGTGTTGTAAATAAATACAACAATCACTTCTAGGCTATTGAGAATTTAATATTAATACAAAGTGACAAAATAAAATATTCACAAAATAAAAAAAAATATTTTTTTATACGCTTTGCCACATCTCAACATTGTGCGAAATTTACACAGTTCGGAGAATGAGAGGTCGCCTATATTAATTCCATCCATATTTTTATTATAATCTATTATTTCTGTTGGTTTCGAAATTTGTTCTCCACTGCATCGGTTTACTTTTCCCGTCTCGAAAAAATCTAAACAATGTATTGTTAACACAACCACATCTTTTTATTTACTGCAGCTATATCTTCTGTTGAAAATATAGTAGCTTCTCCCTTTTCTAATCTAATGGGTTTTAGTTCCTTAAGCATATTTTTTCTATTTACTCTTGCTGTACCATCAACATTTGTTTGCAATTATACAGTTCACAATATAAAGTCAGTGAATTGTACCAGCTATCTATATAAAGGAAATACCCTTGATGCAATAGTTCACTCTCTTTCATTAAATTCATCAAAACATTTTTACTAGCAGATCCAGAATCAGTCTTGTCTTTCCTAATGTATATTTTTTAGGTTATCTATATATCTTGTTTGAGAATCACATAATTTATAAAAAAAATATCACTGTGTGGAATAAGACGCACACGCTTTCGACTTCTTCCTATTTCCATGCTGGACTCCAAATCGGAAAAATGGTTGCCATTCATTGTGGAAATAAAATTTTATTTTATTTTAAATTATAAAATTAAGTTATTCTTAAAATTAGTATTTAGATTAGAAATACCTACTGTGTTAACAGCGGTTAAAGAGGTCTGAAGAATAAAGAAAAATCTGAGGGTAATGTGCTATATGTTTCGAAATTTTTAAGCCTTGAAATCTTTCTATACTACCTCATAAGACACTCACGAAATTTTACAGGAGAATTATTGCTGAGAGTGGAATAGTCCGCGGCTGGTGATAAACGACAATTGTGCGCGGACTATTCCGCTCACGGATGCAAATGGGTGAAAAGATCATTGTATTTAACATCAGATTTATTTTCATGAGGTTACATAAATAGTACAATCTATACAATGTATCGAAAAAAATGATTTTTTAAATAAAAAAACCTTTTTTTTCTATTTTAACATAAATTCAAATATTTATTTCAAAATATGTCCCTTCTTTATCAATACAACCCTGTGTACGTTTAAACAACGCATGGATGATTTTTAAATAGCCTCGATGCTCGTCACGGTCACTTGTGTAGCATCAACGTCATCGTACAACGTTTCTTACATCGTCATTTTAATTTTTGAGAAAAAAAAAATAGTAATAGTGTACGGTGACTAATCTGGTGAATGTTAAATGACGTATAGTTGTTTTTTGGTCAAAAATTCGCGAACAGCAATGACCTTTTGAGGAGCCTTCCGAAACAAAAATGATAAATGTGCCGTTTGAATCGTAAAAACAAATTATCATTATCTTCACTACGATTTTCATGATGTACTATAATACTTGGTTTCCAAATTGTACTTGAAGCACCAAATTTCATCTCTAGTAACGATAAAATCTAAGAATTTGGAATTTATTTTGACAGCGTTAACCACTTGCGCTGGCAATTAATCAACATGCGCGCGTGGCAATCCTTCCAAAGCAATTCGCAGTGAGTTGGTATTTGAAATCATTTTTTTATAAAGTTTTAGACAAACACACACATTAACATTATAGTAAAATTCCTAAATTTATTAATAATATTAATAAATTATGAAAATGAATATTTCTTGGGTTTTGGTACGTTTGTTAATTTACCGAATGGAATATAGATATTAAAAAATGCCATATCCATTAGATAAAAGAATATTTTTCTGTAACTTTTTGCAAATTTTCTCATTAAAGAAAAAGATGATAAGTAGCTATCTTGCGGGTCTACTCCACCCATATCATCATTGTAATCTAAAACTATATCAGGTTTTGAAATGTTTCCATTTTGGTCGGTTTAATTTCTACATTTTTTCTTTCTTGTTATAATTATTTCTGCTTTGGAATGTTTTGAAGAAAGAAAATATATATCCTTTTTGTCGTTTCATTTTACAGCTAAGATGCTATTGCAAGATCTTAACAATATCCAGATTTCGACTCACACAACTTATAATATTTTACACAGAAACGTGCCCGTTTTGACGGATTAAATTGTTTGTATTTATTGTGTTTTGTAGTTACTTGATTGTTATTCAATGGAAATATGTAAAATTAATGAAGTTCTACAAAAACGCACTTGTATGTCTTCAAAACAAAAGTGTAACACTTGCTAACTGAACTCCAATGTTATTTTAACTTAGCAAAAATCACACGACGTGCTATGTACGTCATATTGGCATTTGGTACAGATAGCAATTGACGTGCATAGCACGTCATTCCAGCGCAAGTGGTTAATGAAGTGCTTGCAATTGTTAACGGGTCGAGTGCCTTCTCTTAATCTTCCATTAATTAATGTGGTACAAATCGAGCGCTACCTTTCTTTTATTCAATTTTTTTTTGTTAATATCTTATAAATTGCATCTTTAAACTCGCTAAACTCTTCGATAAACATTCTATATGTCACATTTGAATCAATAACAATATTTTCACGTACTTTTTCAATGAGTTCGTCGGTGTTGTCGAATGATTTTAGGACGGCTTGATCTTGAGTCATTATTGTTGTCTTCTCTGCAATTTTTTAAAAGGACATACCACATGTAAATTTATGTGTGAGACAGACAATCATCAAAGTAAATTTGAAGTAGTACCTTTAACTAGAGTATTTCTATGAATTTTTTACATAGTTTAAACAAAACTTAACATTTTCATGCTGTTCCATTGTGTTTTTATAATAATGTAAAAAATATTACTACTACTTTAACCAATATATTTCAGAAATAACTATTTATATTAAGACTAAAATTCTATAGTCAGTAAAGGAGACAGATATGCATAAAAACACCCTTTAGATCTTAAATGGCTTAGTAAACTTCGAAAAAAAAATTCGGTTTCTTTTCCAACACACAATGCAGATGTAGTTTTTATATATACTTAAGGATTTTCACATTTTCCTGACGACGTCATAAATTTAATTCATACTAAACAAAACTAAATTTTATTTAGTATGGATTCATACTAAATCCATATTAAATTTGACAAAAGTTAAACGTAAAAAAATTATATACAACACATAGATTCGGAAAAATGGAAATAATTTAAATATTAATCCATACTTATTTAAAGATAAAAATTAAAAACCGAATTGTATTTAAGGACAAGCCAATGTTTTTAATTAATATTTAATTACTGTTTGATATATATTTTTTTTTAAAAGTACAATCTGTGAATAACATTCTCAATGTTGATTAATACTTAATATATACGTCATTATCATCAATAGACCGTTTCTTCCTCATTACAATTTACTTATTATTACACAAAAATGGAAAAATACTTTCAAATGGCAATAGCATTGTTTAAAAATATCTTAAAAAATCAATAAAGAATAAACTTAAAAACTGTAATAAACTTATGTATTTATAAAAGATATCTATCTATATTTGAACGAGTGGCAAATGAAACCCTGCCAGGTATATTAAATCAATTCATCATTTCAAATAAAATAATATAAATTATATTTTTTATTACTAATACCACTTTAATATATTAAAATATGTTTACACATATACAAACATATAAATTGTTCCAAACATACCAAGTTTTCAACTTCTTCTATTTATATTTCTTTTAATTCGATCCTTCCTTGATCTGAAAATTAATTAAACATTACTTTTTTCTTGCTGAAATTTATTATAAGATATTTTTGAACTCGTTTTATTCAATTCGTCTATTCTTTTTTCGAGTTCATCTTGTCGAGAAAATAAAAATATCATAGTAAATCTTAAGTGACTAAATATCTCTCTATTTACTTTTATTCTTTCAAATTACCAATATAATAGCTTAAATACTTCTACGCAGATGTATAAATAGTTTTAATAATATGTCATCACCTTGTGGCACTCTTTCATAATTTAAAATTTTCCTGTTTCTTCATACACTTATATATATATATATATATATATATATATATATATATATATATACGAGTATATATATATATATATATATATATATATATATATATATATATATATATATATATATATATATATATATATATATATATATATATATATATATATTTATATATATATATATATATATATATACAGCAATACCTCGCATAGTGCGGCTAATCGGTTCCACTGATTTGCCGGACTATTTGAAACCGGACTAATCGAAACATTAACTAAATAAAAAAAACGTTAATTGGTTCCATACAATTTCTTTTCCTGTTTTTCAGTAAATAAAACAAGGGTAATATATTCAAATGTTTGTATGTATCAACAAAACAAAATTAGGGGTTTATACATTCATTTTAAATACATTTTGAATTCATTTCTAATTAAAATTTAATATCAAAAAATCGACTTCAGTCTAGAGTTACCAATCGAAAACTAATAGAAAAATAAAAAAGAGCACAAAACTAGAACTGCGCATGCGATGCGTATAATGTGCGCATGCGCATAATTTTTTTTTCGTAAATTTCAAACTTTACTATAGTGAAATCGTATTAATCGAAGCCTCACTATGCGAGGTATTCCTGTATATATATATATATATATATATATATATATATATATATATATATATATATTTATATATATGTATATATATATATATATATATATATATATATATATATATATATATATATATATAATTACGTACATAAATAAACTGTTATATTCAAAGTACCGTTATCAAAATTGCTTAAAGTTACTTATACTTTAAATGTATAATTGTACGTTATACAAATTTATCCATACAAATTATAAATTGATATTCTTTGTATCTATGTCAACTTATTTGATTAATTAACTACAGAAAAAAATAATTGAAATCACCTTGTGAAATTTTCATAATAAGACAACAAAAACTGTAGGCGTATAATATCATGAACGACCTTGTGATTATCAATTAATGTTCTCTATAAATGTATTATGCGTTCATTTTAGTGTTGAAGAATTATTTAGAAGCTAATTATAAACTAATTCGTGCACATGCAAATACACACACGCACACACACACACACATGTGTATATATATATATATATATATATATATATATATATATATATATATATATATATATATAGTGGACCAAAAGAGACTGAAGATTATTATATGATAGTAAGCAAGTAAATACATGTCAAGACCCTTCAATTTCAATTGGCCCTCTCTCTCTCTCTCTCTCTCTCTATATATATATATATATATATATATATATATATATACATCCGTCCCTCAATTTACGCGGGACTTTTTTTACGCAGTATTGATTTACGCGGCACTTTTTATAGGCGATCAGATAGATTTCATTTTATATAATTTTTCATGGAATTTATTATATATCAGAGTGACGCAAATTCTTACTTGAACGTATAAAAGCACGATATAAATATATAAAAAGCTGATTGTTTTCAATTACAGTAGCGATAGTGACATCGAATAAAATTTATCTACTTTTGTTTTCTAAAACGTCATTATTTTTTTGTTAAGCTATGTGAAATAAATATGTGTTTCTACAACTTTACTAGCTCTTATTTCCTATATTTCTTCTATTGTACTGACAGACTCAATTTACGCGATTTTCATTCGCGTAAAACAAATCCACGTGGAACAGATATTCCGCGTAAATTGAGGGACGGGGGTGTATATATATATATATATATATATATATATATATATATATATATATATACACACAACAAAGTAGCAAAATGTCTCAAATGTAAGACTTTTCAAAAATATTTAATTCCAAAAGTGTTTATAATAAAATTATGAATGATATGTTAAAAAAATTTTTTGTCCATACATGTTTTTTTGAACTGTTTACATTAATAATTTGAAATATTTTTTCTTTTACCGTTTTTTCATTTCAATAAAGTACTTTTGTTGTTCTATAATAATTTATTGTTTATTACATTCAAATCTCTAATTGTATTTATATTTAATATTTCGTTGGTTCCAAATTCTTTAGAACCCGAAGAAAAATAATTTAGTTTCGACTCTATATAATTCATTGTTTTTTCAATTATTCACTTTTAGGAAAAAAATAAATTTGAAAAATATATTTAAAAAGTAGACAGTTTCAATAAGGCTAATTATTAATATTAATTTATATTAAGTATAAATCGTTTTTATTAAACCAAAAATAAGTATCCAAAAATGATGATAATACACAAAGAAGTTCTTGCTGAGCGACAAAGGTTCTGATAGTATTAAGAAGACAAAAAATTAAATATTTATTATTACATATTCTATAGAGGATTTTTTAGTAAAACTTTAAACACTTGTAATTATTTAAAAATAATGTTTATTAATCAAAATAAACATCATCAGACGCAGTACATTTCCACCAACGAGATAAAAGCGGATTCAGGTCAATTGTGTATAAATCTGAATTTTTATACTTAATAAATTCTTGGAATGTATTTTTGGATGTTGCTGCATACTTGAATTTTTTCTCCGCAAAAAAATCTAAATGTTTAAAAAATTATAATTTGGTGGATATGGTAGATAAGAAAAAATCTTATATTGCAACTTCTGTTATTTCTAAATTGTTATTTTTTAAACTTATAGTCAAGCGTATACACGAAGAGCAATATAGCTTTACATGTGTTGACAATGCAGATTTCATGCGTAATTTCCTCTAGCCGGGAAAAATATTTTTCGGCATCAATGTTTTTATACCAAATGCAGACCACCAAACAATCATTATTATTTTCGTCGGATGAATGATCAGTTTCAGCATATGTTTCGAGACCTTACCATCATCCAGTTATTATATACATAGACAAAAATTGTCATGTAGAAGCAATTTTTTATCATATATCACTACCATACTTAAAAACAGTTTGTTTCGTTCCAAGCGAATAGAAAATTGCAAACTTCCAATCGGTGCGTCACGATTCTTTAAGTGAGCTCATGAAGGGCCCATTTAACTAGCTTCTTGTTTTTCAAGTGCTTTCAAATGACATGAAACTATCGAGTAGTGTATGTTTAGTTTTTTTACAATATTCCTTACAAATTGATATAAGTTGGACTTCACTAGTACATATTTATTCGTTACCAATACCTAATCTTGAGCTTCCGCTGAATTCACTTTTAAGGTTCATATCTCGAGATAGGAATTTTCTGTATTATTTCTGTGTCGTTAGTTCACTTACTATGTCAACTTGAAATGATCTGTTGATATTCTTGATTGCCTCCGTTGCGTTGTATCCAAATTAAAACTCGTAAAAAAAGTATACGTTTTTAACTAATTTCCATATTTCTTTGATATTTTTTTATTGTCCGTTTTCACTGAAATCTGGAGTATAAATTATTGAAAAATTCTGTGCAGTGACAGTTTTACTGTAATACTAAACACAACCCGCGTCTCCTACTTACACTTTTTATCACTGCATCTCCAAAATCTGTCATTTCATATGCAACAACTTAATATTGTACAATCACATTTGAATAAAAATTGGAACAAACTTTCTATTCTTAGATTCAAATAATAATTTTATTTCGAAATGCTTTTTGTTACGAATGTGTCAGCTAATTTCCATTAATTGAAAATTGTGACTTCTATTTTCCTAAACCTTGAACTTGACATAAAAAATATATACCGTTATTTTAATATTAACATATATTCGGTTGACAAGCACTGACATGGACAGACACGATTATTACTGTATACGACAAAAAAGAATGCAAGAATATGACATTTATTGATTAATGATCGTTTGATAAAAAATACATACAATATACATGTATGCATATGTATATATATATATATATATATATATATATATATATATATATATATTCCAATTTTCTGCGTGCACGTTTGAAAATGAGCTCACAATTGAAATGAGTACACAAACGCCTACGTTGATAATGTCACTGAAGAAGGGTGGTAATATTTGCCGGCGACAAATAAGCAACAGTTTTGACATCGACAACTGACTCGAACAAAAATTAGTTGATGGACATAACTCGAGCCTATCAGATCGAAATAATTTATCAAAATATTTTACGTTCGTTAATTTTCGTGCGACGTCTATACATATTGTTACAGTGATTGTTTGCTTTACGAAAACTTTGTTAAATATTAATAGTGCAAACATTTTAAATCAGTTCAACAATAACTTTTAAGATTGGTGGTAATAAGAAATTTAACAATATCTGTCTAAAAATTGTTTCTTACTTTTGAAATTGTTCAACTACGATAAATAAGTCGGTTATATAAAAGAGTTTTAGTTAAATTAATTTAAGTTGTATGTTTAAATAAAAACTATAATAGGGATTAAATATATCTATTAAATTGAAAATATTTAACACAATTATAATAATATTATAAAATTAATCACTCGTAATTAAATTATTT